>JAODTK010001543.1:0-293637 GCA_026419785.1 Sclerodactyla briareus | reverse complement strand
TGCTTCACGAAAAGAGTGGTTGTGGTGGGCAATGTATTCTTATAGCATAACAATCACCCCGGCAAAAATTTGTTAATACCACAACTTCTTAAACTCTTTTATTATTTGTCGATCCATACCTTTTCCCATTTCATCCATAGGTTCCAAAGACGGAAGGGCCCACAATGCATATTCAGAACATTTTTCCTTTGCATAAACTTGGAACATCTGTGGTAACTTGGTGCGGCTGCAATATAAGTGCTCACGATGCATTCTCAGACAATGTTGCCATTTTTACGAACATTTTCCATACCAACAAATAGTTTCAGCTGTCATTAAAATGCCTATCTATTCTCATGTGACGCATAGCATATATACCATACATATTTAAACACAGTTAAATGACGACTGTATTACCCAACGTATCGGATCAACTATGCATTCGAGGTAACGCGTCGCATGGACATTTTCAGGCTCAGGACAAGTCACCTGAGATGTTTCAAGTTATTCAAATGCGTTTTATTCCTCAGTAAATCACGCCGTTCCTCACCTATTGTACAGCGCAATATTAGACTGTATACAGTAACACTATTCGTCAGAAAAAAATCGATAGTACGGACGTATACATGAAATCGATTTGAATCTTGAGGATTTTCTGGTAATGAAAGTGATACTGAATTTGAATATTTCAATAGATTTCGAACGGAAACGACAAACTGATTCATACTGATCACTTATTCTGAGAGACTGAAAACGAGACTGACATTGGGTAAGCCTACCCCACTTCGTAATTTCTGTCGGCCTCTATTTGGTCTGACACACTAGCGTTAACCGTCTTCACTAGTGTGTATGAAATTCACAACTGATGATCTCACTTGACAGTCAACTTGAAGATAGATGGTTATTTCTAACAGTCATCTGATTGCATGGGTTACATCCTGTCAGTGCCTTCCATCAATGGTCTGAGTCATCAATCGGCTGGTGCGGCAGTTTTGAGATGATATACCTGGGAGTGTACCACCCAGTAAAATGACGACTAAAGAAGACAGAAATGGATTCCAGGTGATTTACTTGCAATTAGTCCACACAATATATCAACATTGAACGACTCTGGACTGGCACTTCTAACGACACATCCAATTTGAGAGTGATCAGTCGTCGCAATTCATAGATATCGTGTTGAACATAATATAACCAAGTTAACCAATATTGAACACCGAACTGGGCACTTCAAATAACGACACATCTAATTTGTGGGTTATTAATCGTCGCAATTTTTAGATATGGTGTTAACAAATCTCACCAGAATTCGATCTCTTTCTGCTCCCAATGACTTTGGACTCGCTTATATGCCCTAGGCATGCCCATTTCGAGCCGTGAACTGTTTGCGATCTCCAGATATACTCTTGAGAAAATAGTTCAATTGGCTTTAACTAAGTTTCACTTCCTTCCTTGCTCCTCGAATAGAAAGAGGAAATGAATACGAGTGGTATTAGGCAAGGCATGTAGCCGGGCTCACAAGCGAATGGTGGGCTAAGATTAGGATATACTGCATGTACAGAATGGGAAGGAAACAGCTACGCAGAATGGAAGATTACAATGCCTTGTTACACATTGACATTTGTTCACTTCAGGTGACCTTTGACTTCATCTAGAACATAGAGGTGCTAACACACCGCCAGCGAAGCGAAGGGAGGGTTCATCTATCTGGCGATTGAACGCTCGCTGATGCTTTCACAGCGAATGGGATGAGTAAAAAACAAGCACGTATATAGCTGCATGGTTTTATCTTGTTGGATGTGCGCGTGAAGCGACGACAGTGGGTACACCACATCGACACTCGGAGTGAGCGCTATGGAGAATACAATAACCTCAAAGAACTTGAAACAAGGTCAACAAAAGCTTCACGAGTCGGTATCCAGACACATTCGATGAGTGCGTTCGTTCACGGCATTACGCAACCCGGTCGCCAAAATGACATAAACCTCTATGGTAGCAGGCGTCCTGGGAATCATGGGTGGTCCCTGTGATGCCCCCCGGGCACGGCCCAGCGATGGGGACGGATTCCTCACACTCCCCCGCCCCCTTCCCGTCGGGGCAAGAGGATGCTGACACTTTCCTTGTTCCACCACCCCCAACCCACGCCCCCCAGTGACAACCCTAATGTCTAGCTTACGTGCCTACCTGTCAACAGCCTACAAAATGGAACAAATTTAAAACAAAACGTAAATAGAATTAAACCGTATCTAGGTGAGTGGCAGGCGTCCTGGAAATCATGGGTGGACCTAGGAATGAGACCGGTACGTTGGCAGAGTGATTATGGCTTGTACTTACACCTACCAACTATCGAGGTCGACCTGATATTTTCTGTACATTACAGGCAAACGAAAGACAATCCAATGTGAGATTCACCAGGGATAAATAAAATTTGGCCTCATTGTCAATAGCTACAAGCTGCAAAATCTCGTAAATGATGAAGTGACACCGGTATAGGTTGTGGTATTTAGTTAATGTGTTCGAAAGTCCACATACTTCATTTTGTACCTCCGGGCACACAGCCCCAAAAGGCACATTCACCTCCATCGGACAATTATTAATATCGTATCAGCTCTGGCTATGCAAGACCTAGTCTTGTGTTTAAACGTTGTTGACAACCCTGCCCGTTATGCGCTTTCCTTTCAGTGTAGCTTTTCACACATTTCTGAGGGGCGCCCGCAGTGACCTGCAGTGTTTCACAACGGTAACATCGTCTTGTCCATATTGTCAGGGCTCCAGGGGGCCTCCTATAAGACAAGTTGCTTCCCATATTGAATGGAGCCAACACGGAACAGATATAGTACACCCCCCCAGACAATTGGACAAGACGATTATATTCACAGAGCTGCGGTTGTCAATCAAAGGGCATTATTATTTTTTATTGCAGCCAGATAAGGTAACATTCAATCGAACGAGTGGATAGAATCAATAATCGCCTTAAATCCAGGACTATGCAAGACCATGATGTGAATGCCAATTCTCCTCATCCCCAATGTACCAGTCATCATCATATGAATTTAGGTTTAAGCACTTTGAAAAAGCACGTGTCATAACTCATACTAGCGTACGCAACTAGTAATCTAATATGATAACCAAATATGAGGTGCACAGGTTATTCATGTAGCTAGTTACGACTGTTTTGACACACATTATCTTAACACACAGTTACGTAGTTCGGAAAAAAATATGTTGGCATAAAATAATATTTTTTTTAATAGGTAATTCATGCTGGAATATCGTCTAGGATATCACCATTTGCGTCTGAGGGGTTTTCAGGTTTGCAAAAAAGATTCACACCCTCCTAGAAATGTATGTATATACGCCCCTGCTCGCGGTGTAAAACCTTTACGATTGACCATTGTTTTCTCAATAGATATTTTACCAGGACGCTCGGCTTGCTTTGCTTTGCTTTGCTGTCTGTGTGAAAGCACCTCAGGTTCAATGCAGCCTATTCCTTACCAGGAAAACAAAACTACATAATAATACGAGCTTCACCGTTCGACTTAGCTTATATTGTCGTGCTATTGATCTTCGACCCCTGGCCTGAACTAATACATTCTTATTACCACATTTCGTTGTACTTATCCACACAAGCATGTCAAGTTTAGCCACAAATCATTTTCGGGAAATGTTTGAATTTTCGGTGGGCGAGGTTATTATTATTATTGTCTTAGCATTATTATAAAAAAAAAATCTCCATATTTATTACCTTCTTTTCTCATGAAACCAAATACATAAATATAATGGTCGTAAGTAAATTAAAATAGATTCTACAGTAATCTCCTAAAACATTCTTTTCAAGTAAATTCTACTCTCATGTTTGCCCTGCATAACTAATAGCAGAAAGCGAAACTTAAAATATAATGCATCGACTGTTGGAATTCTTTTGTATTTTTTACAACTGATATAAATATTTGGCATTGAACATTGAAAATTGATTGGATTAAAACCCTCACCAGTTAAGCCAAAGAGAACATGTTTCCCTTTCCGTCAAAGTAATATCTGGTTTAACCAGTTTTGGAATTTTGTAACCAAAAAGTTCCACGAACTGACATGTTAAACAAATGAAAAGTGTCTCATCATGTAAATGGCAAATGTACAACAGACGCCTCCGAGATTCCTATTCTGTGCATTAATAATTCACTCCAAGAACCACGATGTAAAAGCTAAATTGAAAATATTGAGTTTTTGTTATCCTTAATAGTTGTGTAGATAACAGACAAAAATGCTTCCAGTTAAATTCCATCGAGGGAACAGTTGTTCCCACTTTCAATTGCGCGTGGCTTTGTAACCTGTTTACTTATGAAAAAAGTTATATGAGCATTCATTACCTCTTGGAGCATGTAAACATTTCCTTATTCGACATTCATTGTCACTGGTATATTAAAATCCCCCAAGTTACACTTCCAATGTCTTGACATTGCAGATATAATGCCGAAGTTATCGAGAAAACTGAAATGTTGAATGTTTTTAATTATGGACAAATCATATACTGGATAGGTGCTATCTCATCATAAAGAAATCTTTCACGTGGATCACATCTGCTGTGAACAAACAATCGAAATAAATCATTCGACCGTTAATCTTACGTGAGAATTATTCTTAAGTACCTGGTGCCGTAATTTCCATGTGGTTCAACGTAATAATAATCTGCCCATGCATAATAAACATCTCTAACAAACTATTGCCATTATTATATTATTATTATTATTATATTATTATTATTATTATTATTATTATTATTATTATTATTATTATTATTATCAGAGGCCTTCTTGGATGAAAAGGGAAGTTTTGTTCTGGCCAATCAAAACGTAAGAGCCCAACTCATGGCGACTTACTCGTTCTTCTGTGGGTCCGTGTCTATCTAACGACAATTTAAAGTTCAGCAAGGTGTGTCCAGCGTTTAGTTTCTGGTGATAACTTGATTTCGAGAGGCAGATTGCCTCTAGTATTAAGGAGAATCCTCGTGCATTTTTCTCTTGTGAGGGGGAAGCAGAAAGTCAAGGACAGCATTGGTCCTTTGATAGATTCCAACTCGGGAGTACATCAGGATAGCCAGGAGAGTGGCTAAGGTTCTTAATACTTAACTCTCGTCTCGTCTGTTTTTACTCTGAGAACTTGGAAATTTTGGTTACATAGTTGTCGTTTTTTCTCCTCACAGTTTGTTAATATGGTGTGGTTTTCGTCTGGCTAGTTTTAGGAGAAACTGCAGAAGCTTCAAAAGTGATAAATTCTGGTCCTGACGGAGTTGATCCTTTCTTACAAATCCTTTGCCGACGAGTTTTCTGTTCCACTAGCTATGATTTTCAATGAGACTCTAACCGAAGTATTGTTCCGGTGATTGGAGGAGAGCAAATGTTTGTCCTATTTTCAAGAAAGGTAAACGGTCTCTTCCTTGTAATTCCAAAGGCCAGTCCAGTCTTACTATTGTGTCTCAAGTAATGGAATCAATCATCGGAATCATTATTGTTGATTATTCAATAGCCATAGTCTGATCAGAGATTCTCAGCATGGGTTTAGGAGATCGTTTCGTGTTTGACTAATCTCTTGGAATTTATGGAAGATGTTACTGTTGACAACGGCAATGCTGTTGATATAATTTTCCTGGACTTTCAGAAAGCTTTTGACAAGGTTCCGCATGAGCGTCTCTTGCTCAATTTGGAGAGCTTTGGTATTGAGGGGAATGTCTCCAAGTGGATTCGTGAGTGGCTCCTAAGAGGGAACACGAGTTTTCCATTACTTGGCGGTCCGTCTTCTTGGCAAAGGTCACTCGTGTGTTCCACAGGGTCGGTTCTTGGCCGCTCGCTGTTTTCTGGCATAATATTGACGATCTTGCTTTGAAGGTTTCTGTTCCATTCAAGGGTTAAGTTCCAGACGATACTTAGTTGTTCGGAGGGTCGGTTCAACTGATGAATGCGCAATTGTTCAAAGGGACTGGATGTAATTCCAATGGTCTTCCGACTGCAAATGTTTTTCAATGCGAACAAGTTGCAAAGTATGCATTTGGATTTCACCATCGCAAAACGCTCCTTCAGTTGAATGGCCGAAATATTCAGGAGTGATTTCAGAAAAAGATCTTTGGTTTGTTTGATTCTTCTTTGAACCTTCAGCCGGGTTGCCGAAGCTGCTAGAAGAGGTAATGGATTCTTGGCTTGATTAACGTCACTTCAGTTTCCTTTATATGATATTGTTGTCAGGCTGTTTAATTAACTGGTGAGACCGCACCTAGAGTATTCTGTACAATGTGGAATCCCTACTTTGCAAAAACATCAGGTAATTGAGAACGTAATATATTATGATTAGTATATTATTATTATTATTATTCTTATTAATTATTATTATGATTTATTATTATTATTATTATTATTATTATTATCCAGTTCAGGTTAGTGTGTTGCACTGTCTAGTATGTGTAACAACTTATGCTCCCGCTTTCAGCAGATTGAGCCTCCGAAATCTTTGAAAAAAATGTAAATGAAGTACAAATGCCATCCTCCCCGCATTTTTGGTCCCATTGTGTGTCGTGGATTCTATTCAATTTTTTCCGCGAACCACGATCCCGTGGAACTGCCTTGGTTTTTATTCTCGCTTAATTTCGGTCCGTATTCCTTCGATCTCTTTGGATGTGACCATATCACAATGGCATGCCCAGAGGATTTAGTGATATATTTGCATTCACATTCCACCCTGTTATCGCATCACAAGGGCTCCTAGAGGGCGTATACGCTCATTTGGGGGATCACCTTCAGCAGGCCAAATGAATGGTTCTTCCCTGGTGATGGTGCGAGTCACTCGAGTGCGTTGTTCAGCGCGGTCATCAAGCATGTATATGGATGATATATCCGACCTGGGATGTTCCATGTTACGTTCTCATTTGTTTGGACCGTCTTCAGTACAGAGTAAAAGAACAGCACGTATATATCTACAAATGTTTTCTCTAATCTTGTTTGGATGGGCGCGGAAGCGACGGCAGTGGTACACCACATTACACTGGAAGGGGAGGCGATATGGAGATCCAACAACCTCAAATTCAAAGAACTTGAAAGCAAGATCAACAAAAGCTTCCCGAGTAGTTCTGTCTGTAATCCAGACACATTCGATAGTTCGTTCTGTTCACTGCATTACGCCCACTTGTTCGCAAAATACATAAACCTCTATGGGAGCAGCCGTTCCTTGGAATCATGGGTGGTCCCTGTGATGCCCCGGGGTACGGGCGCCAGCGATGGGGACGGAATTCCTCGCACCCCCACCCCCTCCCGTCGGGGCAAGGGGATGCTGGCACTTTCCTTATTCCACCCCCAGCCCATACCCGCCAGTGACACCCTATTGTCTAAGCTTACGTGCCTACCTGTCAACAGCCTACAACTGGAACAAATATAAACGAAACGTAAATAGAATACGTATCTATGGTAAGTAGCAGGCGTCCTGGAAGTCATGGGTGGGAGCTAGGATGAGAACAGAGACGTTGGCAAAGTGATTATGGCTTGTACTTACACCTAACAACGATCGAGGTCGACCTGATATTTTCTGACAATACAGGCAAACAAAAGACAATAACAATTGTGAGATATTAACAGGGGTATAAATTACAGGCTAAGCCAATGTCCGTATTATAATGAATAATAATCACAACAATTACTAATGTTGTGAATGTTACATAAAACTTGCTCACATTCACCGATTTTCTCTCTTGTTTTTATGAATTGCAATGAGCTATAACTTGCTTTAGTCTGGAGTGAACAAATCATGGAGCTACCTCGATTGTCATTTAGGGGGTCATCTGTTCTACTTACGAGCACTATGCCATACATGCCAAAACACATTGGAAAGATCTACGTGCACGTGTAGTCGGTCAGCGTGTCGAGCACATTAAATAGGTCAACATGACACCGAGCGGGACGCTAGCAAACCGCTCGCTCGCTTTGCTTCGCTCGCTGGCGGTCAGGAGGGGCTAAACAAACACGGGGGGGGGGGGGGTGTTACACGCTTGAAATCAAAGTCTGTCTTTGGGCGACAAAAGTTCGTCTCCGCTAGAGTTAGGTGAAAAATTAATTGATTTATAGCCATGACCTAGTGTTCACGTCGAAAAATAGGGACTGTCACACAACTAACCGTCCAGACCGACGGAAATAGATAAGCCGCGTCCCATCTTATTCAATAAGTTTGTTGTTCGGTGACCCCCATCTATTTCAGCCAGCTGTGAAAAAAAAAAAAAAAAAGGCTCTGTTTACGTAGCGTGGCTACTTTAGTTTTATATGCCGAATAAATAAAATTTGGCCTTATTGTCAATAGCTACAAGCTGCGAATCTCGGAAATGCTGGAGTGACACCGGTATGACAGGTTTGTGGTGGGATGGTAAGGTTTTTAGTCCACAGACTTCAGTTTGTACAATTTGGGCATACACAGCCCCAAAAGGCACATTCACCTCCATCGGACAATTATTAAATATCGGTATCAGCTCTGGGCTATGCAAGACCTAGTCTTGTGTTAAAGAAACGTTTCGACTACCCTGCCCGTTATGCGCTCTCCTTTCTGTGTAAGCATTTTCACATTTCTGAGGTGCGCCCGCAGTGACCTGCAGTGTTTCACAACCGTAACAACGTCTGTCCATATTGTCAGGGCCCCAGCGGGCCCCCGCGAGTTTTTTTTCCTAGAAAACGCTAGCGCAAATGTGGATAAATTGACCAATCAGAAGCCGAAGATATCTAAAACTCCGCCTCAGCCAAAAATTTAAGCTCCGATTCGTCGAATATGAGGCTGGCACTGACAGGACGGGTTAAGACTGAGCGATGGATTCTCCGCCTGAGAATTATCCGATATTCCTGCTGGGTCTGTAAGTACACAAGGGAAGAATGAAATCCGTGTGATTGTATCTTCGCCATCGAAGTTGAAAGTGATGACAAATGGCGTTTCATTTGAGGCTTAGACTCTTAGGTTATTTACTCTTACGTTTCAGACCTATCCATAAATGTCATTAAAAACCAGTGTCTGTAGATATTATTTAGGGACACATTAACACGTACGTGTTCATTACAGGGTCTTCACGTTCTGAGACAGTTGCAAGTCATACCCTTTAGTCGCCTCTTACGACAGCCAGGAAATATCGTGGGCATACTACCCCACCCACAGAGGGCCACACAGTGAAAAGGAGCCACGGGCGGCAACCAATCCCAGTGGTTGCGCCCTTGGCTACTTTTCAAGTGTGGGCATACCTCCAACTTTTATGTGGACCCCAACTTCCCAAAACAGTGAGTGCTAAATGCCAAACGGAACACATGCCTAATATGCTCTGAGAGGCAAAAGTGCAAAGGTCCTTGGGGGATTACAGTCTCCCAAGACCCCACACAGGTTTGTTGCTTGACTGTTTTGGACCCCCCACCCTCCCAATTTCACAGCGCGGGATTGCGCCCTTGAATGAAAGGAGCGGAGGTATTGTGGTAAGGATTTGACTGACTGGATATAGACACCTCTCCATTATACGCCAACTTCTATCTCGCGACAACCGACTCGATACAGCCCCTGTGCTGTGGGCTGGGGGTTGTACAGAATATGCCCACGGTATCCCCGAAGTCGTACGAGGCGACCTAAAGGGCGCGGGTATTAAAACTTGAAAGACACTGTATAAACGTATGTGTTGAGGGTCGTGAAGTACATACCTACCTTACCTACTGATCATACAAATACAAATAACCAATAGCCATAGGTTAGGGGCCTCCTTAATTTAAAGCGGGAGACGTTCTCCTCGAAAAATAATATAAATGCGCTTTAGTTCATTCCAAAGATGAGAACTTTTAGTACCGGATCGAACTGTTGTATATAATAGGCCATTGAAAGATCGAGGGCCAAATGGGACCACTGCACGGGACTATAATAATACCTATATGCCACAGACATATATGCGTAGACGTAACATCGCAATATTTTTACTGTTGCAACAATTTGCAGCCATTGAACGCGCGGAGGCATGCAGGGAAAGCCACCCAAAAAGAAACGGTTTTCGGCGACAAATGATACAGCCAGTAAACCAACGTGTTTTCAATGGCGAGCAATGATACGCAAATTTTGCGGCTAAATTATGAAATATTGAGGCAAGTATGGTGCCAATCGAATCCATTTCTGTAAAGAAGTTATTATTCTGAATTTTTTGAAGAATAGTTCTTCGCATTGTGGTGTTAGATTTTGCAGGATGTAGACAATCTTTGTGTCTACCCCTTCCACACTGATGATGAAAACATGAGTCGTACTAGAGCATACACTAGCCTAGTAGCTTGCGAATGGGGTCTGGCCCGATGCAAAGAACTAACATAGGCAGGCATACTCGAGAACTTTAGGTGATGCATAATGACATGACCCAACCCTTTTGCAACTAGGGTAAGCCGATTACCTAGCACAGATTCATATTCAAGTCAGTTTGATCCTAGCTAAGCCTTGTGAAGATGTATTCATAAATGGGAAAAGTGCATAGACCATTTGGTATGCACTGCCGAATTGATACCCCGCCAATACGTCCGTGCGTGGGCAAACGATGAAATTTTCTCAGCTAGTCCTAGTCTATATTCCCCAGGTGTGTCCGAAAAATGAAGGCCTTAACAAAATCTACAAAACGAAAACTTTGAGCAGCAGCGGCACCTACAGGAGTGCTGGCTTGTGGGTGCCGGGAAAGGAGGTCGCTTACATAGACTTAGCAACACCACATGTCACTAGATCTACCTCTCATTCATGAATTGCTGAGAGGTACATTTTTGGAGAACCACAGGCAAAATGAATGAAAGTTGTGGGACAGAGAATTACAGGGCCAAAACAAATGAATGTTGATGGTCATGCAGGGCGCAGTGCCATCGAGTGAGCGTATAGTTCAAGGGCCAATCAGGTGCTTGTCAGAAACTCTGACCCTCTCCATCGGGCAAATCCATGGTGCCGCCGCTTCTTTGAGGATCCTCTGTCTTTATCGTTTTTTAACAAAAAAAAACCTTTTATACTAGGTTCTTTTAGGCACACCCATCCTGCACACCATGCCAGCAGTGCCTTGATTTTTTCTTCTCAAATGGTATACTTGACGAGCAGAGGATCAATCCTATCCAACTAATCCAAGGCCAAAGGGTGCAGACCTGGATGCTACACCTAATTGTCAGCAGCAAATATAACTCAGAGGCTAAATCATTCGAATGTAAATTGGGGAAGATTTGGCAATTGATTGTAATTCAGTCAGTGGTTTGGCTTTTAACAAAAAAAAAATTGTGAGTCACATATGGTAAAAAACCTTACATTCTATAGTGTACAGGTAGGTCATGGAAATAATAATGCTATATATTTTTTATTTCATCAATTTCTTTGTCAGGTTATTGTTTAAGGACTAATAGCTGGGTGGCATTATCTCATCACGGTGGGACAGCCACTTTGCAACATCATAGGTTGCCCTAGACTTCGAATCGAGATGAAACAAATGCAATATGTTTTCATGACGCGCTTGTCTGCCTATATGTGACATATTCAGTCTGAATGAAAATGTCTGAACAATGCTGCAAGGCCAGTATAGGCTATAGCAGGTCACAACCCCCGCATTGAATCTATCAAAACTGGAACAGAGTGGTTAAGCATGTTGCTGTAAATGCTGTAACTGTTCCAAGCACCTCTTAGTTAGGACGCTACTTGCTGCCTTCTCTTACTCCTTTGATCAGTCATTAAAATGTTAATTCACCTCCTACCAACTTGCTGAACTATGTAAGCAATCTCGGCTGCCATTTTAAAGAACTTCGTGAGCATGGCTGGGAGTCAAGCCTCTAGAAAACACTCAGGAATGACTGCTTTTTTCGCATTTGGTGAATCCTTTTTTTAATTAGGTTGATTGTAATACTACTAGATAACACATACTTTCTTGGATTATAAATACAGGAAATGCAAAATAAAATATACACGGTTGTGATTTCCGGTAAGTGTATTTTAACATCTTCTCAAGATGAAGATTAAATAAATATCAGATACATCATGTTATACTATTGAAGAGATAGATTAGCATCGGAGTTGTTATAGTGAGTCAGTGACATAATAAATAACCATATTGGGAAATGAACTGTGGAGAAATAGAGGTTAGTCTTGACTCAAAAAACAAAATTGGTAAAAGTCAGCAGCACAGTCAAACATTTGTTCATAGAGGTCATCAAAGAACCCTTTTGCTGCAGCTCCTCAAGTACAATTAACATGTCAGTGAAATTATGGCTGATGCAAGTGCTGTAGCTGAGGAGGCTGCCTGTGTGGCAGGCAGCATATTGCTTTCTTCGGGACACATTTCTCCGTTTACTATACATACTGCATACAACAATCATTTTGAAAGAGTTTGATCGTCCACCCTAAATTCTTAAATGAGCCTAATTAGGCTGATACCTAGGCCGCTGTACTTCATTTTGTAAACAGCCCGCTATTATTGTGCAACAGATGCCTCTATGCCCTAGCTTTGTCATACCTTACCGTTAAGAACTCAACTCCGCAGTTCTGTACCAGGTTTTGTTTTTGCAGTTTTTCTGAGCCGCTAGGCACTTAACGTTTCGAGTAATGAAAGATTTCAGTCACCGGTGTCGATTATCTGTTTTCCACCTGAGTTTGTCGTACGTGTAGCACAGTCAGACAGTTGTACATACGCCTTGGGGCTAGTGTAGCCTACTTACATACTCTTGGCCGTACTGGTATGTAGTGCCCATCGCGCGCAACTGGTTTTTGGCATTTTGAATAATTTCCCTCTGAATTTTTCGTCCGTCCCAAAGCCTCTCTCGGTATTCTTCAGGTATTTTCCCATACTTTTCAAGCCAGAATGTATTTTCTATCCTAGTTACCACGAGTTTCCGAAAATAACGATGATAAAATTGACCCGGCGTTGCCTAACGTCACAGTCATGGTCATGCTACTAGGCTTCAATCTTTGGGTTCATCTGCCCAGCATTCACGCCGCGTTCAACTGGCTGCAAAATCCAGAGCCGATCTTTAGTCTATCTCTATTCATATGTCTATGATATGCACTCCGCCTTTTGTTAAAGCTGGGCTTAATTTTGTGTGGTCTATATCCTTATAGGGCAGATATTGCACAATATTTGCGCTAGTTCTTCTAGAGAAAAAAAGCGCCAGCTGGCCTCTTATAAGACAAGTTGCTTCCAATATTGAGGGAGCCAATCAGGGAACAGATTAGATTACCCAACCCCCACAAATTGGACAAGACGATTCTATTCACATAGCTGTAGTTGTCAATTAAAGTTGATATTCTTTTTATTGCAGCCCGATAAGTGTAACATTCACTCAAACGATTGATAATAAATCAATTATGCGTCTTAACACAAGACAGCAAGACAATGAGTGAATGCAATTCCCTCAGTCTTCCATGTCACCAGTCAGGCCATTATGTGAATTTAGGTTCAAGCACTTTGAAAATCGCGTGTCATAACTCATACCCAGCGTACAGCATCTATAATCTTAATATGATCAACCAATTGATGCACATGTTATTCATGTAGCCAGGTTTCAGACCGTTTTGACACAAATTATCTTAACACAACAGTTACGTCGTCGGGAAAAAATATGTGGCAGAAAAATAATATTTTAGTAGGTAGCTCATGCTGGAATATCGTAACTATGAAAGCACCATTTTCGCGCCGAGGGTTTCAGGTTCGGCTAAAGATTCACACCTACTAGAAATTTATGTTTATACGTGCCCCTGCTTGCAGTGTCAACAACACTTGGCAGCGATTTACCATTGTTGTCAATTTATATTTACCGGACGCTCGCATGGCTTGCTTTGCTGTCTGTTGAAAGCACCTTAAGGAATGTATTGGGCAGCCTCATTCCTTACCAGAACATACATAAAATAACTACGAGCTTCATCCTTTCGACTTAGCTTATTGTCCGTGTTATTGATCTTTGCCCTGGCCATGACACAATAATACATGTACTTATTAGTAACCCAAATTAGACGATTTTTGACCAATCTGCGAAAAACTTGTCAAGAATCTGTTTTTCACGATTTGATTAGCCGAAGGTGTCTAGTTCTTCAGAAAAAAAATTCCGCCCACAAGTGGGGAGTCTTTTTTTTTTTTCCCAAAATGGCGTCCAATTGCTGCCAAACCTCAGTCGCAAACAGTGATGGGAGTTTCAAACAAACAAAATGGATTCATAGCCGTTTTGCCATAGTTGCTAACACACCGAGAATATTTCCCAATCTGTTAGCAATGTCCAGAACCAAGCATGGCGCCCAATTGGCGTTAGAAACTTAAAGAGTACGGAAACGCGGCGGTAAGACATAACAAAATTCAGGGAGATGGGTCATGCCAGTTGAACGTATTGATACACGTTTCAGGCATGTATATATTTATCCTATTACTCATGGCATTAATTGGAATCACGACATTTTCCGTGCTGCAATAAGTTCCGAAAACTAAGGAGGCCAACATAACTGCAAAATTCACACAACGTGACACGAAGTGAGGAAGGCGGAAATCAGTCGGTAGAGCTCCGGAGCTAAGATCAATGATCATTAGATTGCGAGTTCGAAGCCCCATTGAAACCAGAGGCATTTTCCGCAGTGCCTGTTAGACAAGGCAATTTCCCCTCGAATATATCACGCTACCCACGTGTAACAGTAGGAACCTGCGAGGTACCGAAGTAGGCGCCGCTTCGCTGCCAGTGGTGTGAGGTAGGTCGTGAGCGAACGTGTATACTTGGTGGTGTAGGCAGGTCTTCATCATGTTCCAATGAACTTAGTGTTAAGTGCTAGTGGGTGTAATGAGCGTTGTCTTGATACAGACTATAAGCTCGAATCTCAATCTCAATAACGAGCATAATGGATCGACCCGGCTGTCGAGGTACAAATGACTAGCTCACTCGACAAGCTCTCACCAGAGATTCGAATAAGGAGGCGCACAAACCTGCAGTTGGAGGATCGAGACTACATAGCCATATGATTCAGTTCCACATTCCTGGATAATACACACCATCTAACACGCAAGGTCACCCCAAGAACACGAGACTCGTAGAGAAGTCGATGGAGAACTGGTCAACGTCCTCTAACCAGTGGGGGAAACACCTCCCATCGTCAAGATTGAGTTTGTATATTCAAGGGTATCACTCTCTGTCTCCTCTCCCACTCCTGGTCTGCGTGGCTCTCAACACCCAAGACAGGGATACCAATCAAGGACTGACCATAAATCAACCACTCCATACATGGATGATCTAAAATTGTAGGCCAAGAATGAGAATGACCTCACAGCCACTGATTGAGACAGTGCGGATATTCGCGACAACATCTCCACGGAGGTCGGACTTGACAAAATGCCAGGAAGATCATCACCAAGGAAAAAAATCCAGCTGACCGACGGCCTTGACCTCTCGTCGCGAAAGATCGGAGACCCCTACCCTAACGAGGGGTACCAATACCGGGTATACTGCAGAACATGGAAAACAAACAGAGGGAGGGCAAAGACAAGGCATCGGAAGCGTAAGGAGGAAGCCGCGTCAGATCATCAACGTCCAAGCTCAATGGGCAGAACAAGATACATGGCCATGAACACTAAGCCCCTGCTGTCATAAACTATACGGCAGCATATATGACTGGACGCAGCAAGAGCTGGCTAAGCTGGACAGTAAGACGACGGGAAACGGAACATGTACGGGGACTACACACCCACGAGCGACGTGCACCGGCTCTACATCCCACGAAGGAATGGTGAGGGGCCTGAAGGGGGTCGCGGCCCACCATGAAATCAGTGTGCTGACTCCCGGAATCCTCGCACGCAAAAGCGGACAGAGACCCACTGATAGAGGCGTGGGTGGCGAGGTTACTCAACAGGGTTTTAATAAAAACGGAGAAAAGAGACAACGGACCGATGGCAGAAAGAGGTGCGACCAAGTGGGCCAAAACAAACCCGCTACACCGGCAATACAAACGAACAGGTCCCGGATATAACGCGATAGAGAACGCCTCTCGATGAGCAACAAGCTACGGGGCCCTCAAGATAGAGACTGCGGCACGATAAACAGCTGCCCAAGATTTCAGGTCCTGACCACCAAGTGTAACCAGGCGAAAGTCACCCGCCAAATTGAGTGACTCGAAAAGTCGCATGTGCCACCAGCAAGCGGAAACGGGGCTCTTATAACACCGGCCTGCTCGAAGATCGCTGGAGGTCTATATAAGACAAGGCCATAACAAGCAGCGGCCGCACTACATCCGGGATCGGTCAGCACACGGGATCCCCCAGGCGGACATGACGGAAGTGACATACGTGGCTCCACAATCCGAAATCGACGGAGGAAAACGAGAAGGCAAAGAACCTCTGAGACTTCGCGGTGCTTGTAATCAGCGCCGGAGACCCACACCTTGGTAGTAGTGGACAAAGTCACGAACGGAAAACCACCATAATCGAATCGAGGTGGCAATACCGAAACGACACCCAAATAGTCGAGGAAAGTAAGAGAAAGTGGAGAGATTCCAGGACCTGCGGCTGGAGCATCCAGAGGAGTGGGACACCAAGGCCAGAGTTTACGGTATTCGGGGCACTGGGAGTGATCCAGAAACTTAGTTGGACACTAGCAGGAAGAGAGCCGCGCAACAAGGAGTACGCCCCCTGACAGAGACATCGGACTACTGGCAGTGCTGTATAATGGACGAGTACTCGACCCCGAGTACCCGAGGTCTGAGGGACAGACATAGCAAGTACCAACCAAGGAGGCGGGTGAAGAACAACGATAATAACAGCACGCATTAAAGCGCTTTTTCACCGCCACAGCAGTCTCGAAGCGCATAAATGTTTCTCATTGAGACAGGAATGGATTGTGCGGCGCGGATGTGGAGAGGTGAAGCGTTCAAAACGAGTGGTGCCGAGGAAGAGAATCTGGTCGGGCCTCGGCGTCGATGATGTGCAGAATAGAATGGGGTCCCGTTATTTTCATGGTGTGTCGCTCCCACAATAATTTTTGGAAATGTTGAATGCCCTGTGGGCTGGGCTTATTATTATTATTATTATTATTATTTTAATTATTATTTTATTATTAATTATTATTATTATTTATTATCATTATCCGGTTAGTGTGTTTCACTGTCTGGTATGTGTATCAACTTATGTCTCCAGCTCTAGCAGATGAGCCTACGAAATCACATTGAATATGGAAACGAAGTACAAATGCCATCCCCCATTTTTGGTCCCATTGTGTGTCGTGGATTCTATTCAATTTTTCGCGAACCATCGGTCCCCTGGAAGCTGCCCTTGGTTTTTTTTATCTCGCTGAATTTCGGTCCCGTATTCTTTTGATCCGTTGGCCGTGACCATAATCACGATGCTCAGTTCACGTAATTTAGCGATTTTCCAAATTTGCAACTCACATTCAACACTGCTTAGTCGCCATCACAAGCTCCAAGGGCGTATAGATAATTTTGGTATCACCTTCAGCAGGCAATGATTGTTCTTACTATGATGATGGTCGAGTCACTCGGTGCGTGGTGTGTGCGTCATCCATTGGCATGCTAAGGGGTACATATATATGCTTTCGTTACCACACCTGGTATTAACTAAATAGAGAAATCAAATTTACTTTATTATGTCAAGACAGGGCTAAATTCAGCAAGTAATAAACTACGATTCCACAGGACAATGTTCTTCACAATGTTTAGGTTTTCGGTAGAAATGATAGTTTGAACGGAATTTAAACGGATTTAAACAGCCTTATATTGAGTTTTGGTCGGAGTAGTTAGGGAGTGGGAGGATCTTACCTTCACGATTGTACTGTATAGAAACCAACGTCAATGGGCGATTTAGTCACTGAATATTTGAGGGAATGCCTGACCCTTCACTTACTCCCATTCCCATTCCCAATGCCAATCGCCGCTCATGTTTTAGTATTATTTGAGTGCCATAATGACATCATGGAAAAATCAAACAATAGTAATTCCAAAGTTTTTCATATAACTGAAGAAGAAGCGAACCTGATCAAGGAACGTTTATTGTCAGGCTGCGAATCTTTCACAAGTGCACAGAATAAGCCATGCCATGCTCGAGCGGTCCCTTGATAGGGGGAACACACGCAGACGGTTACCCACCCCCTCGTTTTCCCTACTCTCCCTCCGATTACTTACGCTTAACCCCCGAAGAGGCAGCAGGTATACTTTTCAAGTATTTTGGTATGACTCGACTATTCCGATTTCCGAGTGGGAGGGCCCGCACTCTACCGTGTACTACTTGGCCATGACGACCAATACCACCATATTAGTTTTGTCCTTGAGCGAACAGCTGCAAAGGCACTATCGGAAACATTCGAAGGTCGAGTTTATACAGTTTTTGGCAGATCATTGATTATATCATAGATGATCTAATTGATCGATAACTGTCCCCGAGTACTCCGACGAACAACACCGGGTGACGATATAACATCAACGTCACTGTGGGAGTCACAAAGATTCATGAAATATTTCCATTAATGTGGGGGCATATTACCGGATATATTGTTGGTATGTCAGAGAGCTCGCATGTGATAGTAAATCAGTTGAGCCATCATCCGGTCCACCATTCTATCTATTTCGTTTCTGGTTATAGCTATTGCAGTTTCACAGGAGTAATTTTTTTTCGAAAAGCAATTTTAAAATAAACGACGTCATATCTTCACAAGAGAGGGTAGATGGAATATGTTCCAATAATTCACATTGTCTAGAAGTGAGTGAGCCTGACGTGTAATTTGCATGACTTTGTAGCAATTGTTGAACGTTTTTCCCCCCACAAGCGTCAGTGTAAGATGTCCGTGGGCTTACCTACAATTGCTTTGGCGGGTTGTGGATCATTTTGTAAGGCGTTTAACAGGTTCCCGTGGTTTTTGTTGATGATTTCCTGAAGCTCTTAATTGTTTGTTTTGCTATCACACCATTCCCTAATAGCTTCATTCCTGAAGCCGACTGTATCCTCATAATAATATTATATCTCTCGAATATCCTTCCAGTGACCCTTCAATAAACGCAAGATGTACTTCAAGCACTTGTGTCTGCCATCACCAAATTTCTTGATTTCATTCTGACTTTGTGCAACTTTTAGTTTGGATCTTTAGACTCATGAGAGCAGAGATAATCTATGTCAGTCCAAAATTTCATCATCACCATGCCAATCTCTTGTTTTAGTTATCATCCTGTCTGCCAAGAGCTTCTTACAATGTCAAGTCGATGAGTACCCCGTCTTATGACGGTGACTACTGGCCAGATGCCTTGGGCAAGGAGTTTGCAAGCAAGAGTTCGATATCCTAATTGTAATTCCGAGGACTCGGGCTAGTCACGGCCCACTGTGAATGAACTTTCAGCCTCGGGTGAACTATTACCTGACCCCAAACGAATGTACTACTTAACGCCATATTGCCGAACTACATGCCTGCCAAGTATTCCTTCTCTTTTCGCCTTGGTTCGTTTGAGAAGAATAGAATATATCGTGTTTACAAAGTCTTCAGACTTTAACCTTTGACCTTAACCATGACTACGAATGATGTTCTGCTACGTCCTAACCGGCTACTTACATGCCAAAATGAGACCCCTACACATTTATTTTGAGCAGTCATTACCTTTTTTATTTTATTTATTAGGGACGCAACAGACAGACAGAACACGTGCCATACACATTATATGCACATGCTAGTGTTCATTGATGTATTTTCCCCTCGGTACATCTCTTAACATGAGTAAAACAGCTAGACATGATATTGATCGTAGACTATTTTTACGAAAAGATCCTGACACATGTCTGCAATAAAAATGCCCTAATGTTGTCCGTGTAAACACAACCGTTCGACCCCGTAATGGAACACTTCAATAATTTGGTTCCTAGGCGTCCTTGAAATTCTCATTGTAACCAAGACAACCATTCAGCGCCCTCTGCCGTTTAGTCAAATTGTCGGATACAAGATAACAAACAACTATTTATCTTCTAGATATTGTTAATAACAACAAGGATGCAACAGCAACATATATCGGTTTTTGTTTTTTTTTTTTTTCCTTAGTTTGTGGGAATGTCTGACAAAGGGTACGGCGGCAGCGCCATTCAGTTGGAAAGGAATTCATCCAGGCGAACTTCTCGACATATGACCCTGTACGAGCCATGTACCTTCCAGAATTGAAAACAAGGGACCTCTCCATGATCTGTTATCAGGGGAACTGAAATGACATTTGATTGTTCCTCCCGGACATTTAATCCTGCTATGGAAAGGTTTGTAATGGCTCGTTTCGGAAAGGCATTGAACTGTTCCGTATATATGTTGTATATGACTTCATCTCAAATTTTTGTTTTTTCCCTTAGTCATTTATTGTTACGTTAGGTCGGCATTTGAACATTGTCGTGTGGGAGTGCCTTTTGCTGCTGCGAAGCACCCAGTATATTTGCGTGCATGTGGTGGCGCTCTTACGGAGCGCTGTTCCTCCCGCCAGTTGTTCGGCGCTTAAATTGGTCGGTTCGGGCTTCCCCTGCCCTTGTCGATATGTACCGGGCCTAATAAAAACTGTGAAATTGTCAATTGAGGAAATTGTTCCATATTGCTAACAACATCGTTCAAAATGTCTGGTCCTATCAAATGAAGTTTATTGTGTAACTTTGATATGCGGAGTTCAGAAAGTAGATTAATTGTTAGTGGAACTGCGGGCTTTTTTATTTGAATGGGTTTTCGGCGTCAAAAACGTAATTTACGGCCATCTTGGTACACTTGGTATGGCGAGGTTGCTCTGCAACTGCATGCTAAAGAAAACGGTATGGGGGAGCCAATTATAGCAATTCCCGATTTGACATAATCTCTGCATGACCCGCTTGCAATCCCCGAATTGAGTAATTCTTAGCTATTCAGTTTATTTAGTTTAGTTTAGTGAATAAGGGTCCGGAAGGACAATCCTCATACACGACCCGAAGCCCACACACCCCATGAAAGAAAAATGAACAGAACTCGAACTAAATAATACTCCCTTGATTCCTGAAAAATAAATCCAGACTGTTCTTGAACGCATTCAACTCTTAGGGCAAACAACATTTCAGGAAGACAATTCTACTCATTTATCACTCTCTGCTAAGCCAAAATATTTACGATGTCATTCTGCAGCGCTTTGCCACTAAGCTTGAGACAGTGGATTCTATTTGCAGTAACATTGGGAAAATCAAAGAAGTAGTGGAAAGACAGGCCATCGAGTTCATGGACATTTTGAAAACCTGAATCAGTCACCCCGAATTCGCCTCAGCTCTCTTGTAGTTTAGACGATACCGGCCTAATCTTTCCCTTTCCTCGTAGATAAATTTTTTCAGACAGTGAATCATTCCAGTTGCCCTCCTGAAGTTCTCAATTACCTGTTTGTCTTTGTGCACAGTAGGTATACCACACTTGTACAGACTACTCTAGGTTGCGGTCTCCCAACCAGTTGCTTAAACAGCCTGCAACATACATTTATCAGGAAACTGAAGTGACGTCCTATCCAGCCACAGATCCAATTACCTCTCTAGCAGCTTCGGCACACTGCTTGAAGGTTTTTTCAAAGACGAATCAAAACAAACCCCAAGATCTTTTTCTGAAATCACCTCCTGAATTTCGGCCATTCAACTTGAAGAAGCGTTGCGAGTGTGAAAACCAACATGCAATCCTTTTGCACTTGTCGACATTGAAATACTTTTGCCATCAAGACCATTTGGAAATTATATCCCAATCCCTTTGACAATGGCACATCATCATTCGAACCGACCCGACCTCCCGATACCACTTAGTAAGCGTCTGCGACCTTCTTAACCCTTGAATCAACAGAACCTTCAAGATCGCAATATACGCCAGAAACAGGAACGCCCAAGAACCGATCCCTGGGGAACGTCACTAGTGACCTTTTGCCAAGAAGACACCGCCCATTAATGACAACTCGTTCTTCCCTATTAATTAAGCCACTCACAGCAAATCACTTGAGACATTCCCCTCAATACCAAAAGGCTCTCCACTTGAGCAAGAGACTCTCATGAGGAACCTTGTCAAAAACTTTCTGACAGTGTGCCCGGAAAATTATACACAGCATTGCCGTTTGTCCCCAGAACCATGTAACATCTTCCATAAATTCCAGCAGATTGTTCAAACACGAACGATTCTTCCTAAACCCCTGCTGAGAATCTCTAATCAGACTATGCTCATTGAAATAATCAACCATAATGATCCCGATGATTGATTCCATTACCTTGCCACAACACTAGTAAGACTGACGGCCTGTATTACAATGAAGCGACCGTTTCACCTTTTCTTGAAAATAGAGAGAATAATTTGCTCTCCTCCAATCACCGGAACAATACCTTCTGTAGAGTCTTATTTGAAAATAATAGCTAGGGGAACGGACAATTCGGTCGGCAAAGGATTTTAGTAAGAAAGATAACTCCGTCAGGACAGGATCTTTTATCACACTTTTGAGCTCTGCGTTCTCCTTTACTACTAACCCGACGAAACACAACCATTTTACCAAGACTCTGCGGAGAAACCGCCGACAACTAGGTCACCAAATTTCAAAATTTCTCATGAGAAAAAACAGACGAGAAGTAATTATAAAGAACCTAAGCCATCTCCTGGCTATCGCTGATGTTAATACCCGACTTGGAATCTATCAAAGGACCAATGTTGTCCTTGATGTCTGCTTCCACCTCACATAAGAGAAAAATGCACGTGGATTCTCCTTGATATTAGATGCACTCTGCCTCTCAAAATTAAGTTGGCGCCAGAACTAAACGTGGACAGCGTTTGAACTGAACTTTGAAATGCTCATGATCAGACACGGACCCAGCAGAAGAACGATCAAGTCGCTCATACGTGTCGCTACCGTTTGTGGCCAGAAAACTTACCTTTTGCATCCAAGAAGGCCTCTTGTTCTTACTGCGACGTTCCTCCAAGCAACGTAAACTGTCATAATCTCGTTAGCCTTTTCAATGAAAACCATTCCAAGAGTCAAAAGCATTCGTACTTCTAACAATTTATGCCATTCTACTTTGCCAGATCAAAAACCTGGAAATGCAATCCACATCGGCCTTCGCGAAACCAGGAACAAGTATACACTCTGAGGGATATTGACAGAACAAGACACATTGAAAGCTAAGAATATCGTGATCATCTTGTCAACGAGCTTACCCAAGCTCTTACAGATCTACAGGACTCTGGATCACTGCTCAAAACTAAATCCAAAATATTATGCTTTCTGGTAGGAAAATGTAAAGGCTGAGAAGGAAACATCCTGCGTGACATTGAAAAACAGCCAGATCCATGGACTGCCACTAGAAAAATACCATTAGACCAAAGGAAATATCTGGATAATTAAATCATCCATAATAATTGTACTCTTCCCAGAAGAAAACTTCGAAAAGCATGTCGGAAAGCAAAGAGTTGTTGTCTTCAGAGCTATTTTGGAGACGGTACACAACGCCAACTAAAAATGCTGGGATACCAGATGAGTTAGACGGATTTCACACCAAACAGAGTTGACAACTTCCACCAATATCGGCCTTCTCAAAACTTTTCAAGTCAGACGCTCACCTACAACAAAACTCCACTCCCAATGTCACGAAGAGGATCATCCTATCTTGCCTATAAACAACACAACCAGGAAAGGTTAACTTCGGCTGTGGAAATATCACTGTACAACCAACGACTCTGTAATACCATGACGTCATGCTTGCGTTCCTGGACTAAAATCTGCAACTCATCAAACTTGTTTCCGGATACTTTGAACATTTGCACGAAAAAAGACCCGCTGGGGCTAACATATCTATCGTACTGTTGACCTTCGCCAACCCCCACTGCGATGCTTACTTTTCCACCCTGCCAGTAGCCTACGGACCCTGAAACCCTCGCCCCCAATTTAGTTTAACAACCTTCCCGCAATGAATTACCAACTTGCCTAACAGTGAGCCCCGCAGAAGCCCCCGCACCATTACGTTGAAGACCATCCTTAGCGAAATATCCTCCTTCCCCCAGAACACGAAACCTCCACAAACTGAACGCCCACCCCAGCACACTCTAAATTTTACCACCTATTGAGACCCTAATCGTCCTACCAGCACGCGACCGGCAAACCTAGGTAGAATGCCACCAATCGCGACTTTAGACCTTGTAGACTTCAGCATGCACAACAGTTCACGGAATCGGGATCTTAGATGTCCTGACTGTCACCCCGTAGATTATAGTGCCTATCTCGACAACCACCACCATCCTCATCCCCACGATCCTTTTTACCCTCGCACTAATATCCTCCACCTTAGCTCCCGGGAGACAAACGCGCGTTCATTCAATTTTAGAATAAGGACTAACCGAATCGGTTTCAAATTGTTTTCTGGAATCAATATGTCATACGGGTAGGGATAGGCTGTCAAACGTCCAAAAACCGTAGCCCCTCTCAGACCAAATTGACTGAGAGCAAAGCCGTGGAAAATGAGGTCACACAGGCTTTGTTTGGCACAGTCACCATTAGTTTGTTATTACGACATCTGCACATTATGAGTGAATCAGTCAGCTATAATGAATCGGCACATTGTGCAATGAATGAACATGAGCATTGGACAATGTAGTACGAGTATGACGAATACATACTTATCAGGGTAATATTTGTTTGAGTGCTCCGCGTCGACTATTGAGATACACTAGTTCACGAGCAATATTCAATCTAATTTTTCCGGGTTTACTACGAGACATAGATATTGCCGTGATTGTTTCCACTCATTAATATTCAGGATAACTTCTGATACGTTGGTCTACTTTAAATGCCCCATACTATAGGCAACACACTTTGTACTCCTGTTATTATACTGCATAGAGGAAGGAAAAGGCTGCTGGGGTTGGATTGTTCCCGTCTATAAATAAAAGAGGTGCTAAAAATGATTCGATGTTATGGGTTCAGGACTTCAATATTTGCTCTCACTCAGTTTGTACAAACCTTTTCTTTCTCATTTCAATAGCCTTTGGCTCAGTCCTTTTTTGGCCCTGATATCTTTTCGTTCGGATACTAATCATACATTAGATTACATCGAGATACTCCAATCTTTTCTGCAGAAATAATCAGATAGGAAGTGTATACATGTGTCTATTACTAGTCCTAGTTCTCGATTCCGTTATTCACCAACACCTATTCTCATTCGCAGCAATCTGAAGCAACATGTCTTACACGATATCATAATGAATCTAATCAACGTTTCATCTGGGAAGGGAAATGCAAACCCGCCTTGACCTCTGTAAGAATAGGGGTGTTCTTCACATTACGGTAAACATCACCGACAGTCACCCACGGTACATAGAGTGTCGTTGTAGGACAACGGCTGGCTCTACTTTCACTGCCGGCTGTTTCCATTTGACGGGAGTCTGCCCAAAGGCCACAGTCGAAGTTGGCGGGAAATCAGAGGTAAGTACTGCTCACCAACCTTCCCCACCCATCTCGTGTACAGAGACATATAAACATGAATCCTCAAATATTATGGTTCCCTTTTTTATTCTCGTAATATTCCCGTACCAAGGGAAGTAATTGTTGGGTTGTTTGGTCAAAATGGGCACCAAAAATACATCTTGTCCTCCTTCGCTTTCGCTTATTTGCAAATTATTGGAACACACACTTTTGGTCGCTTCTAGATCGATTTACATAATATCAGAGTGGTTTGTGTATTTTCGAATTCACTAGCT
This sequence comes from Sclerodactyla briareus, assembly GCA_026419785.1. Lineage (NCBI taxonomy): Eukaryota > Metazoa > Echinodermata > Holothuroidea > Dendrochirotida > Sclerodactylidae > Sclerodactyla > Sclerodactyla briareus. The sequence goes on along the minus strand of JAODTK010001543.1, from coordinate 267,961 downwards.
GTTAGGCTAAGGGATAATTCCTCCAGCACAAGAAGTGTCCGCGATGAGCTTGGAGGGTTACATTAGTTGGAAGGTAGGGAATCTGTAGTTTCTCCCATGCCGAGAAGTTATATTCTAGTTACAGCATTTTAGGGTGAGCTGAAGGAAACTAATGTCATATGATTCCGTACGTCTGATGCTAATTGATTTTCGTCCTTCCCACTGGCATCCGATCATATTAACCAAGGACGTTACATTATGCAGAATCAGGTCGCAGGTACATCGCAGAGGTGTGTAACAATTATCATGGTCTGAAAAGGAGAGGAAACAAACAATTCATCCCCTCCCCTGAGGGTCTCAGTTTCTCGCGTCTTGAAGCAGGAAAGCCCAGGATCGACATCTTCAGGAAAACGGCGGGAAGTCAAATTTTCCTGTACGAGCTCTCTGTCTATGGTATGGAGGAGGTTGTGGAACTTATTACAGTAAACTAGTTGATTTCTAGAGCAAAATGTCCAATTTGGTTCTCGTGATCCCGCTCGGCATTATTACTACAACCGTCGTTTTCTGTCCTCTGGATGTTCTTCGAGTAGTAGAAGTGCTTAGAATACGACATAATATTTGGAATCGAGTTGTAAAACATACATGCCCGCGGTGTTTACATTGGACATATTCTAAAGGTGTCGATCACTACTTTAATTTTGGGGATGGATAACTGCAACACATACACAAATTTACGTAGTAAAGGAGGCGTTCTTGAGATCGTGGAGGAACATCAATGACTTGGGCCTTGAGTTACGTGATTGCATTTTGTGTTCTTGGAGGGTTCGTACTGTATCCAAGACGTAATCGGCCACATTCTGCTATATAACTTTGACACTCATGCAGTTATGATACGTCTCCGTAGCTATTGTTGACCTTTTCCTTGACATGCTAGCATAGACTGACTGTGTCCATGTTTTTCCTAACAGCGATCTCGAAATTATCACAGTACGGTTTGCTCATTCATTCATTGCTCACATTTCCGATTGAAAAGGAAGTCTTGGTGTCGACAGTCTGATAGCACGATCTTAACGGAAAGGAATAAGAAAGCCTCTGACTTCCCTGTCTCACTCACCTATGTTTGCTTTATTCAGGTCGCTGTCGTTGCAGAGATCGGATTGTGTGTGTCATCAGTGGCACATCGTGTAATACGATGGTTAGCTATTTTTTCAATATCTTTCTGCACCCTCTTTTGGCGGGAGCCATTAATTGTGACTGCTCTGGCTATAATGATAACGTGAGTGATATTACAGTGAGTTTACGGCAGCGATTTAACAGTTCCGTGTGACATTCCCCGGGATTGTAAATCCGGATTCTGGTATTTCGGTTTAAAGCCGAATAAATCATGTAACTTGTTATCAACGAGCCAGGGGCAACAAATTGTTCTTTAGCAATCAGTGATTTCACTCCATCGGATTCTGGATTTTACACTTGTGTCTGTAAGCAAATGAATGATGTACCACATGTTGTGGCTGTTATCGATTGGATGGAAGATGCTCAGAAGCTGCTATTCTGGTGGGAGAGGATATCCAGGTGAGATGAATACTTACTGATAGGGTGTCGACATAATAATGAGGATATTGAGCGCCACTGTTACAAAGACGGTTGTAGTGAGGTGAGAGACATCCGCGAGAATCTTTCGGTCCCTGATATAAAGAGGATGGCACAGTGTGTCGTCTCGAAGTTAAATTCTGAATATATAATTGAAAAACTATGCTTCGATGTGTAATAACTTGATTAATTTCATGCATCGTTACAGAGAACAATCCACTGTCTACCTCTACAAGCAGGTGCAGTCTTATTAGTAGGGGTGCTCGTGTCATTTTTTGAGATAGCCTTGCCTAATTTGATCTTATTGCAATTTCCAGCTATTTCGAATACTCTGAATCCAAAATCGAGGGTTCCATTTTTTCTGACATGGTTTTGGCCGCCATTGTGGAATTTCGAAATGGCCGCCATCTCTTATTGGAAAGTGTTCATAATACTCTCGTGTCATAGTACCTACATACTGTTATTAGTGACTAACACGATGTGGCGGCGGTGAGATGGATTAACGGTAATATCGGCCACACCCAGACTACATGGGGTCATCTGGGATTCAAATTACGGAAATAATTGTTGAAAACTATACAGTGGATGCGGTTTCACGCCGTATCGAACATACTATTATTACAAGTAACCGTCAATGGTATCAGTTGTTCGCGGGCAACTGTGGGAAGTTGAAGCGCAACTAAACGGTATAATTCCATATTTATCTGATCCTTATTTTTATTATGTTCATATTTTAGCATAATCTACGTAGCTGAACTTATGTTCATGAGACCTCACAGGGAAAGGGGCGTTTTATACTCACAATTGCACAATATATGATGGTCATGCAAAATGGAAAGCGGCCATCATCAGCGGCCAGTTGGAGGAATAATAACCATCATTGATTGTCAAAAGGAGAACGGATGTGAGTCTCGAGTCCAAACTTATGTCTCCGTGCAAATCCTTGGGGCGGATTTGCGTAGAGTATTCTAATGGAACTACTACCAATTGGGTGGAATCAGAAGCTGCAGTGATAGTTGCTAAAATTCCTGGCCAGATCGCCTAGGTTGTGTACACAAGTGACCTTACTAAGGGCACCATGCCCGTTCTAATCCCCGGAGTAGCTCCCAACCCCATCAAGGGACACAATCGATTACTTACGATACGAAAACAAGCACTTGGTTAAAAATGTTGCATTAATGTGAAGCTACGGAGCTTGTGGGATCAACTTATTTTCGTCAGCCTTCATTTGCCGTCAAAAAAAGCGGTCATTTTGAAATCCAAGATGGACGAAGTTTTGTTGATGGTCGTGTTACCATTGGATCCGCTGTATTAACATCATGTCCGTAGGTGCTGTATTGTTAAGGTTATGACCATTTCTCCGAAAAATGGCGGCCACTCTAAAATTCCAAACTGACCGCCATAACCACAAAACCCTCCATTTTTGGATTTAGCATTCCGAAATAGCCATAATATGTAATAAAATCAATTTAGGTAGGCCAACCTCAGATCGCCCATTTTTTTGACACAAGTACCCCCACTGTATATTATTACATTCCAACTCACAACCAGTACCTTCTTGTAGGCACGCGGTCAACCTTGACAATCGATACATGTGATGACTGCACGAGAGGGGATTTCTTTCAATTCGTTGTTTTAGGGTCACAGTTGGACGCAATTGGAGACCAAATAAATCACTAGTGGTAATCCTATCACTGAAAATCTCGATGCCGGGTCATGCATCGAAATTTCATCCCTTTAGATGTATAGTGTCACTATCTTATCGTGTCTGGCACATAAATATCGCGAAACACATGCACCAATTTAGGATATGGGTCAATGTCATACATACATACATACATACATCATACATACATACATACATACTACATACATACATACATACATACATACAACATACTGTTTTCGCTGAGGTAAACCGGCAATCCCGATCGCGCCGGCAGCACGCTTGCAGCACGTGCGCCCCGCGGGGATTGGCCACCCATGGGGAAGCGGAGCGTGTCGGCAACGCTCTATATAGGAGACGTTCGCTGAAGCCAACTGCTAAGTATCGATGTTCACGTACGACCGAGAGGAGGTTGAGGCAGGCATCTCATGTACGGGATAAGGTAGTCGTGTGCGTACAGGCACTCCCGAAGCAGCCAGCTTACACAAGTCCGTACAGGCATACGCACGTTCGAAGCGCTAAGGTGGGGGTACCAGCAAAGCACTTGTTTTCGCTAGGGGAACCGGCAGCCCCGAGCGCCTGCGGCGCGCCTGCAGCACATGTGCCCCAATGGGGGCTGGCAACCCAGTGCGCAGGGGGCGTGGCGGCACAGCTCTATATAGGAGACGTTCGCGGAAGCCTACTGCTTAAGTGCGATGTTCACGTGCGACCGAGAGGAGGTCGGGCAGGCATCTCGCGTACGAGCTAAGGTAGTCGTCGTGCGTACATACATACATACATACATACATGCATTACATGTTACTACAAATTAATTGTTATTGCATACCTGTTTTGCAGTTTACAATACAACGATGGGCCAACCGAGTTACGACATCAGAGTACCAAGGAGTCTTACGTTACCATAATGGTGCAACAACTTGTCAATTGCTGGCAGTAATTGTTCCGGTAGGAATGGTGAGATCAACCTTACAGAACGCTCCTCCACCTCCTAACTCCTAAATACGCTTGATTGACGGGTTAATATTGGAAATCTGTTGGACGCACAAGAATGAATACACTGTTCTTTTGGGTGCATGGTACTGTTTGTTTAATATTTCGAAATATCCATGGACGTGAATTTCGTGAAGTATTCTTTTCACCCCAACATTGTCGTCGTTATTGTCAAATGTGTGGATGAAACTTGCCTCACGTCGCAGCTATAAGTCTAAATGCAAATTAATAAAACTCACTAGACCAGTGTTGGTTAAGTTTTTTCTCGCGCATTTGCGGATTTACAATGGAACGAAGACTAGAACAGACATAGTGCAACTCCCAGCCACAGCGGCTACTGCTCTGTCAAATGGAGTAGCCTATTTTTTTTTTTTTGGGGGCTGTGGGGGGTATTCGGTATAGACCTCCTTTCCCAAGAGATCAATCAATAGAAAGGTCGGTGAACGATGTGTGCATGGAACTAGAGCAACCATTTTCTCGGTAGATTGGACAACTATGCGTGTAGTGCAGCCGCACAGCTATGAGGTTACTTTGTTCGTAAGTACATCGCAAATGCGGATTTGAGATTTCGGACAGCAACCGGTTTCTTTCCGTAGTGAAATGCCTCACCGACATTTTATTTTTGCGAGCGATGAAATGACTCGATATATTGAGTCGGTTGTGAATTTTATGGCATTGTGTCATGAGTATTTTTCCAGTGTTCTCTCCTGCGACGTTTTTCTTCTATAATTTCCGAATATTCCCTACTATTCTGGTAAACCTAGTAGAGGAGAAATGCAAACTTTTTTTTTCCTATTTTTTTTTTTCATCAAGCTCCATTACGGATTAGTAAAAATTCTAAACCTGTATTCCAAGCACTGGTAACTAGGAGATAAAACGTTTATTCAAAATTCCTGTAACGGCAGGTTTCCCAACCCACCCAGATCGTAGAACGGAGAAATGAAGTGGAACAGTAAGCCAGCTACTGGAGATTGCTCATAATTGTCTGTACACAACTGCTGGCGTTACCTGTCCAATCTATACAGAATAATACTATGATGATTTAACCTGGAGGATGGCTCCTCATAACAAAAATGCAAATTCGTCTGTACGCCGCGAAACATTGGAAAAATGTAATGCTCGAAATATTTTCTGAACAGAATTTATCATGCCCCATTACGAATTAGTGAAAATTCTGAACCTGTATTCCAAGCACTAGTAACTAGATGATGAAAAAGTTCATTCAAAATTCCTGTTAACGACAGGTTTCTCAACCCACACAGATCGTAGAACGGAGAAATGAAGTGGAACAGTAAGCCAGCTACTGGAGATTGCTCATAATTGTCTGTACACAACTGCTGGCGTTACCTGTCCAATCTATACAGAATAATACTATGATGATTTAACCTGGAGGATGGTTTCTCATAACGTTCTGCGTTCAAGAGTCGGCTTGTCAGTCTGTACATGCAAGTAGTTTGACTTTGACTATCATCATCATCATCTCTACTTCATTGTATATCAACAGTTTAACCTCCGCTCTTATGTTCCATTTTTGGAATGACATATCAGGATTTCGGACCGTTACATCCTAATTTCACTGATATTTTCTGAGTTATATATTTTAGTATTGTTGATTTTCTTGCCAGAAAAATGTAATCTGCTAATTCATTTGAATTTATTCCAGAAACTTCAACTACTACTCTTTCGGTTAGCCCTGTTGAGTATTGCGTTGTCACGTGTATCCACCGGCCTTCCCGCTGCGGTGCACAGTTTAATATAAGCCTGTCGGTTAGACGGCCATTTGAGTGAACACAACAACCGCTTCAACCATAACTGACATAATGCTACCTACCTCCAGCAATATGGGTGAAAAAGGGAACAATACAGGAATGATCCACTGTGAACGTGTGACAAACGCTGATGCAGTGGGCAATATGAAGCAACTGGACGATCGCGTTCCTTTTCTCGTTCTCATTATCGCTCTATCGGCTATAATTATTACGCTTTTACTCGTCGTTTTCGGATTGGTTTTGCTCCTGATTCGTTCAAAATCAATGGAGCGAGAGGATCGTGCCAGCGCCTCAGCGGAGGCAGCTTCTGTTCAACTACAGCCTAGAGGCAATTCAGTGAAGAATGGGCAAAGCTACCGACAAGAAAGAGAGGGCAAGGATGATTGCGATACTGGTAATACGAGCATCAAGGCAGGAAACAGGAGGAACAAGAGAGAGGTACAAGTAGGCTGTCCCGACAGAGATAACTATCACCCAGCGGGTGCGTTGAAAGGAAGCAGGGGTACATCAAACCCAGACGGAACGAAATTTATACACATCGGAGTAACGGCCTCGTTCAGTCGATTGGCGCAGCACCAAGTAAAAGTGACCAACAGGATTCACTGAAACCGAAGAAGTGGTGTTTACGAGGAGTGCAAAAAGGAGGCGCTCAAACCGGACGATGGTCGCTCGGATCCAGTGTACGCTATTTTAGACCCCAGCGAAAATGACGTTTCAGAGCGTCAGCATGAGTCGACAAGCGTGAACCTCAGACACTGGGATACCACAAACACGAATCGGAAAGAAGAGGAGCATCATCTTTGGAGCGAAGTGCAGATGCAACAGATCATGAGGAAATACCAGAATATGCAACGTCGATAAAACTCGCAAAACGGCAGCATGTCAAGAAACTGTTCCAGCATATGCAGTCGTTAACCTAAAATATAAACTTTATAAATATACTCTATTAATATGCTCGAGTAAGAGGTCATGGTATTACGATTTCCTGATTGTCCAAGAATAGGTGCAACCCTACATACTGACCTATCCATAACTATTTCACACAAAACCTAACTGTCCCCCCCTGACTATACAAGACTAGTCCAGACAGTACCCAGTTTGGAACTAGCAATTCCTAGTCAGCATTCATGAATAGTTTTTAAACGTAGTCGGCCGTAACATGACTAGTTTATATGCTAGTCAATCACACAATGAACTAGTCAGTATACTAGTCAGCGAGAATGAACTAGTCGCCTGACTAGGTTATGACTAGTTTCGGACTAGTTTGAAACTAGTCAAAACGGTACCCAGTTTGACTCGTTTAATGACTAGTTTTGTACCGACTAACATTATCCTAGTCCAGCCACAAGCCGACTAACATCACTGACTAGTGACATCCTAGTCAAGAAATGAATGACTAGCATACGATGCTAGCTAAACGAGGGATTGCAAAACAGCCATAAAGTATTTTTACACAAAATATCACAAAAAGAAATGTGTTCAGTGCTATCATTTTATTTAACACCATCTAAAGGATTGCTGGCGATCGTGTATAGCCTAGAGCTACCATGGGAATTATTTCTTAACAACAACATAAAACCTCTCTCATAAGAAAATCAAAGGAGATTTTCAAATGCCAAATGGTTTTACATGTATTTAGACAAGAGTTAATTTTTGTCAATATACACAACCCACATGATTTAGGCGGGCGCAGCACCTTAGCAGAATGTTAGAGAGTGAATAGGTCAATGAATCTGCTTCTTCTCGAAGTGTCTAGAACAGTGATGCATGCAGGTTAAAAATGATGCTCATAAAATTGAACCAGCAGACTGGGAATTCCATCAAATTTTAAGGGTAAACATCCAAATATCTGCTGATGCTCATAACACACCATAACATAGTAAAACACATTATTTTTATTAGTCCTAGGCAAAATCTAAAGCACTCTGTACAAATAGCTTTGTATGAATAATTTTACCCACCTGCTTTGATGGCTGTTTTCATGTGGCATCTGGGAGGTATCCATCCAAGATCAGCAAGAATTTTGAAGCTGCAATAATCTGAACTGTTCAGAAATGGATTCAGTTTTGGACAAACAGCAGGCTGCGGGTCATTGCCATTGGCCCACTCAATTTGGGTGAATCTCGGCAACAACCTGCAACGAGTTACTCTCAGCTTCTTACCCCTTCATGTCCCACTCTGCTGTCAATGACAGGGCCTCTTCGTTGTTTGAAAAGTAATGTATGCACTCAATGCTTACTCCAAGGCTTCATGCAACCTGACCCCACGACTTCTCCAAACTTCACAGCTTAAAATGGTTAGTATGGAATGTATATTACCTGTAGTCAATATAATACTTAAGAACATATGCAGGATGCTTTAACAATCGGCTTATATAATACTGGATGCATCAAGTCCAACCGAAGTTCATAGGAACTCTCCCGTTTAACGGAGTTAAGTTCATTTGAAGTTTGTGTGTTGTGAAGCATGTTAATTGCACAAGATCGCAATGCATCCCATCATGCAAAGATAATCAATGTCATACTTGTACGACCCCGCAAACATTGCTTGTTTCTAATTGAAATTCAATCATCAATTTCACTTCGGACAGCATTCATTCTATGGGAGAGGATTGCTGTAGTGGTTGGTAGGTGTGTGAATAGTTACTTTGGTGAAGAAAGACCCCAGATCATCTGCTAAATGTTGACTTATTCAACACAATGAAACAATCAAATACTAACATAATTTTCCTGTATTGTTGTCCATGTGTGCTGTCATGGCCCTTATTGCGCAATTGGGATTCTCCCCCAATTCCTGCTTAATGGCCTAAACTTTGAAGGCCATAACTCCACATATGACATCCGTATTTAAATGGGTTTGGACCTATAGATAAAGTTTTTCCATTCTCCACCTACAACCTCTGCCTTCTGTATCCAAGCCTGCAGTTGGTCCTCTAACCTTTCAGAATAACTAATATATCATACTGGCTGGGAGATGACAATTATGTCAACAAAGCAGATATTCTTGAAGCTACTCTCAGAACAGCCCATCGGCGTCCACCTTAGTAAATAATCGGTGAATGAACAGATGGATTCCAGATCATCCAACTTTGTCGCAACAGTCGAGCACCAACGAACTCAAGACAGAAGATGGTAAATGTTCCGATGCTTTTCATAAGCTCAAAGTTGTTGCATCGAATATGGTTTCGATTTCACTGACACAGTAATTCAACACAGTGGGCGAGTTGCAGAAAGCGCCCATGTGTCCCGATTAGTAAGTCCTCTCACAGGTTGTCCGTCTGCACATTGTACGAATACCAGGAATTTGCCTGCCGCACAGAGAAGTACCATTGGTGGTTAATTTCACTACCGCAGATAAAAATCATCAGTCGAAGCAAGCTGGTCCTATCACTAGTAGGCTGTGTAAATATTATGGCTACCATCGGGTTGCTCTATTTTACTTGATGTAGATCGCTGACAAATGCCCAGAGAACCGTGGAGGCACAGGTCCAAATGGAGAAGTGTGGCGGCTTATGCCTTGATGCTCCTGACGACCGCAGCAGCACTCAATCAGATAGGTGAAGTTGCTGGATAGGTAGTCTGCGGAAATGAAACAGAAATGAGATATCTTGTAATTTCCAGTCTTCCTCATCAGACTTTTATATCCCTGAATACTGCTTGTTAATTCTTTCAGGTAACAGATGTTTATGTTTTTAGGACTATTCTTCTTGTAATATATTCTGCAACCCACTGCCGAATTTGAACGTATCGATCAACGACGTGATCCTTCAGACACTCTGCTGACCGTTGGCCAGTTTGCCAACATTTTCTCCCATATCTGTACTTACAACACCCATCACAATCATAACCTGAACATGACCAAGTCCACTTTATTATGGCTTACTACTTGCCCGACCGGTACTGGTTCCCATACAGGCCGAAAAGGGTACAATTGCCTGGACACTGCACCGCTCGCCAGTTTGGAACTTCACCAAGCCCCACTTTTTTTACTTCTGTACAACAGTCTATGTACCAATTAGTAGCAATTATTTATTGTACAAGTATTTACCGTGGACGATCCATAACTATCAGTTTTTTGAGAGTCTAAAACAATTCTGTTTTAAGAATCCTCATGACATACTTCTCCCTTCTTGTAATGGTAGTTAAAATTAGTTTGAACCCCCAAGTGAAGCCATAATCCTATATGGGGGTCATTTTTATAATTCATGATCATTTATATTGCACAGAATTCTGGGTGACTAACCAGCACAATTTTGTTCCTTATTATTTAACTCACAATGACTGAAAGACATATTCATGTTTGAAGGAGGTGAAGGGGTAAGCCGGTAAGGGTCATGAGAGGTAAGGGCAAGCTTAGCTGTTACCTATGTCTTGCTGTCTTTGGTACACTAATCACTCCATTGTGAAGCCAATTCTTACAACAGGTTCAATCAGTACGCGGCTAAATTTAATTTGCAGACTATAAAAGGTCCTGAACTGTATTCCTTCCCAAAGTGGGTATGGTACATGATTTCAAGTGGGACTCTGTGCAGTACTGCTATAGAACCCACCGTACATTCTAAACAGTTTATGGACAAAAAGTGAATGAAATGTTTGAACAAGTGTTCATTTCCTAAATACTTTTTAATGACGTTTTTAATGCATTTGCAGATTCCATGCAGTGTTCGTGCCGAGCTCATCCTGTGCCTATGGAATACCATGATTTTCAACCTTGGCTAAGGCCCTGGGGAGGGGCCACTAATGAATGGATTACCCCGACCCCACAGACACTGGTGGGCAGACAAGTATGAACTTTTTACGTACCTCAGTGTGCAATAACAATAGTGACAAGCTGTCCACAACTGGTTTCTGGCTATTGGTCAGCTGGATGCAGTACTGTTCAACCGCCCCCACCCTGGGAATCTTGAAGGCCAGCCCAATGTTGTGACGTGAAAGGAACAAACAAACAAAACTTGATGGATAACTTTAAAAAAGATGATGGAAATTTGAAACTCCTAACCAGTTTGTTTGTATGCACTATGTCCTATGTTCAGAAGATTCCAACACTTCACTACTCACAGAGACTCCGTCCCACATAACAGATTGTGGAACCTGTTTTCCCATACCCGTACACCCAACCTGGAAAGGAGGCGAGGGGGGGGGGAGATAGTGTCCAACATTTCAAATTTGTTTGAGGGGGGTGGTGTTGAAAGGGGGTTGGGTTCCATTAGCACGATGGTCAAAGAGGCCCCCTCATTTGGAGAATACCACTCCCCCCCCCCCACACAAACACTGGTGACAACAATATGAACTTTTACATACCGTCAATCTGCAATAAGTGACGCGCCCTCACACTGGGTTCTCCTGGTATGGGTTAGCTGCGGCGGTACACCACAAAACCCTTGACCTCTTGGGGCCAGCCAATGGCTGTGACTGAAGATACAAAAGAACAATCAAGAATAGGCCTATCCACAAAAAAAAGAACGTAAGACAAGACCAGTCCCTCGTTCAGTAGGCCTACTGGTAGGCCCTTTTCCCTGTTTACAACAACAGTCTAAACTACTGAAAAAGATGTTACCCACATGACAGATCCACCGTGTGTGTGTGGGGGGGGGGGGGTATCATGTTTCCCACATGTAACAAACTTTGCAAAGCACAAGTATGTACAGTGCACAACATAATTCAACAGGTTTTTTCGGCAGTTCCATCACCCATCTTTTCCATGAGTCTCAGTTGGATACCTGTATATAACCCCATTCCGGGTATGGCGGTTCGAGGGGGGAGGGGAGGGGAGGGGCCTGTTGTGGGGGGGGGGGGGAGGGCCGACAGATAATATCCATTTCTTTTGCCGAATTTTGCATGTTCCTAAAGGATAAGTGGGGGTAGTGAAGTATGTGGGGTTATTGAAAGTGGGGGGTCATGGGCAGAGGGCCGGAGAGGTTCCTACTTTGGAGAATGACCCTCCCCAAACAACACTGGTGGCGATGAATATACTTTTACATACCTCAATTCTGCAATGTTACACCTGTCCAACAAACTGGTTTTCCTCTTCTGAATATTGGTCAGCTGTACCTTTGAACTCTTGTTTAAGGCCAGCCTAGAGCCTGGTGACTGAAAGAAACAAAGGATCAAAATCAATGAATAACTTATGAAAAAAAAAAAAAAACATGATTAAACTAAAACCATAACCCACATGACAGACCATCAAACCCTTTTTTCCTCCCCCACTATTGAAGCTTTTGATTTTTGGCCATAATTCCATTATTATTTGTTCAGAACTTTACATACCCTTCTATGAATATTACATTAGCATTATATACCCAGTTACAGATAATCAGGACTCAAAAGTACTGTATGGTACTGTATAAACGCCCTGATGTCCAATGACCAGAGCCTTGTCCCTGCACAGTAGAGAGACCACCTCTATTTTTACTGTTTCAGTTTTGTGCAATCATAAGAAGAGCACCTTTCATTTCAAGAGCAACCTTTCATTTTTGTTATAGAATGGTACTGAATTGGTAACCACCTAACAAGTAACAACCCGTGCAAATACTCTAGAATTTGACTTAAGTTCCCCATAATAACTGAATCTGTTTCGAAGGATAATTGTTGAACTTTATTCATACACTTGCATGCAAAATTCACTAGGTACTACTATTAGTGACATCTTCATCGATGACAGAAGATAATCGGAATTTACCGCTTTTCTTGCCAATAAAAACCCTAATTGACAAACCCTGAAACCGATACCCCAGACAGTTCCTGGTATGCAACCAAAACCCTACCCACAGTGCACACCGCAATATAAGCTATTTGCAAAAAGGTTCCTAACGTCATAGGCTGGCACAGATCACACAATATCACTGAGCTCGCCTCGGCTTTACCGTGGCATTTGTTGCAAAGGCCTGGCAGGCCTAACTTAAAGTTCTAATTAGCCTTTATGTCCTCCTTTCCAGTCACGAAGCTAACCCCTCTGTAATTTTTAGTATCTACAAATATATTGACTGATTATATAAGGAACTTACTACTGGAAACAAAAATCTGTTTGGAAAGATAGTATATACATTATTAGGTCAAATGTGTATTTGGTGGAATAGGTCCCTGTGGCAAAACGAATACATTTGTAATGGCCAGTCGGTTTTTTTTTGAAATTTGCCGACTGATCCCACGTTTCCTAATACTACAATAGAATGGAATTTGAGTGATGTAATTTCACTGAAGTTTTTTTTGTAGATGAGGTTCGAACAATGCCATGGCATGCGTTTTCAACTCATTGACCTTGATGCTTAGTTTCTGGAATATTTCGGAGGTTGAATGAAGCTTTAAGGGCTAATGGGGTGCCAAACGGCATTCAATACACCAGCTCTATAGCAATGTGGCCAATCATTTCATAAGGGTCTTCGTGTAGCCGTTAATTGAGCAAGCCCAGAAAAGTCATGATATTTCACTCATTTTTGAGTGTATCTCACCTAAGTGTCACGGTTTGTTTCTGTTTTCTACTTTCACATAAAAATTGCAGAAATTTTGATTGAAATCTTATGAAATCAAAACTCACAATCGAGCAATTATTCGGGTTTTGGCCCAATATGCATTTCATGGAGGCCTAGCCCTCACTATTCATCATGGTAGGCTGCGTTACAGCAGTGATTTTTCTCGCTTTGCTCTGCCTTGACTCTAACACAAGGTGCCCCTAAATGGATTTGCCGTTATTGCTATACGCAGTACGCACATTACTTATGATCTTTACCTTGAGCTATGCCTAGTGATCACTACTGTACGTTAGTCTAGGCCTTGCTGTTTGAGGCCTACGCTACGGTATGTTATTACGAAAAAAGTGGCCACGAACAAGCATGAAACCAGGTGCATCAGTGCTGCCGGACCTAGATATAATATATCATAACATAATATACCTCATAGATGCCCCGGCGTACTATGTTGCCATACTGGTTGAAACTGGTTGAAACGTGCGCTGGTCATACTTGATCGAAGAGTGCTGCCGTGCCGTATTTAAAATCCAGGGTTTGCCCAACCTAATCCCACCGGCAACTTGTAAAAACATGCAATTTGAATCGATATCAATATCTTGAGATAACAGAAATATGAGAAAGATAAATTTTATCATTTTAACTATCACTGTCCTGACGATGGGTTCAAAGTTTTGCGATATTATTCACCTCCGAACTAGTTTCATCATTTCACAGGTATTTAGGGAAAGTCATGACCACTTGGCTTGACAAATGATATTGTTTTATATCGTCTTTCCCAAACTATATTTCACTAGAAATTTGTTGGCGTATATGAATAACTAGGCCAAAAAAAACATTATTTAGATAGGGACGCCGTCCGTTCCCCTGAGTTTATTTTGATTTTCTCTCTTTCGAAGATTTTCCCTATTCATTGTAGAGCATTACGTTCCCTACATAAAAAACAGTTTCATGAAAAAGGTGGAAGCCTTTCCTTCATTTGCCAATGCCCTCGCTATTGTTTTTTGTTTTGGCGGGTTAACTTGGCCTGTTGATTTACGTTCTGGAAATTCTTACAATCGACCCCTGCCGTCTTCTGCAGAAAATAATCGTCGTTTTATTCCCCTGAACATAACAATGATGGATAATAAAAGAAACTAATTATTTGCATTGAATGACTCATTCGAGAATAATTAGATAGTGTTTTATTTTCCCCTCAGAACAAGTTTTGTGACCATCGAACCAAACTGTGTCATTTCCATCCTCTTCTCACGTTTCCCACTTCTCTGGAGCCTATCTTCTGTAAATACATATCGTACCAAACACGGCAGTGCACGGACTTGCCTAGAATGACGTTTTCACTCGTGGTAACTTATCAGGAAAATGGGGTTGTTTTTGAACTTGCTTGGTACGAATAATCAATGAGAATAAACGGTCTCACACCCGGTTCATATAAATTTCCCGATGAAATATATGTCTTACAACAAACGGATAAGACAAGATTCGGAACAAAACAAATTCAAGAACCGTTCGATACCATACAATCGCTGTGTCGGAGGTCCCGTCAACAAAAAGAGTAGACGATTCGGATTTTGTTCACGGATGTGATGAAACTGGCTGAAAAGTCAGCCAACCGTCCATCTGTCAGCATGCTGGCCAACACTCGATTGCCAATAGGCCGTAGTTGTCCGACGCCAGCCATTTTCTTGTAGAAGAGCCTGCGCATTCCGTAAACTGGTCCTATTTATGGTTTCACTGACTATCTTGCTCGCTAGGAGACGTAAAAAACGAGTAAACTATTCGATGCATTTAGAACATTCGTAACTAGTCCTACACTGAGTATCATGCTAGTCCTGCTCCATAGGCCAGTCGAGTCCCTTAATACGGGCTCTCGGAGACGTGACCAGTTTGCCTGACTAGGAAACACTGCTCATTTTGCCATGACTAGTTGCCTGCCTAGTTATTACCTAGTCCAGAAATGAATGACGAGGATAGGTTTTTGAGTGTGGTAAATATCAGCTACTGGTAGATACAGGACTTTGTTATAAGCGTTAGGGGGGTACTAAACACACCCATAACGTATGAACCGTTCAAGAACACTTGGTAAAATTATCGAAAATCTGCGTATCGATACGCTAAGCGAGTAAGAGTCGCTGGTATTATGATAGCGTGGTAGTGTTGTAACGTCAAGGAAAATGAACAACAATCAACATGACTACTCAATTAACTATGATGGCAATTGATAATATTTGTGGCGGTCGAAGTTCCATCAGCGCGAATGTAGCAGACATCACATCATCGCGAGTCAAAAACTTGAAGTGTCCAGCTATAATGGGTTCCCATGAATAGCCGTATCAACTCTTTTATATGAATAAAATAGAACGAGTTCTGAGAGAGCAACATCACTGAATTTACTAATGCGGCATTGGAGCCGCATTACCGTAAATGGAATCTATGGATCAGCTCCTCCGTAGAACAATCGGACTCCATATACATGGGCAATAATAGCCTTCTTTTAGACACACTAGACAGTTCATTCCCTTCTGAAAATGTGCCTTTTCCACAAAACGATTTTCACTTTCATAGCAGCATTCTGCTTCCGCGCCTATAGGAACCCAGTCTCAAGTACGGATTTCGGAGTGATGCAATGCTTCATAAAATTCACGTGAAGGTAAGGATTGTATCACATTGTTTTTTTCTTTTCTGCGATACGTGCAAATTTGTTCTAACTACTTTTAGCCGGATTTTAGTTTGCTACCACAATCACTAGACCCCACCTGGATGTTCGGACATAATGAGTACATGATTCATACCGTTTTGGGGTAAGATCGAGAGAAGACAGAGTCCAAGCTAAAGTTTGACAATCTTGTTAACACGAAGTGCAGAATGTTTGATCCGATCAAGCTGTAGTTTATTATGCAGCGTGGGAAACGAGGAAAAAATGGCAGATGTTAGTTTCTTAACACGTTATCTTCACGCCACCAAAGTGGATAAAGATCGTACGATATTTTCGGGTTCCAGACCACCAAATTGTGCATTATTGGAGGACTCGAGGCTGACCTCGGAATTTCGGTCGAGGCTGGGCCGAGGCCGCATAGGGCTACTTCAGTTTTTATCCAATAGCTTACAATTGAAACCGGTATAACAAATTGATTTTTTTCCTGTTATCGTTGAGAAATTATTTGACGATGACATCATGATAACTGCGATTGTGATACGTTATG
Organism: Sclerodactyla briareus; assembly: GCA_026419785.1. Classification (NCBI taxonomy): domain Eukaryota; kingdom Metazoa; phylum Echinodermata; class Holothuroidea; order Dendrochirotida; family Sclerodactylidae; genus Sclerodactyla; species Sclerodactyla briareus. The sequence goes on along the minus strand of JAODTK010001543.1, from coordinate 251,302 downwards.
AACTACAAAGTAACCCAAACTTGTGGCATCCCATGGACACACTTTTCACCCCGCCCCCACATAGACCTACAGTGACAAACCTAACATGTCTGCTAACATGTCTCCTAACATGATTCTCGGATATAAATTCGGGTTCTGAGATCACGGGGAGTAGGAAGAGAAGGAAAGAGCATATGGCGCGATACACATTTTGCAGCCAACCCCCAAAGGAAAGGGTTTAAGTAAACGACCTCACATTTTGCCCAGCATGTCCAACGCTTACACAAGGTCCTATACATTGGGGGGAGGGGGGATGGAAGTTTACCAAACAAATCGCCTACTGCAATGAAACACCTAGTGTCCATTCTCCCATGTATTCCTCACACACTCTCCGTTGATGTAACGAGGCAGGTAGATACATGCAGCAGAATCAGATACCAAAACCCTTATCCCGTACTTGGAATATTCATACATATATCTTCGATTTGGAACCAAAAAATGTAGGTGGACTTTCTAATTATTAAAGGTAACTCTGCTCTTGTGTGAAACAGTGTTCCGTTCATGGTCTGTCAAGGCAGCATATAGTCTGCCTTCTTTTTACTACATCCTGGGAAATTAATATTTAAATCTCCATATATGTCTCTAAAGATCGGTAAATGTACTATGGCTACGTTATTTGTGTTATATCGGTGATCTCTGGGATTACCCTAGCCTGAGTCTACCTACCTCGAGCAAGTTACCTTATCTCCACTGCTTTGTTACCCCTGGAATGATTTCCTATTCAACTGTAATGATATACTTGCTCTACACATTGTGCACTGGTATTCAAAGAATGTTATCGAGCCTCGTCCTTGGAGGTCCGGTTCCGGCCTCGACGTGATGCTCCGGCCTCGGTTTCGGCCTCAGAGGGTCTGGCCTCGGCTTCGGCCACGGAAGTACCGGCTTCGACCACAGCACTGAAAATGATTGATGTTTGGTGGTCAGTCAAGAGTTTTATTTCAGGTTAACAAACGTCCAGGGTCTGTAGATATGTTAATGTGACATTGCTTAGCTTGGTCAGCTTAAGGCCTTTGATCATGACTAAGCCTTCTAATTTCTTGGCTATAATCTGATGTTGTCATTCCTCCAAGATGTTTAATGTATGCCATATCCCAGTTGTTCAATCATATTTTGCTACTGGAAATAGTGATAACGTTCGTTCGATATCCGAGTTACGTCGAGTAGAAATGACTCAAGGGAAAAGGAGTGTGTATTATACGTTATAATACGTTGCTTCAAAACCAAGGCTATCCTATCTACCTTGATGTCCGCACATGTTTCGTCATAAACTGATTCACTTGCATTTAGTTTGATGCTGCATTAGGGTGATGTTTGGCAATGCATGGTGGTCACTTTTGCATTTGCTCGTGTCTTGCTCGAACAATTTAACCTCGTAAATAACTGTCAGAATCAGCATATTTCTTCATATGGGACTGGAAAGCATTTAATAATAAATATGAGTTTTTAAAATGCAATCTGGAGATTTTGGTGGTGGTCATTGATGTTTGTCTTTCATCTGTGAGCCAGTTCCTAATTAGAGCTAACACTGATACACTGGTGTTTAATAGTATGCGTTTCAATAGATTTGGTTTCTTTCAGGATACCAACCCTTTGGTTTGTATCCTTTCAAAGGGTTGGTATCGTTCGCAGTATTTAGGCCTAGGGAGTTGGGGTTGACACCTCCTTCACCCCACCATCGCCACTTTCTTATAGGGGAGCGAAATAAAACCTTTTGTTCCTATATCTGCGGTGTAGGCTGGCGGTCATGTTGGTAACGAATCGTAAAATCGTGTGTGGGCCAAGTTTTTCCTGTGAACAAGACGTGGGAAGACCAACTTCCAGTTGTTGCAATACTCTCCTTGCTCAGTCTGGAATGGTTTACAGATTGACTATGAAGAGATACTCATTGTTTCTATAAGAGAGTGATGCTAAAGACTTCACTCATTCCTTGCTTGGCTAGGAATTTTTCTAACTTATTCATATCTATCTATTCAATGACAGTTGTTTATGTTCATGAAAGTTTGGTGGATTTAGGTATTTGGAACATTTAGCGAGCTAGGGATACGTATTGAAACTCGACATGTAGGCTATATCTGGTCGTTTCACCCACCCCAGGTGGATAGCTGACAGTACTGAATGCCCTCATCTCCCTTTTGGCCACTGTTGAGTGATGCCAGCTGCCAGGCATCCGATAGTTGATGGTAGTAAACTTGTGCTTTTTGTAAAGGTTTTACTTGCTGTTTTGAGGACCTGTGATGGAGTTCCGCGAAAATGATACCCTCTATACTGTTTCTGCTTCTACAATGTGTAGAATCCTACAGCTTACACCCTCTGTGGACTGGAGTAAGACTTCAATCACTTATAGTGTACTCTGGCTGTCGTGAGTCGACTGGCAGGACTTGAATCAGACCAGGCATCGCCATGAGTTATGTGTGAAATAATTCTCCACGCTCATATCTGCAACTACCTTCCCGTTCCACAAACATGACTAAATTTGTGAATGATAGATTCTTTTTATGGTGGCGCACCTCATATTGCAGTTTATTGGATAAAACTATAGAACCACTAATTGGGCGGAAGGTGTAGTTTTTCTTCTCATTTGGGCCCACATGATACCTTGTTCGTGCATTTTCCACTTACTTCTAGCCTGATGTGCACCGATTCTGTACCCAAATGTCGTGTTTTTTGCCTTAATATCTATCTCAGAATTATATAGAACGCATGTCTGCCCTTTGGTTTAGTGCCATGTGAGTAGTATTCATCAGGCTTCGGAAGTAGACATGAAATGCAATATCTCGTAGTGCTTGTCCGATTTCCGTCGAACGTTTTTGTACGTCGTTATGTAGTGTCAACATAACTATGACTTCATTGTAACCGTGTTACCTAAAACTAATAGATCGTTGGCTTCTTCACTGTGGTCATCTAGATAGTACATATCGCTATGTTATAGTTCCTTTTAGGAGATTTGACTAGAATTTGTTAGCCATGTTGACTGTTTTTCTCACCATGTCAAAATGAAATACGAGTCTTCTTTATTATCTGTGTCTATGTAGTTCACAATACCTATTGTCTAACACCGGGGATCATACATTTCAAAATTGTGATCCTATTACCACCTCTATACATACGGCATTGAAGATTCATACTTCACCGTATTCGATTGAAGAAGAAGCTGGCGTTGCAGGCTGCTGCTAACAATTCCAAACCAACAAGAAACGTCAGAATTTGATTTCTCTTTTTCCATATACGGGTTTCTCGAAGCTGCACTGCGTTCGGCTTTGAATGTTCGTTGTAAATGACAAAGTTGTACTCAGTATTCCGTCTCTTTTCCATGTGAACGATGTTCAGCTATATTCTACATGTTTTTTCCTCGTTCCTTTTCTTGGCTAACCTCCAAATGTGACTGTTTTAGCTATGATGTTTACGTAGAGAATGCATGCTTCTAACAGTTCTACGTGGCATTCCCCAGGATTGTATATCCAGATTCTGGTAATTTCGGTCCCAAGAGGCTGGGTAACTCATGTAGCCGTTTTCCCTAGCAGAGCAACGGGTTGTTTTGCATCCATATGAGGAATTAATTCTGCGCAGTGCTGTCGTAGGAATTAATTGCGCTTGTGTCTGTCAATGGACGACCATATATCGTGGGCTGTTACGATTGGGCGGAAGATGTCCAGAAGCTGAGCTAATCAAAGAGAAATTCAGGCGAGTCGAAATCTGCTAAATCTACTACTTGTTGATGGGAATAACATGGGTCCCATTCATAAAGACAAAGCGCTTGTAAAGGCAAGAAGGGATTCTCGGGACTTCCATCGATTTTGTGATATCGCTTGATCGCACACCCACATGTGGTATGGTCCTCTACTACCGATTGATCTAACATCCTGCTCCTCGCACCAGCAGCTCACCGCTCACAATCCATAGGGTGTGTGGCGACTGGATTGATGGGATTGTCTCTTAGAGACCTTCCAGGTAACAGTGTTATTGAAATTGTTGCTTTCAGGTAAGCGTTTGGTGTGCTGCATTACGGTCACATCACTGTTTTTATATTCTAACTGACGATGAGAAGTACGGTATATAGCTATGAGTAGTAGGAGTTTTTCGTGTATTTATGTGTGTGTCGCTTTCACGTGCAAATTCCAGTGGTAATTCCAGTGACACTATTTCGGCTGAGGTTTTGTTTCCACCCCCTCGTGTTTACGTATATGTAGGCACATGTGACTTGTAGAAGCCCGTTATATAGGACATAACATCCGTGTTTTACCTCAGTAGGGAATAATTTTGCCGGAGGAATATTCGAGCAAGTGTCAAAACACATGACAGCCGGCGTTTCATGCCATCCGTAGCTATAATTGAAGCGCTCTACTTAGCTTATATTTCACAAGGATCGATCTTATGAGATAAACTGTGCTGGTGAGTATTCGACTCGTTACCCATCTAATGATGAAACGAGATACTGAGAAATTTTCCAGTAGCAAGAACCAGTCCTCACTTTTTATTTCGCATTTCCGCTTTTACGAACCATTGTCAAATTTTATTGAATAAATCGAAAGCTCATTCATCAGCAGTTTCCTGCAAAAGAGTGTGAAAGACAGTCACCATCGATAAGAAGCATGAACGCTTTAAACTGCGAGTCAAATGTTTATTTTGGGGCGCCACAGTCACCAGGACGGTAATGTAATAGTTTTCAAGTGAGCACTATATAAACCACATCCATAGCGAATAAGTAACTTCCACTTCTGGGTAAAGCGAAAGATGCATGAGAGTGCTTGTTTCTGCCAGCGTTATGCAATTTCAATGAATCTTGGTTGTGTGGTTATATGTGACTCGGTAGAGTCTGTATGTGTTTGTTGTGAGGCACTGTTTTTCACCCTATATTCATTTGTTCGGCATCTGAGGGGGGTTTCCAAGTTTTTTTCCCTCGTTGGATACCAGAGCGCATAAAAACCTGGTTGCTAAGTTGCCGTCGAGATTAGGCGTAATTGATGATTCCTTTTGTTTTGTTCGGAAGCTTTGTAAAGCTGATAAGACGGAGGGATATACCCAGCAGACACAAAACGTTCAAAACATTATAAACATTTTGTCCTTTCGTCAAACTGCTATGACATTTTATGAAAACGGTATCTAAAATATAATGTTGAGTAACACATTCATTTTGCTAATGTGTTTTGAAAATGTTTTTAAAAATATTTTTATTATTTTAAAAACATAATACAATTAATATTAAAAACATTATAGAACGTTTATCAACACATGTTAAAAAAAACCTGTGAAACACGTTCCAAAAACATTTCATACGGAACGTTTTAAAGGTATTTTAATTTGAGTCACTCATATGGTTTAGTAACAGTGTTAAAGAAAAATCGTTTATACAAACATTCAGAAACATCTAAAAACGTATCTACAACCATTTTCAAAGGTTGTGAAATTGCAATTAAAACGTTTTAGAAGAACATCGTCAAAACGAATTTTATAGCAATGTTGGAAGAACGAAATCCATTCCACAAATGTTTTTCAAAATGTAAAATGTTGAGTAAAAACATATGTTTCAGTAACCTTGTAGAATAATATTTCATAGGGTAACATTTGTGAAAAGTATCTGAAACATTTTCGAAAAATATTTTGAAATATGCAATACAAAATGTTTTAGGAACCACATTGCCAAGAACAGTTTATTGGCAATCATTGTGGAGGATGAAGAGAAAAACTATCCCAAAATGTTTTGAATATAAAATGTTGATGTACAACATAGTTTCGCTAACATTGTAAAAATATTTTAGAAACATTTTAGAACATTCTGAAAACGTACCTAAACCGTTCGGAAAATATTGTGAAATTGCCAATAAAATGTTTTCAGATAAACATCTCCGCACGTTTATTGCAAATGTGGAGAGAATATTCCAACCAAAAACGTTTTTAAAATAATAAAATGGTTTGTAGTATCACATAATGTTTTTCGGTACATTGTAAAAATATTTTATAAAACATTTAGGAACATTCTAAAACTTATCTAAAATATTTCTGAAAATATTATTAACATGAATGCCAATAAACGATTTAGAAAAACAGAAGCGCCAAAACTCACCAGCATAACCACGGCTGCACGGCAGGGTTAGGGATAAACTGGTTCAAACCAAACATTAGACGGCATTATCCATTGTCGATCTCTGAAGCGGCCATTTGTGTATGTGGATGTAACTCTGTTGATAATACCAGCTCCCTTTGATAATATGTTTTTTTAAATTTCATAACAAATAGGAATTTGACACAATCCTCCAACCGTACCTGATACCTTGAAGCACCTGGGTAGCAGTGGAGATAAATGTTTCGGGCGTTTGGAAAAGCTGATCAGTCACTTGTGGATTAGAACTCAAAACCTTTTGATCAGCAGACAGAGCTCAGGATCCGGAAAACCTACCACTGAGCTAATAAAATTTCCACTACCACATTTGCCCAACTGACTGTCGCACTGGTCCACTACTTCAATAATATAATAATAATTATTATTATAGTATATATTATTATTATTATTATGATTATTATTATATTATAATTATTTATTATTTTATTATTTATATTATATTATTATCTTATTATTGTTATTATCATTATTATTATGATCAGTATTATTATTAGGTAGTGTCATTGCTGATTCTGTCTGTTGTCTGTGGGCCTGTCCGGAGGACGAAGATCGGGGGCCACATTGCCAGTCCCAGGTTAATTACTGGTTGCGAGATAAGTTATACGATTTTCTTAGTACAAGGTGGATGGCGGTGGAATCAGCGAAGAAATGATGGCACATCCGGCCTGCAACTGCACAAAATATAAAATCAATTAAAATTAAAAAAAACTGGCCTACGAATAGCTGCACTACCTGAAGCGCCCGCAACAACTCCAACGCCTCTGAATGTTTCTAGTGTAGTTCTAGTATTAATAATTTTGTTATACTTTTTATACCGGGAATCTTATCTATTTCAGCTTCTAAGTTTTTTAATATCATCAATTTTTTGTAGTCTGAAAGTATTCTCATTCTGCGGTAACTTCGGAGAAATGTTTTTTGTAGGCTTCGTCCATTCATAAGTACTTCGTTTTATTTTTTAAATAGTAGTATGTTAATTTTGTAATACATCCAGAAATTATTTACCTAAAGGTGCATAAACAGTGGTGCTACCAAAACAACAGACCAAACCTATGAACATAACTGTAGCACCTACTCCTGGAACCATTCATTCGGCTCTCTACCGTTGTCAGAGAATAGTAATGTGTATTATTTGGAAATCAATTGGTGTAGTAATCCCATTGGTCCTATGGGTTTTTTCTCCCTATGCCAACATCATAACCTTATGGCACTATCATCATAACCATAGGCTGTGAGAAAACATCCACATATTAGTTATCCAATGGATAGTCATTAACAAGAATTGGTGTGACATTATTTGGTACAATTTCCCGATGAAGTATTTTTCCATATTCATGATCATACTATTAATACCCTCATTGATATTCGAATATCATATTGCAGATTGCTAATTGTATTGGGAATGTCGTTCTCGGTACTTCCAAATAGTGATCATTATTTAACAGTTAGTGTATTTCTAAAGTAATATCAGTGGCAGCCCTTTATTGTTAATATCATTACCATCGCATCTGTGATCCTGGAAGTTCATTTCATTATTATGCCATTTTCAAAACGGTTTTTACAATTTAGTGCTCCATTTGTAGTATGCCACTCCGTAGTCTGGGTCATTACCCAAAGGGAATGACACCCAACATTTAGAGGTTTTCGTTAAATAATGATTGGTGGAAGAAATTTGATCACAGTGTAATTAAAAATGCTGTGATGGTGGCATGTCAACTTTTAAAGTGTCGCCCAGCAGTTATCCAATCCTGTACTTAGTGAAAAAAAAGTCTTGCAATATACTTCAGAAAAAATTTAATGCATTATTTTCTGGAACTGTAGTTCCAATTACAATTGTATTTATGACCTCAATCGCCACCAAGATAACTATGGGTGATCAAATGCAAGTTGACCACATTGTAATGGCCAGCGGCAATGGAAAATTCAACCGTCAATCATACCAACCCTATATTTAATTTTTTTCACCTTTAGAAATACTGTAATAAACCATTCAACATATAGCTGAGTTCAAGTCATTTTTAAAATTTCCTGCACTATGTCGAAGTTATTGTTTCCCAAGTCAACGGACTTTTCAAAGTTTTAATTTCATAAGTATGATTCATTTATTTAACTATATGAGGTTTAAAAAAAAATGTTACCACCAGCATTTCAAAACAAATTATCAAAACGATACAAAGTTAGTAGTATATATTAACCACCAAGGCAATAAAGAGCCTTTGAGCCAAAACATACTGTACAAGTCAAACTATACATATTTCAAAAATACTGACACATTGGGCATCGATCTACCAGATTATTCAAAAAATTAGTAGTACCACACGTTCATTCTGATGAGGTCTATAACGATTGGAACTCAAACCCGAGCAATTCGGCAGACAAAATCAACTCAACTTGTAATTGGTGTAGCCCTCCAGGATGTGGGTCAGCTATGACCACCTCCAACACACAGACAGTAGAATCAAAAGCTTTTAAGGGTTCATGTATTAACTGTGTCGAAGGCTGCTAAAAGAGTTGTCCCACACCATTTCAAACTCATTATAATGCATGAATAATAATATAGGACAGTCAGCAATGGGACATATGTCATCGGTTTATTGTTCACGAAATCAAATTGGAAGCAACACGTCATACCATAGTCATTGTGTAGGTGGGAATGCTGGGAATTCAATTGTATTGGACGGTAATTAGAACTAGTGTTACACATCACATGGAGGGTTACACAGATGCAACTGTAGTGGCTTTTGGTAGAAATCAACCTCGTTGCAGCTAGCTCCACAGTTTTCACTTTCTCAAGGTAAACGAGTAGAAGGCGCTTGGAGAGGGTTTGTCCTACCCAATCAGATGGTATAACAGATATTGGCACAGAGACATCTCAATGATGCATGTTTTCGACACCTGGACATCTCTAGAGCAAACGACAGTTTTTTTTTCTATATAGAGGATTGTGTACTCTCCAGAGATTTACAACGTACGTTTAAATCGCTCAAGCTCACTGCATAGCTGTAGCAAAAGTAGACTTCGTAGTCGGGTCAAAATGTTTACAGGATGCCTACAGATCTAAAATTGAGGATTGGGACCTTCTATATAGGTTATAATAATGAAAATTCAAATAACCGCAGAAACAACAAAACAGCACTCGGTACGAATGATTTTAATACTGCGGGGGTTATTGAAGCTGCGAAGATGGCCAATACAAACATACCACAACCACCTGTTAGTGAACCTGTAAGTGATTTTGATGATATGACTATCGCTGAACCAAGTGCAACGCCAACTAATTGATGATACAAGAAAACCAGTAATCAACAACAACATTAGCAACACCAGATCCCCAAATATCCAAATCTGCAAGTGAACATGAAAATGACAAACTTGCATCATCGTTGGGGTACGGGATTGAAGATTCATATAGCATTATGGTACCTAAATAATCTACTTCGATGTTATTCAAGTAAATACACTACAACGCTACAACACAGTAACAAAATGCCCAACATTTTTGCAGCATCCAACAGCACCACTCACTGCATTTAATAGCCAAGAAAAAACACCTCGATGAGCCTGGCAGTGCATCAGCAGTTAGAACATAACTTTCCAATAATTGGCAATGTTTGTCGAATATATTAATTGTTGTTTCATACACCACCGGGGTTGCACCTTGGTTTGGGGTTAGGGTAGACACAAACAATTTTAACAACGTAGGATGCTTACAACATAGTGCTAATAGATACATGCTATACAGTTAAGATACTAAACCACGGTTACGCCTTGTTCTCTAAATAAAATTCTTACTTTTTCCGATAGCGTCGTATCTTTGGTTAAAATTTGATTGATAGTTGCTTTTATTCTGTTAATTTGCCCACGCAAGGATTTATTACTTTATACTGCGCTTCCAATCTACCACTTCTTTCTATTTCCAAGTCTTTTATTGTTGCTTTGATTCTTTTTCAGGCGTCTTCATTCCTCTCTCGTGCTTGCGCTAGATGATTGGGTCTGGATAATATGAACATCGTCTAAATTCTTTCAGTTTGGCAAGTTAATGACGAAGGTCCGCACGATATTTTGAGAGGTTATCGATGAGCATAGTAGTTCTCTCAACTAAGTTCGGTTGGGTATAACTGTCAAATCCTCTGCTAGCTAACACATTATCGGATAGAGTGCTTGCATCTTCACCGTGGATGATTGCCAAACATTAGAAACATCCTGGCAGTTTCTTCCATGTCAATATACTCAGAGCAGAGGCAGATTCATAATTTTTCAATAAATTGTCTTTGCTTTAATTGTTAACTTTTTGCGGAGAGGTGTGTGAGCAACAAACCCCATATTCCGTATAGTATACATTAAAGTTTAATATTATAGAACTTGCTTTATCGTTTACTGAGTTTACTGGTTCAATCCTTTATCGTTAGTTACCTTCAAGAACAACACCTACACGTTTAAAATTATTCATTAATTTTTTAAAACATTTGGTTAAATCCATATTCTTCTTGCATATGTCATTGAACTAATTATGTAGGTGCTTTTAAAAATGATCATTCAATTCGTCTAGATCAAACCCACAGCACCTTCTTTATTTATAGTTGACATCAAAGACCTCATCATTGATAAAAACGTTGTATCATAGCATCATCTCCAGAGCGGGATTTCTCCCCCCTAATAATCCATCAAAATCATCCATTTTATTTAAAGTAATTTGATTAAATAAAATGACACGCATCGGCCACAATTGAATCCGTACAGAAATTTACGTAATGCACTGGGTGTGAAAGGTATTAGACGATCTGTTGTGATCAAGGACAACCCCCGCACAATAGATCAAACGAAATGTTAACGGGTACGATTCCAAATTTAGGTGCAGATGATGTCATAGACCCGGTACACCAGATAGCTGTGAACCAAATGAATTAGTATCTGCCGAAGCAAACAGAACGATTGTCCACAATCTGGAGAGCAACATTGTAAAAAAGAAAGTGTTAAAATGAAGGCATGAAATTTATTCCCGGACGATGCGATGTTGTATCAAGGCTATAGCGATTATGGGTACCCAGGACGGGCTCAGTAAATATGGGCGTCTCAGGGTATTTGTAATGAGAATACGTTGAAATTGAGAGTTGAAACTGCAGATAAAGACATCTCAACCAAACGATGGTAAAGATAAAGTCATCTCAACAAACGATGGTAAAGATGAATCAATTGCCGGGCCTAGGGGAAGACGATTTGCACTTTCCTCTAGAATTTGAAGCTGCTGACAACTCATATGCCCTATAACAGGCCGGCCTCAATTGACAGTCTGAGTGAGAATAACATTTAATGACATGGTCGGTGATTAACAAACAGAAACAACCGCTAGTTTAAAAAAGTTTGAATCAGTTTAGAAGACGAAATGCTTACTAATGCAGGCTACTAGAATGATTGGAAACCAGTATCAAAACAAATGGCTGTACTTATGACAGAGTATGAGAACAGAAGATGCAATCGCATTAAAACAAAAGAGATACAATTGGATATTAATATGAACCACCGCAAAAAGCATGAAGGGTTATACTTCATAGGTATTTGAAGGCCTCTCCGAGGTTGGCGTAAATTAGGGAAGACAGAGTAAATTTACAATCCAAAAATACTAAAGTAGGCCATTACACGAAGGCATTCCGAATCAGTGTATGCGCAAGGCATGACAAAGATATTCAACATTGGGATCGAAATGGTCAGAACATTTGACAGTAAATTGGCCATAGCATAGGCATGTAAAGAACTGAACCTTGGATGTAACTCTGTCGGAATCTTGAAAGATAATACGCTCTTGGTTAGGACGTGAGAAGTAGTGATGATAATAAAAAACTCACGGAGTGGTAGGGAATAGAAAATGGTCTGAAGGTAATACAATTCAACTGGAAAAAGATGCAAGAAACAGGCGGGACCTCTAAACGGCTATATGGAGTGTCATGGAGAACAGCCAAATATTAAGAATGGTAGATTTATTCAGCACCATTTAAAATGAATATATATATGATAATATATATATATAATATATATATAATATATATATTATATATTAATCTATATATACTATCTATATATATACTATATAGATCTATAATTTATAGATATATATATATATATATATATTATAATTTATATATAATATAATATATATATATATATATATATTAAATGGTGTTCCCAAAGGATCATCATTCGGCCCTGTATGCGGTCAACAGGGTGTGGAAAAAACAGAGTTTGTGGTAAATCTATTAGAAAATGAAATACGCAAAAATTATTTTGAACACACACGTAGATCATGTCCACGCTCGAATGCGAATAAGCTACAAAACAGAAAAAGGGAGTACGGGAAGATTCTGAGTTTCTGTCCTTGGTTTACCAAATTACATGACTCTATCAAGATATATTACGAGCGTTTCAACGGGGATGAACGTAAGATCATAGATGATTGGCGGTAACTAAGGATTTGTTCTATAGAAAAACATAAAGATTTAAAATGCAGATCATGAATAGGCGTTAGTGGTAGACATGCCAATCAAAGTTGTTGGATTTTGTCCCAAAAATATAATAGTGTTATGAAGATTTTAGAGAACAGACAAAATGTTGTGTTAATTTTATTGCAAAGATCGTGATTCATACGAAATATGCTTGAAAGAAAATGAGGTCAGTACGGATAAACAACTAGGCGCAAAATAAATGAAATGTTGAAGGTAAAAAAAAACACATTCAAAACTTATACTTAAACAGATCAACCTACATCGTACAAGGTGTTGTAGTAGTTAAGAATACTCAATTATTGTAATAGAACTATGAAGTTATTGTAATAAGAAGTTACAAGGTATTGTAGAAGTCCTATGTTACCACAATTATCAGCTTGACCATACTTATAATTGAAGGAGTATTATATAAATACAGAAACATTTAAATCGTTCTCTTTAAATATATCCCTCTATTAGTTAAAACCATGGGTGAGTTAGCACAAATTATAAACGAAGATTGTGAAGATGAAGGTGAAGCTTGGAACAAAGCTGGGTTGATAAGCAGATTAGCACCTGTCTTAGTGGTGGTGATTCCGTTAAATATTTTGGAAAACATTACTCCCTTGAAAGTCTCTAAACATTAGAATTAGAAGGACTTCAAAAAATTAAATTAGATACGAAAGCACAAATTTGGTTCATGAGTATGATCAAGCATTAGGTTCGACTACACAACAATTTTTGTTAATGCTCATGGTTAGGGATTAGCAGGAATTAGTCAGAAATTGATGAAGTTGAAGCTTATCTAAAGAAATTAGGAATGGGCCACTAGTCTCAAATGCTTTATCACATTTTTGTGTGAGCTAAAATAAAATTTGGAGTAATCTAGCTCACTTGCTGGCTGGACTTATAACTGCAAGACTGTTTCATTTAAAAAGAATAGTGATACTAATATCCTTAAAATGAACCAAGTGGAGGAGGAACCCCAATAAGTGAAACAACATACTTAAAGTGATAAAAAGAACAACCCCGGGTAGAGTTTGATGCAGGGAAAAAGACTTGCAGAGTACAATAAGAAAACCAAAAGGAAAAAAGACTGAACTAACCACAACAAGAAACCATTCCTACAGAGGATGGTGGGAAAGTTGATTACTTGCTTACAGAGGTTTAACGCATTGGCAGTTGTAGTGGGCGGTTTATTTATTTATCAAGTTAGAAAACTATGAAGTGAAAAACCCAAAGTCAACGTAGTGTTTGAACGCAGTTCGATTCATTCGATAATTAATTTAAAAAAAAATAAGAATAATAACAACAATGCACAATCAGTGCTGATAATATCATAAACATTGTATATCACGGAGCAATCGTTGGGGGTATAAGTATGGCTTATAGCATGCTTGCAGAAAGTAAAATGCAAAAATTAAACCGTCGATCTGGTAAACTAGAGTCACGGCAGGTTTCAATTGACTGCTACTGGTAGCAGTTCACTAGCAAACAAGGATGGTTGGTGAATAAGGGTATACTACCAAGATAAAATTATAACAGCCAACAACTTAAATAGTAAAAATGGCAACAATACTATGCGGTAGGTGCTGCTGCGATTATAAATGCCGAGCTTTTTAATGTACAAATTTCTTATTTTCTAATATAAAGATGGTGCAGAGCCTCAAGAAGAAAGAAAAGGCACGTTTTAGCTTTAGAAACACTCAGCAGAGGAGAAACCCAAAAAGGACCGAAGAAAGACTCCACCATCTGGATTTAATTAATGAAACTATGCAAAGAGAAGGTCCTCAAAGCAACTTTCGGAACAGCGACGAGCTATGCAAGATACTACATCATGAAAGGGTCAAAGTATGATTTACCTGAAAATTGAAGCGTGAATTGATGACTAAGTGATTTTTTACACCAGGAAAGTAAAAAAACAGCGGTTGAAATATTGTTCGTTAGAAATTGGCTATACGTGGGTGTTGTCGGCATTGCAAGTATGAATTACTTAAAAAGAACAACCCGATTATCAATAGGGATAAAAAACTGAAAATAAAATTAAAAAACTGTATATAACTTTAGAGGGGGGGTTATTGGAAAGGTAGAGGGGACAGTAACAAAATTAGCAGAAGCCCAAAGTCCCAAAGAAAACAGCCAGCGCATGCATGGCTATCAAAGAGGCAATTGGTGGCAAATTTCCAAAGCACCACAAAAATAATCCCAGGACCAAACAGTGTAATCAGTTTCAATGCAATTCCAAATGATATGCACCAAGCAGATTTTTTATTTTTACCACATGAAACAATTTTTGGTCAAGAAAATTAGTAAGTATTGCTTAACCGTAGTCGACGTAGCCAAGTAGCTAGCAAAAGAAGCAGAGAAGACAGCACACACTGGACAAACTGAACAAGTAGCGGTGCACTCGAACAGAATCTATTGAAGGAAGACATTAATTACCTAAAACAATCAAAGTAGATCCTGGGAAAGAAATCCAGTACGGGTCAATACACGCATGCGTGAGAAAGGGGTTACATTACAAAGAGGAGAAGTCGAAACCACAGAGCGCAAGGTATTGTGAGAAACGATTAAGCAGAAACGCTAGCAGTGAGATTATTTTCACAACACTATTGCTCAAGAAATGACTAGAAGGTAACCGATACAAAGCCTGGGTAAAAAAAAAATACCAGAAGTGGTCTCAGCATAATCATGAAAAAATAACTAGATTAAATAGCGCTTGAACAACCTATGATGCATATAAAGAAAAAATCTGTCGAACAAAATTAGCTACAACTTAGTGGTAAGAGAGGCAATACACTGATGCGTACGAACGTTTAGGTACTTGTATGCCCATTGGTGAAGCGGAACACGATTACGAAAGAGAGCAACAGGACCCCATTGGTCGATGCTCTCACAAAAGGCAGCCAAACCGTGTATTAATTAGCAAATGGCCCAAATAGAGCCTTTGTGTCGCCAGAGCGGAACTGCAGATTATACCAAACAGTTACAGAATTACAGCGCAGAACGAATTGTCAAGCAGCGAAGGAAATCTTGTGATTGGGTATACACGGGTATATAAAAAACAAAATGGTTTGAACGAAATGAAGTATAGTAATAATGCATTTCATCTGTAAGGATTCAAAACCGATGGAACACCAGTGCGCGAGGCGAGTATGTGAGATTTTGTACCTGTATAAACCTAAAGATTACAATGGTGTTAATAAAAATACGTGTTATGGACTTTAACCTGGGACGTAGTGATAAAAAATGTCCTCGAACTTGCAGCGGTAGCTACTGCACAGAACACAGTAGAGCCATTCAGTGCGCTAGAAGCACCCCGGCTTGTAAAAAGTGTGGAGTTATACAAAAAGTGAACCTCAATATGTAAACAAATGGGACGTGATAATGCATTGCAAGCTCTTTATTATTCACGAGAAAAAAATATAAAAAAAACAATACAAAAAAAGATTTAAAAGAAATTTGGAAAAATATTTGGGGAGAAATTCTCTATCACTGTAAAAAAAGGATAAAAATGGCGTAACTGAATAAACTATATAATAAAGATGGGTCACCCTTGATAAAGGTCAAGCTTGTACAGATGAAAGTGCCAGAATTGAAGTCATTGTGAACACCATAATATACTTTACCGAGACACCATCTGAGAAAGAGATGGATCACATCTTAAAAAAGATTAATCCAGGGCCATAGTGACCACATTAAGCTAATCGGAAGGCAGTTTCATAAATGGAAATTGCAGATCTGAAATCATATGTTGAAAAACAATAATATTGCTTTACCAGAGACACCATTGGGAAGAGAGGATTCATTAAAAAGATTACCTCAAGCCACAGAAAGGTTGTAGACCGACAAGAACTTCAATGATAAAAGGAGGATCAATTGGGAAGTATCTGAGGAAGTTGGGTAAATGGGATGTGCCAAAAAACTATCCACTAAGAGTATCTCCAAAAATGTTTTGAACAGCATAAAAGCTGTGCAGTAAAAACCGACACACTGATTGAAGAATATGATAAAGTAGGAAGTTAAAGTTTCAACAAATTTTGAAAAATTAAATAAAAAAAGATAAAACAGATGGAACTATGATGTGTTGAGGTGATCTCAAAATGGCCAAAAAATGCGATTTAACACCAGGGTGAAATTGGATCCTAAATTACACACAGCAGCATCTGAAATACTCGAAAGATTGAAACAATGGACAAATCAAAGTTCGGGGTTTATAGTCGAGAGAGTACTAAATTTGACCTTGAACATTGGTAAATATGAACCATTTAAGGCGTCACATTGTTTACCTCCAAAATTGGAAAATTAAAAAAACTATTTATTAATGTGAAAAATAAGAGGGACTGTTAAAGGTGGGCCCCCTTAAGAAGTGCTTATTCCAGTTGCAAAGTCTCAGAGGACCCGCAGTTATCAAATAAAGGGGGAAATTGAGGTTTTTAAAATGAGATATAATGTGCCTCCAACTCCATTTCACAACATACCGAAAATAGAAAGACAAAACGATTTATCTAGTAATGTATTTGTTGGGAAGGTAGTGCGGTGCCATATCATATTTCGAATCATCCGAGTACAAAATAGATTGATTTAAGGCCAGTGAGCAGGGATTAATAAATATCATACACATGAGAATAAAAAGTCTCAGTCGTCTATTGAACGATCAAAGCACACACAAGTGCAAATGTTATCCTTGTCGAAAAAGCCTACAAATTTTCCTTCGGAGGAGTCTTGAGGGGCAAAAGGAGACTGTAAATGCATTGGAGACAGACCAGAGATCAAAATTGTAAGCCTAGAAATGGCGCGAAATAAAACGTAAAGACTCTGAGAAAAAAAGGAGTGCGTGGAAACATGATTAAATTAAAAAATCAAGCTAGACGGATCATGACTAAGGTTCCATTCTTCATTATGCTGATTGTGAATGTAATATAACCGAGATTTCGGGGTGGGCTGATAATCCCGATAAATATCACCATACGCAGAATACTCACAAATGAGTTCTAGTATGTACATCAATGTAAGATGTGATGGAAAATTGTTGGTAAGCAAAGGTATACAGAGGCGACCAAATGTGCTGACATTTTCTAAAATCCCTCGAAAATTCTGACAAAATTAATAGGTATTTGAAAAACCGAAACCGATGGTTAGACATCAGATGATAAAGTGGAGACATGAAAGGCAAAACATTGAATATCGTAAAAAGATTTTAAATATGGGAAAGTGAAAAAACCATGGGTCCAATCACGGGAGAATAGAGAGGCGCAGCTCACGAGTTACTGTATCGAAAATAAAAATTATACCGGATTTTACAACTGGCATTCCAGTCATTTCCCCAAGCTTCGGGGTTAGGACTCGCATATTATCTTGCCAGTGTTAGTACTTCAAGTGGGGAAATGGGGTTGTATCCAAACAATTGGAAAATATTTGTCTTCAACATTGGGCAATTAAGATTTAAGATTAAGGATTTTAGCATCTAAGAATAAGATTCCCTTCATTCCTCAATTCGTCATTAGACAATTGTGTGTGAGAACACCGATAAAAATGCTTGAGGGAATAACTAGGAAGATGGCCTCAGAAAATAAATTTGCTTGGTAACTAAATAAGGGTTGTATAGCCCAGATGGAGTACATGAATAGGTGGTAAAGATTTGAGGAAAATACCTTCCACCTAAAAAAGCATTTTACAGTTCGTGATGATACAGACCACATGATGATGATTATGAACATGCCAAAAATGTGGTGGCAATACTTTGAATGTAAAAACTTGGGTGAATATCACGAATCATACCTGAAAACTGAGGTGTGTTATTGGCGGTTAGGATGTTTTTGAGAATTTTAGAAATAAATCTTCAAAAACTCACAGCTTAGATCCTGCAAATTTACTATACTTCCCGGTTTTTAGTTGGGATGCTTACTCAACCATTCGGAAAAGCTATAATTAGCGTTACTCACTGATATCGACCAACACGGTGTAGAGAACGGTATTAGCGCGGTATTTCAAAGGTTAGTAAGAGGTATGCAAAAGCTACTAATAAATCATACTCCGAATTATTAACCATGATGTGAAACCTCCAGTTTTATCAATATCTAGATGCGAATAATCTTTATGGTTGGGCCTAGAGTCAATACTTACCAGTCAAACAATTTCCAAATGGGACTGCTGTGACCGAAACAAATTGGAATTAAATATTAAACACGAAACAAGATTCTGATGTTGGGTATTTATTAGAAGTTGATTTGGAGTATCCAACAGAGTTGCATAAATACATAATGGATTATCCTGTTGGCTCCAGAACAATTGATTCCCAAAAAGGAGTGGTTCCAGATTATGCAACTACCATGGGGGGGAATTCACCTGCTTCAAATATTGAAAATAACTCCAAATCTAATGAACAAAGCAAAAATATGTACGCATTATAGAACTTGCAATTTTAACTAAGCCGTGGGCCCAAAGTTGCAAAACTCCATAGGATCCTGGAATTTCACCAATCTCCTTGGTTGAAGTCATACATGATTTAAATCCAAACTAGCAAAAGGAGCGAAGAGTGACCTTCGAGAAAAGACATGTTCAAACTGAACCAAGGCTGTGTGTGGAAACTAAAAAATATGGAAATGGTAGAAATAGGGACTTGGGGGAGGTGGTTTAAACAAGTGAAGACCCTAAAATGCGCACCCTAATAGACAAAACCAACTGATGCTAGTATAAAATATTTGCGAGGATCTAGGTGCTCTGCACACTGCATAAAACAAACACTTTTTTGAATAAACAAGCCTGTAGGTATGGCTATTTGGGATCTTAGCAATGGTTAATGTAGGATTTTTACTACCACAACTGAAACAAAATACAATGACAAGTTGTAATTTTTATTCTACAGATACAGATCGTCTCCTTTTGGAAATTAAAACTAAAGATTTATACTCTGATATGGCGAGAGATTGTAATCTGTATGACACTAGTAAGCTACCCAAACCACATCATGTTCACCGAAATACTAAAAAAGGTGTAGGAAAATAAAAAATAAAGTGTGAAGGTACTCAATTATTGGGTATATCGGTCTAAGACCAAAAAGATTCGATATAGTTTGAATGATGTCATAATGCAAAGGAAGAGCAAAGGGTGGTGAAAGACGGTCACTAAAAAAATATATAACACATGAAAACTATACAGAAGCACTCTTTATAAGAAAACTTCGTGCCACGGTATGACTGTTAGAAGTGAAGGTATTTAATTGTAGTCAACATGTGAACTAAGGTCTCCCTCTCTCCGTTAGATACCAAGAGGTGCATACACGAGAATGGTTTCACACGAGTGCTTACGGATTTAGACCTGATAGACCCAAGTTATTTTCAGATAGGCCCTTGGGTGAATTTGGGTGAAGCGTAGGACCCCAATTCCCATACTAATACACCGGTGCCGTCATGGAGATAGAATATTCGGATTATGTCTAATGAATATTCCTAATACGATACTACCCCTCCACCCCCTCCTTCCTTCCTCCCCGACCCTACAATCCCCCAACCCCTCGGAAGATTACAGTTTCACTTTCATGTGGCCCTTCAAACTGTCACATCGGGGGGCACGTGACACTGCTATGAACACAGCTAATCAGATACTTGCCAGTAAAGAGCAATGTGATTGAAGAGAATGTACCCCTTTCTCCCCAGTATACGCGATGGGCTTCTTTTGTGTAATTTTTTATTCAGAAATTAGCATAAAACATGGCGAGACTCCAAACTTGACGGGTCGATCCGTACGTCAATTCTGCTTCTGAAAGTCCAGGACTTTGAAACAATTCGGAAGGTTGGTAAGCCGCGTCAACTGTTTATGAAGGTATTGAACGTGCCGGAACGGAACGCACCAGTGTGGACCAGCGCCCATGATTAACGTGCAAAGTGATAGAAATGGACGTGACGTGACGGAACGGAACGTAGACAGTGTGGACAGGCCTTTACTCCGAAAGGTATTTGAGTGTTGGAATGGCCAAAAGATTCCCAATGCGAGAAGCGTAAAACGTCAAATACTCACATTTGCTGGTTGAAGATTTGGTGAATTGTAAAAAGAATTTCGAATTGAAACGCAATTCAGGTATCTATTCTTAAAAATCTGTAGGACGTGAAACAAGCTAATAGATGCACATGGTCAATGATAGACATTTGACTCCGTTTTGTTCCATCGTGTAACTGCTCCATGCATGATTGATGTATTGATGTTATTGATGGTAGCATACGGGTAAGCTCCTGGGACTACTGTTGAGGAAATGTGTGCAGCTTTTGTCACGTATTCACCTCCCGGTTGTAAAACCTCTGAAAACTTATTCTTATCTCACCAGGTAGAGTAGGTAGAGCTGTGATAGGTCCAATCAATAGCCCTTGCCGTATAGTTTGTCGCCGCAGACCTTCTGGCTGTTACGCAAGACATCATAGATGATGTTGGGACCCGGAAATAGTTACAACGACTTACACAGGCAAGACCACAGACACAGTGAGCAATTCCAGGGAACACGATGGTACTTACAAAGGATTACCCGAACAGGGAAGGGACAGCACCTGCTTACCAGAAACAGCCGTTGCACCTCATCAAAAGCCACTCCAGTTGATGACATGCCACAGACTAGTCGCAACTTACCACGAATGACCAAAACGAGTGAGAAGTACCGATGGATTGTTGCATTCCATACTCGTGTGTAGTCGCTGTTCTAGTCGCGCTGGTCGTTCTTCTTTCTTGTCGTTCGACGTCAGTCAGTGTTTTCTCCGGATTCAACAACGATCGGAAATATGAACTTCTTCTCTAGAGGCAAAACACGTCCTATCCATTGCTAAGAGAGGCAGCAGAAGAATATATGGAAGAGCTGATGGATCAGACTGTGAAGGGAATGGGAACAGCATTATGATAAAAGAGTTACGGTAGTGATACCAGAGCTAAGCGAAAGATCGTACCGCGACCCAGAGCAGAAAAACAGCGGAGTAGAGGAGAATTTACCGGAATACGCTTTGGTAACATAAACGATTAGGAGCCTCCGAGCAACGAGGGGTCTGCAAGGAACAACGTTATCGGTCTATGCCTTGTCAATATCAAGAGAGCGATTGGGGAGCGGGAAGAGCGGGTGCGAGGATGACCCCGAATCATATAGACTGAGATCAGGCTTAACACAGTCATGCAATTTCGATTGTCGAGAAATCAGAAAAAACGTTCACCTAATATCAAGCTTAGTAACGTCGTTATATTGAGATTCACACACAGGAGGGTAGCAGACAGTTTCGCAGTAGTATTGCATAACCATGTCGAAGCTACACCACAGGTTATCAAATGATGAGTTCTAGAGCAAGATTAAACACTCCGTATTGTTTATCTGGTATTATGCATGGGACATTTTTAGGAATATAATTATGAATTTGCAAAAGAAAAGGAAGTATGAGACAAACGCGACCTTGAGCATCTGTTAATCGTGACTCGCCCAGGAAAACTACGGCACCCAGGGAAATGTTGCTCCCTCAATCTCATCCCCAATCGAACAGTATCGGTTCATAGTTTGTATATTGTTGAATTTTACCTTCATTTGTTGAATGCTGTGCACATTCTTCAGTGCGGATAGGTATTCCTGTGAAAGGTCACCAATGTAGTGACTAATAACAATCACGCTAGGTGAAGCCTTATTTGTTTTTACAACCAGACAGAATCATAGGGTCGTTTGAATCATGGCGGGTCGGGTAGAACGTCCGTATTGCGTTTGTATTTCTAATGTAAAATATGATTGACGGGCGGATGGAATCATAGGCGATGCGATGGGATACATGTGGTTGCGATTTTTTCATTTCCTTTTCTTCATCTACATACAGATCATAGTTCAACCGTGAGTCAACAATGTATTGTCATTTTATTCGCATGATCAGGCTTCAGTCACTTAGGAGCTTTATACTGACATACCTTCAGCCAGGCCAGTGGCTCTAGAATTCGCTAAAAGCCGACCACCAAAAAACGGAACAATCGAAACTGTTATAAGGCGTTATCACATTTTGTAAACAGGCTGCAATTTAAACTCGTTTGCTCTATCAATATTACTTCTGCGTGACTGCGTTTCCGCTTTCGGTCTGAGTATAACAGCTCCCTCGCAGGCGGTTAACACGGTGTTTGTGTGCATATGAAGGAAGTAGGCCCACACAGGATTCCGAACCAGGGTTTGGCTGTTTGAACTAACTTCATTGAATCACCTCTAATTAATTACTCGACAAACATATGTCGTGTAGATTGGATGCACCCATTCCTATTCCGAGGACTGTTTATAATTCGGTATCAGAAGCCGCCCCTTTCAGTGACAGTGGGTCCGTGTAACCCGATCTTTGAGTAATCCTGAGGGTCCTGAAAACTTAATTTCCCTGACAATCACTGGCCTAGTGTGTTGAAGTTCCACATACCCGATATTCACAACATGGGCCTTTCGGGGTGGTGAGAATGGCGTCAATTTGTCGACGTATGTATGGTACGTTTAAATTCCTCTTCTACATCTGCCCATCTGTTAATGTCATTTGGAAATCAACATTTGTTCTGAGATTATTAGAACAAATAACTCTCTGGAAAGCCTGAAGGTCAATGCGACCTGAAGCTCAATCGACTATTGCAAAATCGCTTTGTAAAGTCACGGGAAAACCACGAGTTCCCTTGTAATAAAGAATAAAAAGAACACATTTGAAAATCCCTGTAAGAAACGAACTACAGATGGGATCTTCCATTTCTTAGTGAATACCCAGTTCGTATTTTTTTCTATCAGGGCTCATGCATGGAACGTTTACTTGTGCGGAGCCAAAAGCGGCACTGCCCCATTCCTGCGTGACGTCCGAGGTCTCAAAGTCGTCAAATAGATTGAAATTATAAAAGATTCAACATGCAAAACACCTCCGACTTCCGGTTTTTTCCTGACACCTCTCTCTTTCAGCTGTGTGATTCACTGGGAATTCTGTTGTGTGACCGACTATTGCACTTCAAATCGCATTCGAAGCTAAACCACACTATATGATATCCATGTGATTGTATGTTTGTCAGACTGCTCATTCATCTGGCTACTTATCACATAACCTTTATACGCTGTATAATATTTCCTTGTATTTTTTCCGTTTATTCAACGAGACGAACCCTGTAGATGTTAACACGCTATACATCAATTTCATGTTTGTTTTACGTGTATACGATATCACGGGGCTATCAATGCAAAACAGGTAAAAGGTCAAGCTTGTTGAACATGGTACGGAATCTACGGACGGCTGTAATACTTATATTATTACTGTATCACAACCACAGTTTCTTCATTAAACTCAGAACTCGAGTCAATAAGTTAGAAGTAGCAGGCGGTAATGGAGGACATTAGGAATAGTTCTGGGTCACTGTGTTGGATTCCCACCTTTCTATTCATTGCTCTTTCTCTATAGACAAGCATCTAGCTAAAAAGCATGTTCTTTGGATACGTGTCAAACATTTGCTTCTAGGAAACCACTAGTCCTAGGTGCGAATCCTGAACATTCTATTATAACGGTCGTAGCATCAGGGAAAAAAATGCCTTATACGAGAGACATTATTCTTATCAGCATAATGATATCGTGACTGGGATGATGTAGGAACAGCGTCTGCCTGTTGTCATATGTGGATAGTAGTCAAGCATCTACTGAGATCGTCCCTAACTATGAGCACGTTCTTAGGGATGTCAAGAACTCAATGGGGGTAGAGTATTTGATAATGTCAACATTGACATCCCTGTTGGTGAGAATATATTTGTTGTACCTGGACGTTGAACTTTGGATACTGATCCTAACAGGTGTTCTCCGCAGACCCTACATGAAGTGTTTATTGGCATTATTTTAGCTTTGTGTATAACATGGGAAAAAATAGTCCTCCTGTACGTCTCTGAAGCCCCAGCAAAGTAGAGGAGAATCAGAACTCAAGGAATTATCCCCCAACCCCGGAAAAAAATCAGGCTGTTCTTGGAGGCATTAACACTCTTAGACTGACCAGCATCTGCAGGAGGCTATTCAATATCTCCACCTCCGAGGGAAGGAAATGATTCCGAAGGTCTTCAATTTGCAACATGTACCACGAAGCTTGAGACAATTTTAAATCTGTCCTCATACGCAAATCTCGCAAAGAGTAAATTATCTCCTAGGCCCCCTTTGGACGTTCTCAATAAGCCGCTTATTTGTCGCGATAAAGGGATTCTACACTTGCGCGCAGTACTCCAAATCGCAATACCCGCGCAATAACTGCTTAAACAGCCTAACAACAATGTCTTTGTCAAGGGAACTTATATTACCTTTGAGAATCCAATCCCTGCAGCTTTCGAAACACCGCTTGGAAGGTGACAATGCAGAAACAAAATACGCCCCGAATTTTTTTGTCTAAACTAACCACGTTGATTTCTCAACCATTCAAACTGAAGGACGTGCTGGCGTTTTGATAGCCGAGATAGACCACTTTGAATTTATCAGTTTTAGGAAACATTTGCCAATCGAAAATTATTTGAAGGTTCAGTTTAATTTCCTTTGAACAATTGCAACATCATTCGTTAAAGTCACCTCTCGAAAACTTTCAATTCGGATTGCACAGAATAATCGAGATTGTTAATTTAGGGCACAAAAAGTTTTTTCTAGCACTTATCGACTCTGAACCGGAAGGAGGAAACCATTTCACCAGAAGAGGATACAAGTGTAGACTTGTGTTACTTATCCACACTCTTTATGAGGTAGTTGAGAATCGATTCAATCAATCAAATCGTTGACAGGAATTGATGCAACACATCTTGGTAATAGGCGACATGCTGTCAGGCAATAACATGCCGTCCCTAACGCCGAGTAATTTAGGTCCCAGTTAATCCGACGGCTCGTTTGTCACGGACAGAAAACTAACACAAACACTCTACCGAAATAGCGAACTTGAACGTCTTCAATGCACTGGATGTCAACCTTCATGGAAAAAAAAAACAATTCTCATCAAACTGGACTCTCATAGCAATATTGGTCCACCAGTGAGGTGAAAAAGTACTTTCTCACGAGAAAGGATTAAGTGAGAAATGAAGTGGTACGAAGGCGTCTGGGAGTAGAACCGATAAGCGGGAGAGCAGGCGAGCGAGGCTTGAGTGGTATGACCGTGCGAAGAGGAAGGGGAGGGGGGTGGGAGAGGGAATGGAGATGACAATACCGGGAAAGCGGAATAGACCGGAAATGAGGTGGAGTGACTGCCTGAGGGAAGATATGGGAAAGATTTATGCTGATGAGGGTGACGCCTACGATAGGTGTACTTGGAGGAGGTTGGTCCGGGCGGCAGCGACCCCACAGCCTTGTGTGGGAGAAGCTGGGAGAGGTGAAGTGAGGTGAGTGAGTAGATGATCGATGAGTGACGTCAAAGGTAACCTATGTTAGATTCAAAGATTGTGTAATTAGTGGAATTAAGCTTTGTGCACCTCTAAAATGTGGCTTCTCAGATGGATCCTGATTTCTCAATCAACTGGTCAAACAAGAGGTTTTTTTTTTTGAGCGCATTAATGTATAGCCATGAGTGTGAGCAAAACAACGAAACCCATCTGCAAGGCAAGAACGTCGTTCAAGATGCCTGGATTAATCGAACAAGTCGGCAACAGTCAGTATCCTCGGAATTCACATTCAATTACCTGAAGTGTAAAACGCATACGCGCTTCTTAGCTTATGGCCCACCTAAAGAAATGTATTGGTTTTCCACCAAGGAAATAAAATATTGAAGTAAACTTCCAGTGCTTTGATGAGAGTCTTAACGGTAACCTGTATGTCATGAAGAGACCCTACTGTCGTTTCTAAGAAATGTTTCACCCACTAGGTAATAATATCTATACTTGAGAAATTTGCAAATTGATAACACATAACATCTTTGTCAACAACTGGAATATTTCATGATCCCACGGGGGAGAGGGGATGGTCAAGATTGAACGAATGGGCAGCTCAGTAAATTAATGGCCCATTTATTTAACGGCGCGCAACAATTGCAACATCAATTTATTACATTCTTCGTCATTTCGAATCTTGGAGAATTCGCGAATAGAGGGTGGCTATTTTCGAGGTCGTCTTGGAGCCTCGTACGAAAATTCAAAGAGGTCGCCAGTTTTTGTAGGAATATGATCATTGGTCTCTTTGTATTAGAGCTATAAAAAATTTGGGTTGTGATGGAAATTCCAGCCGCCACATACACAACAGACTGTAGTATGAACGCATTCTTAAATCCAGGATGGCTGGCCATAATGCTCCTTTTATATGGTATGGACAGACATACAAAGAATATTTTCTTATTTCCTTCGAAATATAACTACCTACAATTTTCGCATATTGATCTTTATTTTCCCGAGGATCCAAGCAAATCCCCGACAAAGGTGGGTGGCCGATTGTGGTTTGAAATCAGCGGTGTTGGAATGGGGCATGTCGACTGAATTGATTGACAGTTAGTATTAGAGGGGATCACAGATATATTCGGCGGCTCCTGGTCTACCAGACGAGGCCGGTAAATTTCAACGACGGGAAGGAGATCAAGTGTTCCCGAAAGGAGGGGAACATGAGGTGGAGGAGGGGATGGCCTTTGTTTTTTTTTTATCTTACAACCTCCATATTTTGACATCATAGGCCAAATTGCTTACTAACTTACTAACGAGCAACGAGGAAGTAAACCTATCCCACTATTTTCAGCAGTACCAGACGTGGATGTGCCAAGTGAAATCCCGTTCATCGAGTCAATAAAAATGTCGTGTCTCCAAGCCAGCATATTGCATATCGCACAATATGCCATGTTTCAAGATACCGTATCAGCTTTGAGAACAAATTAATCAAGTTTTCACCCCTTGAGTATGGTGAGGAGGAGTGTACAGACCAGCTGAAATTCTTGTTTTTTTTTAACAATTTATTGCAATTCTTCAACGTTTGGTTCGTAGACAAGTGGGAATTGACTCATTGGAGTATTGGAGTCACTGCGGTCATAGTATCGTGTGGGTGCCGCCGGTCGCGGTATCTAAGCAAGAAACCAAGTCAAGGTTCTCGCTCAATCGTGTTCCTACTGCTATAATACTCTAGTGAGGCGTAGACGCGTTGGGGCTCAGCGGAAACTATCTTTTTGGATTAGCTCACTTTGCCGCATCTCTGGCTACTGATGGTAGGCCCATGTATTCAATGACAGGGTTCTCTAGGAGGTGGGATAGCGACTTCAGTTTGTCTGAGCGGTCAACGGTGTATTTTTGGGAATATGGCATGCCACTAGCAATCATACCGTCCAAAGGGTCCGGGATCCGGTGGGTATGGTATAGCTTGTGGTAACATTCCTGTTCTGAGTCTTAGCACCGGCACAATACGGAATGAAGTTTGTGAATGTCAATTGCCTGACGAACTAACATCTGCTTAATACCTATATGCCTTCGTACATAAAGACAACGGCTATCACAAACACAGGATGTGGCTACTCAGGTCAAAGACAAAGTAAATAACGATTGCCGCCTCTTAAGGGTGGTATTATTTTCGTGTTCGTGATCACAACAAACAGCGGAACAAAATCAACCGATAGATTGATCATGGTTGAGATGAAGGTTTTATTGCCCCTTTTTCCCCAACTAACACAATCACCCGATCTCTAGATCTACAAGCACCTGAAGCAGTCATGGAACTGGCGCAGTATGGATGCGAGAGAGGACGAAATAACTACAGCTTCAAAATCGCCGCCATTTATTGTTATCTGAAGGCGAATGGAGTCGTAGTAGTATTGAAGCCTTCAAAACGAGCAAAAATAATCACTCACTTTCCTGTTAGACATAGCTATCATGCTCAAATTCGAAAAAATGGCCGCCGATTCGACCTTAATGAATTGCAGCTTCTAACTTTCAATTCCCCATACCGAAATGACAAAAGGATTGAAATATCACTTGAGCAATGCTATCTAGCAAATGTTACCAGACTCCCCATTATCAGCAAAATATAAGGCGGCCATCTTGATTCATGTGGCTGCTTCCATGATAATAAGAATACGAGTATGTTCGTATAAAAACAATCGGATGGGCTTGTGTTCACAAAACTTGTACTATAACCACTACCACGTATTACAAATTCAATAAAATGAAGACGACTGCCAAGATTTTTTTGAAAAAAAAAACAAACCCTCCATTTTCTATTCTCTATACCCAAATACCGAAAGGGCAATATTGCTGAAGCAAAGCTATATGTAAAGTCGTATTCTATACTTCAATATTACCAAGTGAGCGATATCAATATAGCTAACTTTTCCCACGTCTGTATTACACATACAAAAACGTTTAACCCGGCTGATTCACGTTGGAAAAATAATATTTAGGACCCCCGGGTTTTTCCTGAGAATAGATCATATGGCTGATCCCGACACGATATGCATTATCAACTGCTCTATGAATGACATTTTTCAATAGCGCCTGGCCACCTACATCATATTCCCAACAACAGGAGCCGGCAGTCTGAACTTCCTCTGTTATAGTGCAAGACTGATTACAGCAAACGACATTCATATGCTACGTACAACATATTGTCGAGCTTGACTAAGTTGTCGCGTCAGGTATTTCGTTGACTCTATACTTATAACTTTGATCACTTACGAGCAGGAGGGGTGCACTAGCGTAAGATATTTGGGAAATTCTCATCATTCGTATTCTCTTAACACACACATTTGTGGGCAGCTTGTAATGTTCCTTCAGTCTTCATTTAATGTCCTACTTTCTAGTCCACGAAGTTCCACCCATTGTAGTATACATATTGTATTGACAGATGCAAAAATAACGAAAAAATCCTCCATTACGGATATATTAGGAGGTCAAATTCGTCTTTCGTGGAATTGGTCTCTGTGCGAAACATATAAATTTGTTCAGGGCCGCCGTCTTTCTCGAAAATTTGCGTACCAATCACCATATTCTCTAAGATATGAAATGTTTTTGAGTGCGTAATTTTGACTGGAGTTCCTTCTAGGATGAGGTTCCCAACAATCCATTATTTCAATACTATTATTGAACATGTATTTCTTTCTCGATTGTTATTTCAAATTCTTAAGGAAACGACGGTACGACTCCAACGGATTCTTGGTCCTCAGATTACGTTAGAACAAGACCACATCCAGATTTTTTCCTGTATCGGACCAGGGTCGGCCCCAGGTATATTACCCACTTGAGAAATCTTGTCACCCCACAGATGACGCCTGTCGGATCGTACTCGAGTGAAACGGATGACAGTGCCCAGCGGGCAGTGTCTATGGCACTGTTCTGTTTCTCAACCCAACGGGCTTGATCTTAGGAAAGGCTATTACCGGAAGTTTACCATTTTCAAAGGCTATTAAGCCTTTCCTTTCAACATTACGACATTGGGTCTCCATTTCCTATGGACGTGCCTGTCTCCGAGTCCTCGGTTCACGACTACATTATCTACCGTATTGGTCTCTTAGTCCTCGCGCGGAATGGGAA
The DNA here is from genome assembly GCA_026419785.1 of Sclerodactyla briareus. NCBI lineage: Eukaryota > Metazoa > Echinodermata > Holothuroidea > Dendrochirotida > Sclerodactylidae > Sclerodactyla > Sclerodactyla briareus. The sequence continues at coordinate 221,217 of JAODTK010001543.1, read as the reverse complement.
TCGTGACGGATTCTCCCCCGACAATCGTCATGTCACGAGTCGCAAATCGGCCGATATGGGGTGGCACCACTGGTGGACCTGTAGTTCTTAGAGACATCCTTCCCCCGATACTAAAAAAGTGCGAAATGAGTCAATTAAAAAAAAAAGAACGTCTTATACAGGGTGTAACAGCCAGTTTTTTCTAGAACAACAACTTATTACCAAATAAGCTGAATAAAAGGAGGGGGTGAGCAGGAATTTGCCCTTCAATGGCGGAAAATGCATCAGGAGGAGGCGTCCAACATAACTACATACCACTTGTTCTTTTTCATTTATGAAAAACGAAGAAGTTGAACTGGAGATGTTTGAAGTGAAAATGTCACTCAATCTGTCAGTGTCAGCAGAAACTCACGGTGCGTCACTACCAGTCATCCCATACGATGTGTTCGTTTTGATGAAAAATATGGACAAATCTAATGCTCCAACGGGGGAGGAGTGCAGCAAGCCCGTCGCCGCGAACATGAAGAAGAAAATGTTCATTCCGTGGAAAACGGAGATAGGCAAAATCCTGGTCAGGTATAGCTCAATCTCAACGATCACGCGCCTTGAGGTCACATGACCACAACAACATCCGCATGGTATCGAACCGGGAGCCTACACGTACGCCTAACTCCTCAACTAGTCCAGCTATCAGAATTCTAACTACAAGTTCGACGTCGTTAGTTAGTTGGCCTACCAGTTCTGATCAAATTTTGCAGCTGATATTGTTCCATTCAAGTCCTTCGTTAATGCCTACTTTCGAGTCACGAAGTTTACTCATATTGTAGTAATCCTCTATGTATTGACAGATTCAAAAATGACGCAAAAAACAGTCCATACGATAGTATTAGGTCACAATTCGTAATTTTGTGGAAATTGGTGCTCTGTGGCGAAACATCTAAATTGTTCCGGCCCGGCCCGTCCTTCCCTCGAAAATTTGCGTACCCCCAATCACCATATATTCTCTAAGAATGAAATTATTTGAGTGCTGTAAGTTTGACTGATTCTTCTATGGATGAGGTCCAACATGCCATTCATGTTCAAATAACTATTGATACTTATTTCCTCGAATATTACAAAATGCTGAATTAAACTCCGTACTACGCCACGATGCTGGGTCCTCAGATAAGTTAGAACATGAAACACATCCCAGATTTTCTTGTATCGGTAACCAGGCGGCGCAGGTAGGTAATATACCCACTTGAGAGATCTTGTCCCCAAGACATGACTGCCTGTCGTGATCGTACTCGATTTTTGAAACGGATGACAGTGCCAGCGGGCAAGTTGGCTATGGCAATGGTTCTAAACCCCAACGGGGGGCATGAGATGTAGGAAAGGCCTCTTACCGTAAGTTACACATTTTCAAAGGCTATAGCTCCTTCAACACGAAATTTCTCCATTTCCTCGGGGACGGACATGTATCGGGCCTCGGTTTCACGACGACATGATCATATTGGTTTGAGTCTCGCGGGAAGGGGGGCAATCGGAGGATTCCCCGACAATCGGCATTTGGTCAGGAGTCGCAAAGTCGGCCAGATGGGGTGGCACCACTGTGTATGGTAGTTAGGGGACATCCTTCCCCCGAATACTAAAAATAGGGCAGAACGGAGCAATTAAAAAGAAAAGATGCGTTCGTATACCAGGGTTGTAACAACGCCGTTAGAACAAAACTTGTCCCAAATAAGCTGAATAAAGGGGGGGGGGGGGGTGGGGGGGGGGGTGAGAAGGAAATTTGCCCTAATGGCGCGGAAATGGCATCAAGGAGGGAGGGCTTCCAACATACCTAACAGACCACTGTTCATTGTTCATTATATGAAGCTGAACTATACGTTGAACTGGAGATGTTTTGAATTTGAAGTGAAAATTCACTCAATTGTTCAGTGTCAGCAGGAACCTCACCGTGTCATAACAGTAATACCAATAGATTTTTGTTCTTTTGATGAAAAATCGGACCAAATCTAATGATTCCAGGGGGGGGCGCGGGAGGAGGTGCAGCCCGCGAAACATGAAGACAAAAATGTTCATTACCGTGAAAAACGGAGATAGGCAATAAATCATGGCAGGTATAGCTCTCTTCAACGATCACGCCCGACTTGAGTCACATGAAAACAACAACATCAGCACTGGACGAACCCGGGAGCCTACACGTACGCCTAACGTTAACTCAACAGTCCGAGTAATCAGAAATTCTACAAGTTCTAGCGGCCGTTAGTTAGTTGGCCTACCAGTACTGATCGAAAGTCGAGAACTATTTCCGGAATTGTCAAGTCAGCTACTTAATCCTAACCTATCAAGGAAGCAGTGACAGGCGGTAAACATCTTCCAGTTCATCGTTGGACGACGATGATCAATTTACGGTTTGTGTAAATCAATTTTGAGGGAACTTCGTTGAGGGTGAACGCTGTTAGACTCGGTTCTTGCAGAGTATGTAGGCCTTACTAACATTGTACTCTAACGTCTGCAAACCAGGCAGGTCTAACATGGTGCTGCAGCGATTGCGAGAAGCCTGCTCGTGTTTTCAGTCGGGAATGATCTAGATATAGAGCGAGATGTAGAGAGGTTTTTCACTGACTGCGCTCAAGGATCGACCTCATTGGAGACTAAATGTGTGTCATTGAAACAGGTAAGTTTGAGGTTAGTGAGAACGAAATGAAGGGAGTTATCTTCGGGGCGCAGGCCACGAGGTAAGAAAACAGAATATAGTTCTTTTCAACCTTTCGGAGAGCCATTAAGGATAGAGACTGGAAGATATAAAGTCGTCAATTGTGGCGTCCCATGCTCAATACGCTCAATTTTGAACTTGGAGGAGGATCTGGGTCCGTGTAGTAGGACAAAAACAGACGGAGCCACCTCCAACCAACGTTAGTATCATACCAATCCTATAAGAAGAGTCCATCAATGAAAATTCCTTCAAAATTGAAGGGCACCAGCAATAAAATCGTATCAGTCATGACATGTCCGTAAGGATAGAGAGCTAGACAGATCAAGGATTAATGCAGGGAAGCCAGGGAAGCTCAACATGCAGAGAAGTCAGCCAGTATTGTGTATAAAGTTCGAGGCCCACCATTTGCTCGTAAAGTTATAAAGTTTGCAGGCATGGGACCTACACCTCTGCAGTAGTGCTGACCGTTTAGACCAGAACTCTCGTTTCACTATCCCCTTTAATAAGCAGGGTGACCATTCTCGTTTGTTTTTTTATATTCCTAACGTTGATAGTCTGCCCCTACGATGACGAGTTTAGTTTATATTTTTTCAGTGCTTGAGACCCCCAGCCGGATGTAATTGCATTGCTTAAATAAAGCCTAAATTATGTCCAACGGTCTATTTGGCTCTGCTAATAAATGGGTGTTTACTCGTGTCAAAGACACTTGAGTTTCTCATGGTAAACATGAATTGGGTTTTTTATTGTGTTCCTTCATGGATTGCCATCAAGGGTATCGGTCAGGAACTTATATTTGGCTGTGTATCTATGAGCCCAAATTCTACGAACTTTAACAACAAGAAATTTTGAGCTTATCTCGTATGTTTCAAATACGTATCGAACATACTGCATTGTTGGGGATTTCAATTACCAGAGATAAACTGGTGTACAGTTGCATGTGAGTCTGAAATGACTTCATCGCTGCCTTTGGATTGTTTTATCACACAATTGGGCCTTTCGCCGACAAGAATGAGGCTAGGTCAACGTATCAATGTTTTGAATATCGTTTCCACCTACTGGGGAGGACTCGATTAGTAATGTATAGTTGGGAAGCTGCCATCGGAACAAGCGTGATCATTACATTTCGGCTGAACTTAATCGACTCCGGCAACCCAATCAGCGACACGTATTTGTACGATAAAGGCAGTTATTTAATAGGAATGCATATCTTGACGGACTTCCGCCTTGCATACTGCTGGGCGTAAAGGACAGGAGTATTATACGGAGAAAGTTATCGGTTGGGTGAAGCGTTTTTAAAACCCCAATCATCAAGCCCCAAGCAACGACGACGTGTAAATGGCCAAACACCGCGCAACATGAACATTTTGACGAAATCAGGAGTAGCAAAGGTGCTGGCGAAGGTATTTAGAGACAAAGTATTCGCAAATGTACACGCATTATTCGCAGGGTTAGAGATCAGGTGAGCACTATGACAAAGGTAGAGCTCAGGCCTCGTTTGAAAGAACAGTGCCTTGATTCTAAGTCTAACACGAAACGTTTCTGGAGGTTATGCAAAGTGCTAGTTTGTAACCCGGGGATGGCTGACCTCCAAATTTTTGAGGGCAGTTTGGGGCAATGAAATCTCAGTATTGACATCATCACGGACTTCTTTTAATCCTGGATATGTCTCTCGCATTCCATCACTGCAGTTAGATGCATCATTTCATTACTGGGGGGAAGACTGTCCTAAGAAACTGAGTATCTGAAATTCGTACGTCACTAGGACCTGATGGTATTCACCCACGAGTGCTGAAGGGGTGCACAGAGTCATTAGTAAGCCCCATCAACTGAACTTTTTTAGAGTCCTCCCTCTCGATATGCTGGTACCCAGTGGACTGGAATTTTGCAAATATTCTGCCATTTTCAGAAAAGGGCGGTCACAAAGTTCAAACCTACCGTCCTGTAAGTCTAATATCCAGTGGTCATCTGCAAACTCTTCTAGTCAATTATCAGAGATTCTCTGATGAACTACTTACTGACTAACAGGCTTATCAATGATAGCCAGTTTGGCTTCTTAGAGGCAGTTCAACACACATCACTTTTACATGAGTTCACCCAGGCCTTGGAAAGGGATGAGACCGTTTCATAATCTATATGGACTTTATGAAAGATGTGCCGCATCAAAGGCTATTTGAAAAACTATCATCCTTATGGCAATGGTGACCTCTTTCACGGTTGGATAAAGTCCTTCTTAACTGGTAGATCACATCAGTGATTATTAATGGTTAAAGTTCAGACTCTGTCCCATGCTGTGTTTTTTCCTCCAGTAATTGTCCTTGGATCATTGTGTTCGTAATTTTTATTAGCGATCTGCCTGACAAGATATGATCTCCTGTTTATATGTTTGCGGAGACACCAAGATTAACAGAACCATGAATTAACAGGGATAGTGCATCTCCAGGGAGGATCCTTAGCAGACTAAGGTACCTGGTCATCGGCATTGGCTCTTAAAGTTCATCCCCTGAACATGGTAGGGTATGGACTATTTCCAGCCCAGCCGCCATGGATGGTATTTCGCTACCAAATGTTTAATCATACATTGGAGCATGTTACAGCTGAAAAGGATCTCCGTGTTACCTTTGACTCTGCCTTATCCTTCGAACAGCATTATAATGAGAAGGTGAACAAGGCAAACACGATTTTAGGCCTGATTCGGAGAACATTTACTACTTAGACAAAGATTCGCTGGTGCAGTTCTTTGCAGTTGTACAAAGTTGGGAGATTCGTTAGACCACATATTGAATTCTCGAACTGTGTAGGTTTCCACATAAGAAGACGCATATTGACATTATTGAGGGAGTACAGCGAAGAGCTACGAAGTTATTTCTCCCTTGGCCACGTGTTTAGCCACAAAGACTCGCCCCACTGGAGTTGCCAACGCTATTCGATAGGGAGCAAGAGGAGAAATGATTGAGTGTCTTCAGTATGACAGTAGTGGGTCAACCTATTCAATCTGAGACAGTATTCCACGACGAGAGGTCAAAGAGTAGTAAAATATTCAGCCCTTCTGTCGTTCATTAGCCAGACATAACTTATGGCTATTAGAGTTTTGTAGATTGTGAACACTTCACATGAGATGTTCATCGAATCGAACAACCCTACAAAAAGGTTATAGAATTCTATAAAAAAAATCTATAGAAAATCATACAAAAAACAAAAATTTTCTTAGAGCCCCTCTGATAGAAACTCTATAAATTTTTCTAAAGAATTTCTCACGAATGTTTCTCAAGAATTCTTAAACCAAGAATTCTTAAAGAATTTCTAAAGAAAATCTATAGGATCTTCTATCGAAACTCTATAGATTTCTAAAGAATTTCTAAAGAATTCTAAAGAATTTCTATAGGATTTTTCTATGAAAATCTATAGAAATTCTAAAGAATTTCTAAAGAAAATCTATAAGATGTTCTAGTATAGAAGCTCTATAGAATTCTAAAGAATTTCTACAGGAAACATCTATAAGGGGCCTTCTATAGGATCTGTAAGACTCTCCCAAGGAAAATCTATAATATATGCCTATGGAAACTTTGTGGGGTCTCTAAGGAATGCTAAGAAATTTCTACAGAATCTCCATATTTAAAAGAGAATCATATCTAATTCTGGTTCACCCACAGGCATATACCTACCTCGATGGTCATGGCAAATAGTTTGAATACCTTTTTTACCCCCCCCACCCCCATGCCCTCTCCCCACCGGGACGGTCCGTCGCCTGCAAGCCTTTGATACAAATATATTGTTTTAATTTTGCGCTCCGAAATAAAACTATGCATTGCCAATTACAACATAACTGAGGCTAATAGACTAGCATAATAAATTTCGTAATCTTTGAATTTTGGCCTAATTAGCCGTTATCCGATCATTTCAAGAATAACACAAAGGAACCTACCGGTCAGATAATTGTAATCCTCATTTTTCTTCTCAGAGGCATATCAAATACACATTGTTCAACATGTTAATACCAGCAATAGGCCTAACCATACACAAATTGCACCAGAACCAGACTTTCGCCTAGCTATATAGCACATACAAACGTGTGTACTAACTTGCCTATGTTGCTACACTAATTTCGTTAGGCTAGGCCTACACATTCACTCTACGAACTTTAGGCTTGAATATGAAATATAAAAAATACCCAAATATTAACAATCATAATTTCCATTGAAAAACTTGAAACTATAAATTCCCGGTCAATTATACGAATACATATCCATGTTCCTTGAATAATAACATTCAGACTGGAATGGCTGTCAGTCAGAACTACAGAGCCTAACTGCGCCCCGCTGCATTTGAATATGGGCCTGTCACATCACAAACTGTTCTTTGGTCAGTCCCTGTGATTTGCTTGAATCTGACTAAATATTATTTCGATTTTCTGTAGACAGTGAATAAGTTCAAATAATGTATATAATGTAATGCTATTGTCTACCAATGTTCACTTAGATCCCAACTTTATTCAATGATGGTAATAGATTTAATAAATGAGCATACATTTTATAATAGCACCTGTCAACCCTAAAATGAGTCTATGGAGATTCCTATAGAAACTCCCTATAGAGTCTCTATAGAAATTAATGATTTATAAGAAAATCAGTTCTTAGTCCCATCTTTTTATGCAGTAGGCATATAACTGTGGGTCCTTTCGAAGCGAAAAATAACGCCACGACCTACACATCTTGAGGCCTGAACACTATCTAAATCTCTCTTTTATTGTTATTTAGCATAGAAGGTCTAATTTCGTAAATAATGGGTTGTGTATGGTGTGTGGTGGGGGGGGGGGGTTACCTACAGGCTCTAACCCAAAATAAAACAAAGTAACAGTTGGCAGGCCACGGCGCCCTAAAAAGTGGAAAACGTTGCGGTGACGGCATTCCATAGACGAACTGCGTCGGCAGCCTGCCTGTGCATTAACACATTAAAGGTGTTAAAAGAATGTGGGGATATACCTGCTGATTCTTTCATCTGGCCAGCTCCCTCCCAACCACTTGAATGTATAGTCAGTCAATTGTCGTCACCCACCGTGCAACAGCTGCTCCTCTCTTAAGGTGAGGTGTTGAGAGACGAGAAAACACACAATGGAATTAAGGTTCATTGATAACAAGTGATTGTGTGACCCAGCTACCTCTAATTAAAGAGACATACATACGAGATTTTGACGTTAATCCCATGTAACGGCAACCATTTCGGAAACTAGCCCGGAAGACAACGGTACGCCTTAAACTATCAGCCCACATCAACGTTCGCAGATTTCCACCGCAACTGCAACTAATTATTCTTCTTATTCTTATTATTATTAATTATTATTTATTTATTATGATTTTATATTATTATTATTATTATTATTATTCTTATTATTATTATTAGTATTATTATTATTATAATTATTCTTATTCCTTTTATTATTACAATGGCATTAGATCTCAGATTCTATAGAGGTCTCTAGAGTTCTGAAAAAATACATATATAGAACTCTATAAGCGTGACTACTGCTTCAACGTTTAACTAGAACACTGCTTTTATAGAATCTATAGAACTATGAATTCCTATAGAAAAATATGAGCTCAATTGATAGAAAGTCCTTTTTCTATAGAAACCTATCAGAACTCTATAGACACGTGTCTATGAATTCTATAGAAACTTTTTTGTAGGGAATGCAATATTCTGAACAGGCAAGATTAGACAATCATTCGTGCAAGCGCGCCGTTCGTATCATTACGAGGCCGACACAGAAGATTTGATGAGTGATACATAACTTGGATCTGAACCCAGAGGCAACTAGCCTTTCATTCCATTAATCATCTAGGTATCTTAGGTAGTTACTTGATCAATCTCAGGTCTACCATGTTTTACAACCCGTTCAAAAGCTGGGTGGAAGCATACCACTCCGCCATGCCCCTTTGGCCGATGTTCGTGACAACTCGTCAGCCCAGCCGTCTTTCTTTCTGCACCGGGCATACAAACCGCTTGAAAGCGAACGATCATGTTCGATCCGGCCCATAACAAACTGTCACTGCCTCACCCCTGTTCCTAACATACGAAACAGTCTTGTGTTTTCAGACTGACCCGGATCTGGTCATTCCTGAATTAGCACGAGATGATTGCAGGTCCTCGCATATAAGCTATAACATTCCAGCACATTGGTGACATACCATCTTGAGCACTCCATTTTTCCTGTATACCCAGAAAACTTGATTACTCATAAGTTTGTAATTTTTTTATAAAGCAGTGAGTAACTTATTGCATGTTTTTGGTATCACACTCATTTTTGGATTGATTATACACATCTCCATTGCTGTGTTTAATTCACGTCTGATTGTCCGTCCTGGTTCGTATTAATACACCTATTGAACATGATGACTTTTACTATGGTCCTCTCCGTCGATATAAGCCGATTCGTGACAAAACACTCTGTAGCTACCCCTATATTTGTGTGGGGATTTCAACCTCAAATTAACTGATTGGGAACCTGCAAACAAGCCTCAGAGCCGTTCAACCCTAATCCTGCAGGAAGTTGATTGAAATTGCAGCAGATTTCTCTCTCGACCAAATGGTTTCCACGCTACACTCGTGGTTCATCTATTCTCGACCTGGTTTTTACCAACAAACCAGACACAGTTACAATCTTAGAATATTCGTTTGAGCACTACAAATGATCACGAACATTATTGTGGGCTGACATCCTGTGTACTATTCCTGGAAATAGGAAAAGTCCTAGGACAATCCACCTATGGAAAAGCGGGGGCGACATTACTACTGGTCGAAGGTAGCTACTACAACTTTGCTACTGACTATACTGCGCATTCCATGCTAACATAGATGAGACCTTCCTGCAATTAAATCTTTTCTTCTTGAAAGCCAAAATAAATTTATCCCTACCAACTGTCTGGGTAAATACCAGCCCTCCCTGGATCACTCCGTTTTTCTTAAGAAAAAATTGCAAGGAGGCAACTCTATAACGTTCATCCTTAAAGAGGCAACAGAACCCAAGAATTCATCCTACTATATATCCGCTACTCTAACATTGTTGACCAACTCATCCAGGAATCCTCACTGCACTACAAAAATACTTATTTGATTAGCAATCGACTGATACCGAAAAAAGAAAATTTACTTCAGTTTGTTAAGCCAAGAAACGATCAACATGGTATTCCCTCTCACACTAAAGCATCAAAGGAAAACCATCACTGATGCCAAAGGTAAAACAAATTTGCTAAATGACTAGTTACATCTGGTCTTCACCCTGAGCGAACCATAATATATTCTAACAAAGGAGTCCTCCTCCATTCCTACATGGCCATATCGTTGTTACTGCCAGGTGTGTTCTTAAACTGTTGTCCTACTTGAAACAAAAAAAACACTGGTCTCGGAATTGAATCCCTCATGCTATTAAAAAACTTAGCTACTGAAATCACACTCCATTATTGTGTCCTTCCTTTCAACATCACTTGACACGGGTATCTTTCCTGACGAGTTGGGAAAGCAATGTCACCCCTATTCCTAAGAAAGGTTCCCAGGCTTGATGTCCAAAAATTCCGGCCAATCTCTCTGAAAGTGTTTCCTAAGTAAATGTCTTTAGCACATTGTTGTTAGCAATTTCATGAATCATCTTGATTCAAAGGACATTCTCCCCCCCTATCAACATGGTTCCGTAAGCAAGAACGACTGTTACGCATCTTGTAATCACTTGTAACGACTTTCGCGGCGACCCTCTCTTGACAATGCTCCAGGTCGAGGCATTTTGCTAGATTTCTTTCTCCAAGTCCTTCGACAAGGTGTCTCACAAATACGTTTTACATTACAAGTTGAGGCTTTCATGGCTAGAAGGCAATTATCTAAACTTGGTCAAATCTTATCTCCAAAATCGTACGCGCGTGTACCCTTATCGCTTGGCAAACTTCTCCCAAACATCGGTATCTCGGAGTCCTCAAGCACTGTCCTTTGGCCTCCTTGTTTCTTTCTTGTGCTATACAAACTACCTTTCCCCGAAGTAAGTCTCTCACAAATAGGTTGTTTGGCCGATGATTTCCCTTGCTTTATCGGCAACTTGATTCCCCCAATGATTCAAATTCTCTTGCACTCGGATCTTGTTGTTTTAGCGAATGGGCCTTGTGACTGGTGTAATGGAATTCAATCCAAATAAGTGTTATGTTCTCACTACACGTTGAAAAAGTACCTTATGGATTTGTTTATATTGTTAGGACATCGTCTTGAGTCTGTGAAATCTCCAGTTACCGGGTTGTGTACTCTGGATTCTAAGCTTTCGTGGTCTCCTCCTCATATTAGTCTATGGCTGCAAAGGCTACTTGTCCCGAAATTTTTCTTTCTCGTAGTTGCATAACTGCTCTCCCCAATAGGAAAAGGCATATCTTTTTATGTCCGTCCCCCTTTTGAGTTGCCTCCCAAGTGGTTCTCCACAAACTATTACTGGCAAAGAAAACTTGAGAATATCCATAATCTAGGCTGGCAGGTTTGTCACTGGCTGTCACAAGGCGCTCTGAAAGTCTTGCTGACATTATGTCAACTTTGGGTTGGCCCTCGCTTGAATGTAGACTCATATACTGATCTTATACTTGTCATAAAATCAATCCATGAAAAACTTGTAGTTTCCCTTTCAAATTGTTTTGTTTCCCACACGAGTCGTACTAGAACTAACACGCAGTCGTTTTCAAGAATATTTCTGCAATGTTTTGGTGCTGCTGTCAACTCAGTACTCCCAAACCATTTCCTTCAGTGGACACTCCCCCCAGACAATCAAAGCCCAAATTGGATTGTAATCAGGAATACCGGGTGCCGGTACAAACAATAGGGACCTACGCCCATGGATCGTCTACCACCCAATATGATACAATTATAACCTTCCTTGCGTACTTTCACTTCACGAGTTCACGAGCCAACGTGGGAAGTTACGAACAGGCCCACCTCCATGTTTTTTTTTTGAATATTAAGGATGGTTAAAGGTGCACCCCTCCCCATAAACATGTTCATAAACCAAATCAAGCAAATATGAGCATAATTTTGGCAATTCATGTTTTTGAGTAAACCATTTTAGAGGAAAAAAGATCTACAAAGCCATGTGCGGAAATGGCCATTTCCAGCCTCTGTGAGTGTTTTCGTGTACTGAATTTCTTAATGTCTCAAGGCCTATTTTTCCCCCAGATATTCGATGAAGAATATTTTCATGATATTTCCATTGAATCTCAACTAAGACTAACGCAGCGAGCGATTTGCGCTGGAGATTGGAAGCGAATACTATCTAAGTTAGCATACGGTTGGCGCGGAATATAACCTACAAGAAAACTTTTCAACTGTCAGCCCCCCCCCCCCCCCCCCCCCCCCCCCCCACCAGATGCAGGGGGAAATGGACCTCCCGTGGTTTGGAACGCAGTAAGCAACATTCCTAAATTGAGATATTATATATGTTTCGGAACTGTTTATTTAGGGAAAAGTTCTCTGAGGAACTTACCGTCTCTTGGTCCATGGGGATAACGACGTGCAAAATTGCCGAAATTAAATGGAAAACAAAAATTTTGGTTGGGTCTTTTTTACAACTTCCTCGCAGGCTAAGTATCGGTTTTGTTTGTGTAATGAAGGTAGCAACCGACCAATGTCAAAAAGGCGAGAATTTGCCGCGAAATTGAAGCGCGATAATTTGCCGAGTATTGGTTATAGGTCGGTCGCTTGACTCAATACCGCATGCAGGACTTAGTATCGGTCAAAAAGTTATTTAATTCAAGACAACGCCCCTGACGACTTGGTGGATTACGACCCCCTGTTTTTTTTTTTTCCCCTGACGAAGTCAGAGGAATTTATGCAGTCATGACAGTGTGTGTGTGTGTGTGTGGTGTGTGTGTGTGTGTGTGTGTGACGCCCAACCCTGTTAACACGATACTTCGGACCCCCTGATGGATGAAATTCATACTTGGTATATGGTTTCCCTATAATGAGTAATGATTCCTCTTGTTTGGGGGTCAGGTCAAAGGTCATCCGTCCGAGGTCAAGAGAGGTCAAAGTATGACAATCTTGTTAACACGATAAGTAAAGAATGCCTAGGTCCGATCGGAATTATGAAATGCAGTGTACAGCTCTTTATGGAGAAAGAGTACAGGACCCTATTATTTTGGGTGTCGACCTGGGGGGCACATCTTGATAATCTGATAATCTGATAATTTGGCAAATCTTAGCTCGTTAACACGATAACTCGACTTCCACCTGGATGATGAAAGCTCATACTTGGTATATGGGTTCGGCATAATTAGTAAATGATCCCTATTGTCAGGTCAATGGGCATCTGAGGTCAAGATAGGTCAAAGTATGACAATCTTGTTAACACGGTAAGTCCGTATGCCTGAATTGATTAGCGTTGAAATGGAAATTCGGTATACAATCTTTTATGGGGAGTACAGGAACCCGTATTGTTTTGTGTGGAACGGGGTCAGTTTTTGAAAAAATTGTGAAAAACTGACTACTTGGCAAAATTTTTAGCTCGTTAACAGAATGAAAACTCGAACAACCTAGATGGATTAGAGTTCATACTGGTATTAGGTTCTCCATGATGAGTACATGATCCATTTGGGGGTCAGCTCCAAGGTATTGGAAGTCAAGATGAGTCCAAGTCCGCAAATCTTGTTAACTGATAAGTCCAGAAGTGCCTGGTCCGATCAGGTTAAAAATTGGTATGCCTCAAAGGCCTCACCTGGGTGGAGGAAGTTCAAACTTGTATGGAGTTCGGCATAATGAGTACGAAAATGATCCTATCGTAAATCTTGTATGCATTTGAATTAAACAATGCTCAGCTTGATCAAGTCAGGATCAGTCAAGGAATTCACGGTTACTTTCATGAGTATCTTAGGCAAATGGCAGAAATTGTTAGCTGAAATCTCAAAAAGTTGCCAGAATACTTTTGAGATCCATGTGCCCAGAGTGAAGGCCAAAAACACACAGCGCAGAAGAAAGCACGCGAACATGTTTACGCCTTTCCGCGGCACTAGATTTTTAACCCACTTTTGAGAGGGGCTGCGGCCCCCGTGCCCCCTTAGCTCCGTCGTAAAATAGTAGGGCTAAGGAATATATAATTGGTAATGGGCATGGAAGGTGAGGTGCACGATGGTGGACATTGCAAAATGCATATTATGATTCGGTATCATTATGCTTCTGGATATTAAACCATATGATATGGTTAGTATATAGCTAGTCCATTTTTCACAAAACCATTTTTCCTCATTGAAAAACTTGAATTTGCATAGGCCTCTCTGACGCCATATTCAAGGCTTGGCTGGTACTACAGGTCAAACGCTTTCCCGCCAACTGTAGAGCTTGTAGCGCCCAAAAAATGTTCTTGTACGTCCGCGCCAGCCTATGGTTGACACTCCGCTAAGAGGGTTAATGTTCCAATCGAACACCTGATGATGTTGATCGAAGGAGCGGCAAGAGTGATACATCGGAAACACACACAGGGCAACCGTCAATTCTTCGATTAAATTGTAAACAATGATTAGAGGCAAAAGAAGACATTGAGTTGGTGGTAGACGGGACAGGAGAAAGGGGCGCACAGGGCAGTGGCGCAAGGCCAAGGGAGTATTAATGGTGAAGGGTAGATGGATGAGGTGCACGTGGGGGATTTATGGCGACCATTGCAAACCTGGTTGTATGACTTCTTGTATCATTATGATTCGTGTACCACCATCCCCACCTGATAATGGGTAGAACTGGTAGGATTTTCGTTAAAATTCATTAGTTATCTATGGTATTTTGCAGATTATGGTGTCCATATTCAAATGCTGGTCAATGTAGGTTAGGAGATACGAACCGTGTCCGACCAGCTGGAGAGTTGGTGAAGCATAAGCAAATTCTGGGTGGCCACCGCGCTAACCTGTAGTGGCTCCGCTCATAGATGGTCTTGTTCAGACCCCCCCCCCCCACTTTCAAACCCCTAGCGCTGGCCCCCAACTTACTGACTCTAGCTAAAGCTACGGCCCAGCGTACATGCATTATAGCGGTCTGTCAATTATGTGAGGCTCCTATCTGCGGAAACCGGGACTAAAATGCAATTAATGCAATCGCAGGGCCTAGCTAGGGAAATATCATGGCAGAACGGGCATTATCGCATGATTTGGTGAGATGGCGCAGGCTGTATGAGGGACACTGATCGGTGTGAAAAATAATGATTGATTCGCCCCAAAAAAATGATATGCATTGAGTCTCGACATCTTTCAGTCATTGGGGTATTCCAAGTGGATTAATGCCAAACAGGGCCATTCAGGGACTAACCAAGTGATTAAGGGCAGGGTGGGGGTGAAACATTTAGTATTTCCACGTTTTGTAGAAAGTTGATCTGTAACGGGATACTTTGGTTGAATTCATGGTTATGAATAGGCGAACAGAACCTTAAGTTTTTGAGGGCGTGCGGTTTTTACGCACGTGTGAAGTTTGTTTTTACCCGCAGTATAATGTAGTTGTCTATCATCGTTGTGGTTATGGTGGTATTGTTAATAAAGTTTCCAGGCCTTCAGACGGAGTGGCACTCAAAGCAGGCGAAGTCAAATATGGAAATAATTATGGGCTAATGAACGGCTCTGTAGATTGTGATTGTAATTAATAATATTAATATTATGTGTTAGGCCAGTTGTTACGGAGATTCGAAACTGTTTACTATTTCTTGCTTACAAAAGGCTATATAATGTTGTTTACCAAAACCAGATGCGCGCACTTTCTCTGTTGCCTCATTATTCCTGTTACACCGGCATCAATAGTTTTCTGCAACCGGAAACCTCCATCAGAAGGCTTGTTGTGGGCGATTGGAGTATAAGAACAAGAGTGGAATTTCACAGTGAATGCGTGTGTTCTTCCAACTTGTGAATTGTTATGAACAAGTTTACATGTTTTAGTAGCAGTCATCTCAAAGTACTAGTTGCCAGTAAATCTGCAAACTCAGGACGCGGAGACGGGGGGGGGGGGGGGGGCCTCCCTGCTTGTGGGCTTTTAGCCCCCGCACTTTATGCCATCGGCATTTTGGGACCGCCCTGTGACTGGGTTAAAAAATGTTTAGCCAACTAATTTCAAGGCTGGTGTGTTACAAAAAATATGACAATGAGCCAAATTTTCTGCACTTGGCGGCTAATCACAGCTCTGCAAATTGAAGAACACTCAGACGTAGGATTTTGCTACGATAAATCCCGAATGCAGCACTGCCCTATCGTACGTTTAGACCTACTCGACTCCGCGGCCGGCAGCCCAAAGGTTTAGGTAGCATATGGGTGCCGAAATCGAGGAGGCCTATTAGTGGACAGGAACGGGTACAACCGTTTTGTGTGCACTGCAAGTAGCGCGCATGCAACGCGCGTTCAGAATGTCACATACCACCTTGAGAATGTAGTAGTAGTAGTAGTAGGTTGAGTCTCGGCAGTCCGACATGCTCAGTGATTGGCTGTCCGGTTGATGACAATATTATGCTATGGTTCGATGTTGTAAAAGTAAATTCTGACACTCATCAACCCTTCGAATTGCAAAACGATGAAGTCGTAGGCACACAGTTCCTCCCACACACATAAAGGAGATAGGAACCCCTGTAGTAAAATTCCTGACGTGTCTGTGGTTACGACAATACGGTGACTGCATGGTAAAACGTAAAATGTTAAATTCGAATGAATAGGACGTCTAATGCTCCAGGCTAAGCAATGAAGATTCCCGTGTAGGCAACTTTCCTTCTGCTGGAGATTGTGGTACTAGATGTTATACCAGGATTATGGGTTTTTAGCAGGACCCACCTTCGTCACGTTAATGAGGGCCAACCTCCCCCATTCATTTTGCATGTTTCCCTGTTTTCTTTTTTTTCCCATGACATATTTTCAGCGATTCCTCAATGTCTAGTTCGGGCCCTAATATACGAATGTGGCATTCCTTTTGTTTAGGGCTTTAATTATGACATTTTCCTAGTGTATCTATTAGATGCACGTTTAATGATTTACCTTGGGTAAGAAGTCATTCGTTTGTCGCGAAATAAAAAAATGTGGGTAAATGAATCCAATTTTAGGATGTCAGTTAATGCCTGAAACGCACGAAAGGTAGCTTCCCCTGCGATTCTCTGGGGGGGGTCTGTCATACGAACAATATCAGTATACGCTCGGCGCCCAAATGATGGTGGCGCTACGCTAGATGGTGGGCCCGCCCGCCACAATGATAGCCCCCCCCCCCCACGCTCAAATGTCTCTCCCCGCGGGTCCCTGAAAACTGGAAAACTTGTTAGATTGAGAGATGGCACCTACCTACGAACCAGTGTGTTTGTTGGAACTTGCACGTACCCCACGTTAGGCGGGATTCCAATAGATGCGTCGCGTATCCCGGGCGAGATGTACGATCACATAGTATGAAAACCAACGTTTATTTCAGAAGATAAAAACACTATTAGTGTATACGAAAAGACCTTAAAAAGACAGCCGCCATGCGTATTGTCGTTGCTGGTTTTTTAAAGGAGAATTTTCAATAGAATTCATTCGCGGTGATACGCATCCGCATACGCATTGGTACATGTACTTTTCGCAATCAGGCATTGGTTGCCTAACTTATGAGTTTAGCTCTCTGTGATACCAATATCTATCTTTGTAAACTAAATAGAACAAATTACAAACAGGTAGCACCCTCTCAGTTCACGTAATTTGGCGATATTTCCACATCGCATAAGCATCTATGGAATCCCAGCCTTACCTTACAGAATCGCCTGGTACATGAACGCATCACGGTGTGGTGGACTGAAGCTGTTCGACGCATGAAGATAACTCGAGCCAACCTGTAGGAATGGAGCTCAGACTGGTATATGGCTTCACAATAATGGTAAAGAGGCCGATCGTTCTGGGGTCAGAGGTCAAAGATAATTCGGGACAAGATAGGTCAATGTCTGAAAAATGTTGTTGACACATAGATAAGCCAGAATGCATGGTTCTGTGTCTGTCAGGTGAAATTCGGGATTTGCAGTTTTGGTGTAGACCGGGGTCAGTGTTGGGGAACACTGGAAGGTTTTGTAAAAAAAAAAAAAATTGCTATTTGAAGCCAATGTAAGGTCGTGAACATGGTAAACTTGATCCCACATGGATGAGAAGCTCATACTTGGTATGTGGTTCTACATAATGAGAAACATATTCCAAGTATTTGAGGGTCAGATGCAAGGTCATTATGGATAAATGGTCGTTGTGAAAATTTGATATTTGGCTAATTCAGCTGTGAACAAGACCTGCACCTGGATTGATGAAGTGCATACTTGGTATTCGAGTTCCCCATAATGAGGTTACTACATATTCTGTAAACCTTGTGAGCATGTGAAATTGACCATGCTTGCGTGATCGAGTCAGAATTAGTCAAGGAATCACGAAGCATTTTCTTCTCCATACGGCAAATCCGAGTTAATTAATCTCATAGCCCTCCTTTTGATCTTCTCAATAAACCGCTTATATGTCGCGAATAGGCGATTCCACACTTGCGCGCAATACTTAAACAGCCTTACAACAATAGGTTTGTCAGGGAACTTAGATTGGTTTGATCAATCCAATTTACCATCTTAGCAGCTTTCGCACATGCTCGGAAGTTTTTTTAGAACAAAAAAAACACACCAAGATTTTTTCCAGAAACTAAACCACATTGGTTTTCGATTACCATTTGAACTAAAGGCACATTGGCGTTTCGAACCGGACATACACCACTTTGAATTAACAGCGTTTAGAATACAGGTCGCTAATCGAAAAAAAACAACATGTGTAGGTCCAGTTCTAAATCCCTTTGACAATTGACAACCTCATCATCTCACCTCTCGATACTACTTGTCCTCCGAAAATTTTCAACCTGGATTGTAAGAATAATTCATGATCGTGATTTAGGAGAAATCCTTTTTGGCACTTATTAGGACTCTAAACCGGAAGAAGGAAAAAAGATTCACCATAAGGGGTGGATCCAAGTATAAACTTATGTTATTTCCTCACTTTAGTAGCGTAGTTGAACAATAAACTCAATCAAATCAAATCGTTAAATTCAAAAGCAATTTTATTTATTGGAAATACCATCAAAACCATCAACAACATCAAACATGCCGTCCCTGAGCCGAGTAATTGAGTCACGTTGATCTGAGGCTTGCTCTTAAAAGAAAACAAACGGAACGTTCCACCAAAAGAATCGTGTGTCTATTCCATTCCTAGTCGATTTCCATAGTTTCTTCGAAAATAAATTTATTCAAGAGATGCGGGAGGGGGAGTGGAGTGACTTAATTCCTCATCTTTCATATTTTGACGTTATAGCCCAAAATGCTATACTACTAAAAAGAGCAACGAGGAAAGTAACCCGAAGGTCATTAGTAATTACTTGATCATACCACTATATCCATATACCGTGGTGGGATGTGCCAAGTAAAGAAGAAACCGTTAATCGTGTTAATAAAAATAGCTTGATGTCACTTGGGCCAGCATTGCATCTCACAAGATATTACATTTTCCAAGGATCCTACTAGACTTTTGAAGAGTTGTTTTTTATTAGTTTATGTTGAGGTTGGTAAGGTGAAGTTTACAGAACAGCTAAAAAACTGTTTTATTTTATAACTATCGCAAATATTCAACGTTTGGTATGTAACAGGTTGGAAGTGACTTCTATTGCATATTGATTCAAGAAGTCCTAGTGGTTGTATGAAGACATGAAGACAACTGCTACTCCAAACCAAGGATGATAACTTCAAGTCAAAGGCGATATATAACAAATTGCCCGCCACAAGAGGAATTACTTACTGCCACACATCGATATTTGTGCTCATGATTTACCCAACAGCAAAACAAAGTCATTGAACATAGCTCGTCATGTTTGAGATACAAGTTGATGCTCATTCCAACCAACGCACTCACTAGATCTCCTGCACCTGAAGCAGTTATGGAACTAGATATGATGGAGGCAAAGAGCAGAACAGACTGTATTCCGAATGGTCTCCTTGTTATTAGTAGCCGCAAACTATCGGGTGGTTATAGTATTGAAGCCTTCATATTGCATACCGAATATGCCGATAAGTCCCACAGGACGCAAATCGATAGATTATTTTCCCTGTGTGAAATAGCTGCATTTTCAAACAGGCCCGCCAAGCGGCTTAGAAAAAATTGCAGCTTTGATTTTTTCCAATGGAGATATCGCTTTGAGCAAGGCTATCTGGAAATGATACCAGACTCCCCAATATTAGCGAACTATATGGAGGCCATTTTCGAATATCAAAATGGTTGCTTCACATGATCATTGGGATTATTACTACCAGGTTTCGTTAGCATAAAAGCCATCGGATTGCAACAAACAGGGACTGTAACCACTGCACGCCAGAAAAAGACCATACGATAATTCTTTCATGCCTACCCAAATGATCAAAGAAGGCGAGCATCGTTGAGGAAGTCGCTAAGCTCGGTTCTCTTGGAGTTCAGAGAGTCTCGCCTAGCTGATAAGGAAAGATACTTTATTAGTACGCTCGTATCAACTTTTTCGAATAGCACAACCACACAACTATATCACCATTTTCCAATCACGGGTACGGCAGGTGGAAATTGGAAAATGTTGTGAAACTGCGATTGGTAAGCAAAACCAAACATGTAACAGTTACGTACAACGTACAGCAAGAGGAAAACACTCTCCTCCATACTCTTAGAGGAATTCTTATCATTCAATATCAATATCCCATGACACGTAATAGTGGTCGTCGACTAATCACTGCATTAGGCGATTGACGCCGTTGAGGAGGTTACTACTTGCACATAGTCGCAAAACTTCTCGAAATATCTTTTGCCTCGATATGGTTTTGAAAAACTTACGCGACTGATCCTTTATGTGCCGGGCCAGCGTACGTATTGAATGCCCGCTGGTACTTTTCCCTTGCCACACACCCCCACAAACAGTGCACGAGCCTGTCCTGACCCGTAACTGAACAGTCTTCGCCCGAATCGCGCACCGATACGAATACACGATATAATTGAAGTCCCCGTGGCGTAACCAAATTGTTTGGCATTGTTGACAAGTTGGCAGACACCAAAATGGACAATACCCTGTTTGGCTACTACTATACAATACTCGTATCCATATTCATGTATGACGGGGCGATTGGCAAGAATGGTATCAGTGACACTTTTTACAAGAATCAAATTTTGAGTCGGGTCCCAGCATCACGCGGGGGGGCTATATTATGTAGTCGCTGTTTATCACGATGGGCGCCGTAAGGCAGTAGCTAGTGGGGTTCTGGAGTTTGTTGGGAGACAGAATTACCCACGTGCCCTAGGGAATGAACTAATAAGTGATAAGGCAGGAGTGTGGGAGAATATAGAAAAAAAAGAAAGAGGAAGGAAGAAGAAGATAGAAAAGAGGGGAAAGCGAAAAGAACAAGATAAAAAAGGAGAGAATAAAATACGGGAAGCAGACTGGTCAGTTGTTTTAGGTAACCGCCCCCCCAAAAAAAAAAAAAAAAAAAAAACCCTCGTGTATAATACACGATACATTTAGAACATTACATCTATAACATATCTACTCATATGATTGGCGATTCTGTCAGGAATTTGTTAGGGAAAGGATTCATATTCCTTCTTGTAAAGTTGCTATATTCCTGTGTACAGATTAGACGTCCCTTAATGCCACGGCCTGGCCAATTGAAATGCTGGCAATCGGCTCTTTTATGCTCAAGCGTGAATGTAAGTCAATTTCCCCTCGGAATTGAAACAACAGTATCAAGCATTATGCAAAGTTATCAACAATGTCTGGGATGATAACACTATATGTTCGAAATTGAATAAGTCGGGGTGGCTACTTTCACAGTACAACTCTGTATTGTGGGCGGGGTTTTGTAACCAAGATCACATAAATAAACTCGCATATGAGCTCCACTTTGATATCACGGCCTCATCAACTGTGGTTTAGTACCGCTAACTTAAACAGCACCACACATCTGATATTTAGGTAACGAGAGAGCATTTATGAAGGACACAACTGCGCATGGAAAACGATTGTGTAGGTGATATTCAAATAGGAGTGAATGTTTCCAATAGAGCACGCTCTATGTAGAACGTTTAAATTCCCCCATCAAGGGAATTCCCACTCTGAGGGGAGCTCTTTCCGCGTTGCCTACAAAGCAGACACTCATCAACCCTAACACGTTTTCGGAACCTCTTAATATTCGCCTTATGTGTGCTATGGACTATGAGTCCAGTTCTTCACATTCGTTTAAATGAATACGTCGGTTCTAATCTTAAAAAACTAGTTATCTACTGTGGCGATTTTCGAGACTTTGATTCGTGTCATAGACTTGGATTGCCTTGCTTGTTTCGGCTCATTATTGGCAGGGAATCTAAATCCGTAAAGAAGACATGTTTTTTTTGGGGGGCCTAGTTTATACGAGTCATCCTCAGTCTCTCCATCTGTGCCCGCGGTGTCATTTTCCCAATGTTATGGAGGATATAATGTATGTGCGTAGAAATATAAATATGGTCAGAGGAAGTGATGACATGTCCGAACTACTAACTGCATTCAACTCTTTTGGATATCATATTAATGGTACTGCTGGCTCCGGAACGAAAATGGATAATCTGCTGGCGACTGTATAAGATCTATTATGTGTCATGCAGAAACCAAAACAAACGATCTCATCATCCACAAAGAAGCTTCGACAGCGGTTTGGGTTATTTTGGATGTATTTGCGGTAGTACTACCATGAGTTGTTATCACCTAAACATGGGTAGTCCGAATGTTTGATTGGGAATTGTGGGAAACTTTTTTTTTATTGGTATCGTTGAGATATGCATATTTTAACTCTCGTCGTGAGATTTACACTGTGCCAGTGTCCTCGTGAATCTTTCCGGTTCTCTGGAGAGAACTTGGTGAAGGTTGAAGTTTTCGTGATATTACATTGTACAAAGATTTGTTTAGTTTAAATTCTCTCTCTCTTTTGTACGTGCAGCTTAGATTTGAGAAAGACTAGCTGTCAGAGGGAGAATGCTAATATATTTGCGCATTTGCCTTCGTGAACCCCAGGCCTACCAGAAGAAAACATGGTTCTTCCCATTCCTGACATTATTCACCACTCAAGGTTTTCGAATGATAAGTTCATATTCCCAACTGAATTTTTATTTTAACTTGCGTTGCAGTTATTGGACCGAGCCGAAGTCGGCCGTCCGTATCGCTCGAATGTTTCTATGGGGTCAAGCGTGTAACGTCTTTCGAATCAACTTGTTCCATAGCCAGGGTAAAAGTGCTCCTTGTTATGTTTTGATTTCTTGCCAAATCAGAATTCGGTTTGTTTTGAAGTGATTCACAGTATGTTCTGGTTGTGAATGAGATGTCAGCTCTCTGTTCACCACATTCTTGTTTACTGGTGTTTTTGGCCTCTTAGAAGTGAACATATTATAAACTGGCACTTTCAAACCAGATTCAGCCACACAGCGACATACGCGTGTTATAGCATAGTGTTTGTCGACTGAACTTGATATGTTCATTATTTTCTCACTTTAAGCCTGAATGACAACGATCGGGATTAGTGGATGCCTACCCCACACCACTTCCAGTCTACAGGGGCAACTGATACTTCATTATCTGTTTATTCTATTTTCTCCCGGATCCATAATCGGTTGATATATCGTTTACGTGCGTGCGGTAGTTTCATGCATGAGTGCGGGTGTCTTTACAGTGTGTATGTTGTATGTGATGATTGCTTGATATGAGCACGATAACTCTGAAGAAGTCCTAAGAGTTTCCTTTCTTCCTCATTTCTTTCTCTGTTGTTTTTTCTACTTTTTTTCCCTCCAATTTTCGTGGTCTCTGATTATCGTTCTCAGATTTGCTTGTTTCTTTCTCTTCTATTTCTTATTTTTTTTCAAGACAGTTAACACAAAAAATTAATCTTGAATGATCATATCAAGAAATTGTTGGAAAATTGGATAAACCTAGAGAACTTTTCCTGTAAATGTACTGAACGAATAAAGTGGAATCATAACCCTTACTGCTAGGTGCCATTGGCCCTGGGTTGCCAAAAGCTTCCTCAGATGTTTGCATTCATGTTCCTTTTGTAAAATAATGATATCCAATCCGAAAAACTACCTACGATGCTGACGATGGGAGCCTTTTTTTGTACTTTTTATCGAGAAAGATAATTTCTATATCAATGAAATAACAAAAATCAAATGCAGCTGCGTGAGAGAAGTCCACCAAAAAGATAGTACGGACTTGCTCAAGTCTACGCGAATGTCGTTACTTGCGAAAAACATTATCTGGGTAACCCCCATAAGCCAATTGTATGATAACAACCTAAGAGAGATGTCACGAAAAGTACAACATTAGCATCACTTACATTCTTCTTCTTCCATGTACTTAAGTGGTAGGGATGATTTTGTTAATGAGCCTGTACTGAACCACCGAAGTTGTGTCAATCAACTGAATGGAATTGAACAATACAAGGTCACACATCTCCAGAAATATGGATAACCCTGAGCCTATTGCAGAATGATTTTTTCAAAGCATCGTTCACAATACTATAGTATGATAACACGTATTATAAGCGAATCCGCAAAAGAGTCACCCATGCGGCTTTCGTTTCAGCAGTGATCCTTGCTGATATCCAACTTTTTTTAACAAAAGGATACTTCGAGATCACCTAGAATCTGAATATTTATTTTAAGCAGGCAATAACGATAGTCACTTACGACACCACAACTGGAATTTGTGCTGTCAAGTTGGCGTTTTCAATTCAATGTCACTTCTTTTAGTAATTAACTACATGCAAATCATACCGTGCGCCTAAAATCCATCGCCCCATTCCCCCCCCCCCGAAATGGTGGGTTTTCCTGGGTTTCTACTTGCTTATGCTGGTAATGAGAAATCAAATCACCATCACGTTGGATATTATAAGTTTAATTCGAAAGCTTGGTTCACTGCAGATTAAAACGCAATATGGACTCAAGCTAATATTGTCAATGTCCACTACCCAAGCCATATAAATGAAATGGGTACATAGGAAGTTGTGTCCACATTGGCAGCCACAAAGGCGAACAGAAAACTTCCTTTACAGTATTCCTCTGAGATCCTGCTGTGCCCAAAAGTCAATGTCGGAACCTAACATGAATTATTAGTGATTCAGAGCTTTTTCATTCACCCTCATACAAAGTATCATAACGGTATGAGATAGCGTGTGTACAGAAGTGTTTTTAGTACGTCAGTTTATTGACCTATTGGTTTCTTGCAACACGACGAGTCTGGTCTTTACCAAGACTGGTCAAGAAAGTTTACAAGTCTGTGGGGTCAAATGAGGAATCACGGTGGTCACCAAATGTAGTTGGCACAGAGACGAGCAAAACTTTCCATTTGCGCACCTCCTAAATGTTTCTTTTGTCGAAGATATGAGAAATTGGCAAATTATCAGTGTTTTAGAGGCAGTTGTACCTTTTTACAGAGGACATGACTTGAGATAGTGTGTTATCGTATTGTTTTAGCTAGTTTGGGACGATCGTAGATATCGTGCTGACAAGGGTGTCATACACACACATGATACACACACACAGCGCACACAACCATACACACGACATGACCACATAGATACCTTTTGCCTCTCCAGCATGGATAAAAAAAAATACGGCAAGGAACCGATCGAAAGTAAAAAAAATATCTTGCTCCAATAACTCGTTGACAAAGAAAACACCTTTAATTTCCTATCACCAAAGAACCAAAAAAAATCCATTGGATCACTTATCATATAATAATAATAGTTTATGCAATACCTCAGGGTTATACAGAACTAAAATAATGCCATATAGTGTCATCATCCTCTACTCATCTCCACATCACCATTGGTCATTTTAATAGAGATTTGTTAATTTCCAATTACGCACGTCGACAGTCGCATTATTTGAACTGACAGCAATTATTTGATTCGCACAAATGAACACCCGAAAACATTCTGAACGGCTCTGTTATTTCTACGAATTTGTTCTCGAATCGTCAATCATTCTTCGCAGTTCACTCTCAGTTAGTGGAAATCAAGTATTCAATCTTTGCTCTAAACTTTCTCCTTCACAAAATAGTTTAAAGACGTCTACTTCATTCTCAACGAATTCTACCTTTTCAGCCATGTCTACGACAGTGGCTCTCATAAATATATTCTCAGCTTCCATGGCCAACAGTTGGCACCGACTGAAGTAACGTCAATTGTTTCCTTATTGTATCCAGCCGTGCCTCCCCTCTTGAGATTTTTGGTTATACGGTTGCTGCAGGTGTGCTGCGCTGTGACAATGTTTCAGGCTTCTTGCGTTCACTAACAGCGGTCCTTTAGATTTTTCCTCTCAGGTTTATTCAGTTCTATTATTCCTCTCTCTCAATACAAAAGGTCGAAACGAATTCCAGTTTTTTTTTTTTTTTTTTATCAACCAAAAGACTAAAAAAACAG
Organism: Sclerodactyla briareus; assembly: GCA_026419785.1. Lineage (NCBI taxonomy): Eukaryota > Metazoa > Echinodermata > Holothuroidea > Dendrochirotida > Sclerodactylidae > Sclerodactyla > Sclerodactyla briareus. The sequence goes on along the minus strand of JAODTK010001543.1, from coordinate 195,088 downwards.
GAAGGGTCGGGCTTACATAGTGAAATGGAAAAACAAAATCAACTGAAAGCTGGAGACTTGACTTGTTACTCTGTTGCCGACCATCTTGTGAGTCAATCTTCACGTTTTTATTCGCCAACAATCTTAAAGCTTCGTTTTTCGCAGTTTATTCAACAACATTCACTTTGAACATTTACTAACGCGATTCTGTACATGCATACGTTTGCTAGCCCTTCATGCGGAAAGGTATATGTTTATTGATTGTTCCCAAATTCGTCCTCCAAGCTGTGTGCATATAATTCACTGGCGACACCTGAAGGCATCGAAATATTAGTTTTGGAAGTTCATTGCTGAAGTCTTAAGTGTGTGCTCGTGTGTGCTTGCGCGAGCGCCCGCGTGTGTGGTTTACAAACGGAAACATAGATCAAATCCAAAAGCTTAGTTGGTAAATTGCCTTTCATATGTGGATGAATCCCATTCCTTTTAGCATGGATCTCATACAACTATTGAGTAGAAAATTGCTCGATTTCCCATCGTAAGGACAATAGTTTATGAGGTAATGGTAATGTGTTCTTTGTTCATATATCCATATTCAGCCATACCTTAGTGACGTCACATTATGGATCGTTCCGAGACCAACTGCAACCATTATCTGCAACTGTCCAATGTACTTGTTCCGACCAAGTTTACATTTAATTCGTCATCTTTTGGTCTTTTGTGGGACGAACATGAACTTATTCAGGTGAAGTATAGGACGAATTTTCATTGGTTAACAACAACAACAGAACTTTTGGCATGTATTTTTATCATGTCAATAAAATCAGTGTCAAAGACCCATAAATTAGAGTTGGAACCGTCACCCCCCCCGAATGAATTCTCAGTGCAAACTCGCTCAGAGGAAAGCATCTGTTTCACATTTGGTGGACAAGCGAGGTCAGTTTCATGTCAAAACAGGAAATAGTACCTATCTTGATAATTTGGTGAATCTCTCAGGTTGGAAACACTATATTCGACTAGTACACATAGGAAGCGTGTGTGTGGATTGGATATTCGCTCCAAGAACGAGCATGTTCTAGTTTTTGGTTCAGAAGTAAAATTCATTTGAGTCAGCATACAAACACGGAAGGTTTGAAGGCTTGTTCAATTAATTTACCTAATCCTATGTTTTTGGTTTCGCGGCGGAAATATGTTGTGAAAGAAAAAAATGAATTTGGGTTTATTTCTAACAACGAGGATGTAGCGTGGAACTTAGATGATGAAGCTCATATTTGTGTTCAAAAGACAGTCAAACATCACTGAACTTTTTCGGCTTTCAGTTTCGGACTGAGACTGGAAAGCTATAATGAAAAAAATACATGCCACTACGAGTCATTAAGTCCAATCGGAATAGGCCCTCAAAAAATGACGTGATTTTTTTTTTCGCCCTAGACGATAAACCCCATAGTGCTTGTCATCTGCAGAATCACCTCATCGAGATAGAGATAGTAGATCCACACTATAGGGTTAGGGCCCACTAATACCAAGACCTATTCTGATCCGTACTCGAAGTTCCCAGTGTAACGACTCATACTAATTTGTCCGATGGACGTGCAGTGTACAAGCTTGCTTTGGAGAAGACAGAAAGAAAAAAAAAACGCTGTTTCATCATCGGTGTTGCATGTAGGTCAACACATCGTCCAAACATGCAAATAATATTTGATAATTCGGTTTCGGTGAATTTCAGTTGAAACCAAGATTTTTTTTTTGACAGGGTACACGGATAGGGATTTGTTTAATTCACATAGTACCGCGCATAAGTGCTCGTTTTGGTGTCTACTCGAAGGTTTCCGAGGTTAGCAGAACCTCAGATGAGCGCATATTTGGTTCAAAAAAGCAGTCAAGTTTCACGGAACATTTGGCTTTAGTTTCACAGACTAAGGTTTGAAAGTCCCATAATAAACAAACATTTTGCCTGAAGAGCGCCACAAGCAAGACATTCCGGACCCAAATCGATATGCATCAAATGGTACATGGTTTCCTCGCGCTAACGACAAACAAACACATAGTGCTTGTCAAACGCAGGAGTCACTTGAACGAGACCTATACATTAGATTCACACAATAGGTCTATATCTGCCCAATGGCAAATGACGCATCCGAGACTAATTTTGACCGACTTCCGGTACGTGTTTACAGTTGCAGACCATTTTTGTAAGAATATGTCCCGTTTCGGAGGAGTTGAAGTTCATCTACTCGAAGTTATTCTTTGAATTTGTCTGATTAGATTAGCCAACGAGCGCCGAAGCCATCTGCAATAGGTTCGTTAGGTATCACTAAAAAAACTCCAACAAAGACTTAGCTTCATTAGGGAGTCCCGATTGTTCTGTGCTATGCAGATGTAGTGTTGTGCTGTCTTATCTGCCAGCGTAACAAAAATGGAAGGATAGCATTCAAATTCGAATTGTCGACTTATGATTGGCGCAATGTCAAGAAAGAACAAGAAAACCTAAATGTAGACCTGATTAGCTCGATTGTCCATAATTCCCTTTGAGTTGGAGAGAACTAGTATAGTACTTTGAATTCTCGCTACGCACACACTCCTGTTGCATATGAATTGATTGCTGTTCAGTCTAGTCCTCAACAGTATGGGATAATGGAAACGTATATACCAATGTACCACAGCTCACCATATCCAGACGCGAGAGCAGATTTAAATCGAGACCCAATGATCATGTTTCGCTGGAGAATCAATATGATAGGACCATACCAACTACAAAGAAAAAAACGAAGGTGTTAAAAGTGAATAATCACTACTAACGGGTTGGGAGTCATGAACGCCTGCCGAGTCTGCACCTCGACTTCACATCAGTTTAGGTTCGCCGATTGGTTGGTCAGATTTCCGGGATCACAATTGGCCAAATGATCCAACTTTTTGGAACCAGAGAAACGTCAACCACTTCAGATTGACGAATTTTTTGAATTGAAAAAAAACAATGTGGAACAGCCTTTCAAAATTGAAACTCTATCCAGTTTTTTCTAGTTTAAGCTTTAGAATAGAAAAACTTTCCATTTAGTGGGGGTCAATCGTGACAAATGTGACCCGGTGGCCTAAAGTTTAATTTCCAGCGATGCATCCTCCTCGGGGAAACCATTTGGTCACAAAATGCATAGGTTCCAGAAAAAAAATAGTTTTATGACGTTTCGCAATCATCCGACATTTTACTATTGCGACATAGACAGAGTGTATGCGTTAAATAATCTTTAAGTGAATTTGTAACATCGTCGGAAGTCGTAGGTTCATTACTGAAATTCGACAATCCAGCACGCACGATTCCTGAAGATTGCCGTCATGACAGACTTCACAGAATCGTCATTTTGAAATTATTTGTGATGACGCCGTTAGAACAGTCTATTTTGGAGCTTTGACTGTGGCACAGTCACGAATCGAACGATCTGTTTACGTATGCCCTGTAACACACCTGTGTTTAGTGTATTATTCTGTGATGTCATGACGTCATAAACTGTTTGTTATGTTTAAGAGTATATACGCAACACTGTTCACTACTTCTCGCCTTTATTTCTTTCTCTGAATGTGCGTGGATGCCTGTCATCTCCTGCATGTGAATGGCATCCACTGGCATACCCTGCAATCCTTTTACTAGTATTCTGCCATCCAAGCGGGCGGATGATTCCTGTGTAATGGGACATCATGGCCTCCCCGGGATGACCAAGTTTCGATCTCTTGTCATCCTCGTTATTTCTCGCAATTCAAGTTGGAAGGTTCCATGCATGGTAGGCTGGCTCTCTACGCGCAGACTCACAGCCGCATTTAATAAGCTCTCTGCAGACAATTGTATCGTCATCCAACCGATTTCCAGCATCCATCTGCAGTGTCCATACTAGCCCCCCAGGGGTTGGAATCGCGGTTTGGTCCCGACGGTTTCTTGCCCATGCCAGCAGCCCTTCCCAGCCAGATATCCCTCAAGAGGAACCACCCACACTGTGTGGATTGGAATCAAACGTTGGAAGCTGACCGATGAGCAGGACCACAACATCGGTGGGGGGGTCCACAGTTTGGATAGGATGTTCTGAGTGCCTTGTCTACCGCTTGCTGCAAGTGAACGATGATTCTAGTGCCCGCTCCTCGTGTGTACTTTCCTCCATGGGCACACACGAACCTTTGGAAATGAAATGTTGTACCCGTGGTTCAAGATCGGGGACAAACCCGATGGAATATTTCTCTCATACAATTGGGAATAAATTCATGTTCTCGTGCCATCCTATTGTAAACGATAATCAGGAGCATTTCTACCTCCCATTCTTTTAATTGCTCTCTTGTTTTCACGTTTTCTGGAGAGTACATAATGTCAACCTTCTCATTGGGGTCTGGGGCGAGACTTTCGTGCTACGCCAAGCCAGGTTCTGCCGAGTGGACTTTTTTAAGCTAACTGGGTATATACGTGTCCCACAACCAGATCCATTCCCCCTACTCCTCGCATTTTGTGGCAAAGGAAGGGCTAGGAAACTGCCGTAGCATAATTTTCAATGTAACTGCGCCATCAGCCGGTATTCCATGCCAAAGCGTAGCTTCACAGTTGCTTTGCAATGACTATTGTCCTGCGGCTCTTCTTGTCTTTCGACTTCTAGGAAATCCAACACCTCCGACTCATAAATAGCTGCTAATATTCGTATTTTTCCAAAGTTTGAGTCAATTGTATCCTACAACTCCAAGCTATTCGTTATTGCGATACAGGATTCTGAATTGGCTAACCCCAATCACGTAGCCGACTGTTATTCTTGCAAATAAACAGTCAGCTGTTCAGAGTACACAACACTCGCATACTTGCTCGATTTGGGTCATAAGTAAACGCAATACTTTTTAAACGCAAATGTAAGTTGCGGAGCTTGGATTTTATGTTTAAACGCGCAGATCCGGCTTTCGGTATACGCGCGCTCAGAGGGCGTACTGCCTCACCGGAATACAAACGGGCGAAACGACGTCGTTCATCGATTGAGCACAACACGCGCAGAACCCCCGGTTCGGCATGCGTGGTTTGTAGTGCGTCTCCGTGAAAGTATGCACAGCACGCAATGCCACTCTTTTGTGTATGGTACGCAATGCAACTTTACTTCGATCGAACTAACGCAATAGTTTCCCTAGCTGTCCATTTCCTGGTGAGAGATTGAAAAAAAACAAAAAAGAATCCCCCCCTGGCATCTTGAGAATATAGATACCTCTAATGTTTGTGGGTAGTGTCTTAATTTGCGGGTTGTAGAATATGGAATAAACTACAGCAAGGTCGACTTTTACTTGTAGGGGATAAATACGAGGTTGCCGAGGTCTTGTGTTGCATTGCAAGACCGATGTGACGGTCCATCGTGAGGTTTGAAACCCCGAGCCGCAGGCGAGGGGTTTTGCCTACGATGACGTCTTCAGAGGTCTTTAAATGCACAAAAGACCGAGCCCTCGTTTTTCTCCCCATTCCCATAATACAACTCGAAAAAGTAATGAAAGAACTCTGAAAATGCTTTTAACTCCGATTTTTTTTGTTGTTCAAATAACCTTTCTCCTAAATCAGATCAGGTGACATCATCATAGCGAATCCTCTTATCTCAAAAGTAACATATAAGTTACAGAGTCTCAGAGTACTATGACAATATAGTTCGGTCAGAGGCTGGAGTGTCTACGCCTATTTACACAACATACAGCGAAATCCATTGCCATGCAGTTTCTACACTGTTTATGCTTAACGTTGCGCTCGAAGAACTGAACTAGGTACTTGAAACTTTTAACCGACGTGCAGCTAGATCCCAATTTAGAAGATACCGATCAGTGTTACACCGGAGACATTTTTGGACACCTCTATTAATATCCGAGACATAAAGGTAACTTCTGCTGAATGAAAATATGTAATGTTCCATGATTTTTGCAGGTTTACTTACTTCGAAACCGACGCTTTGTGTGTGGCCTAACTGTTTGTAACGTTGAGAGCAACTGTACGCAGGTCATGACCCCGCAAACATTTAGCCATATTTCGAAGGCTACTTGATACGATTGAGTGATTTGCCGTGCCCAACCTTTTGTCTGATTATCCTGAATAATAATTTTAACCATCGTACTAGGTTATTTGCGTAGTATGCGTGTGTTAGGCCTGAAATTTCGAAATATGAGCTTTGCATAGCCTCGTATTATGTGCGCCAGCTAGCTTGGGTTGTGTACGTGTATATGGGGGAACTGTACAATATACACAACGTAGTTATCTCTAGCGGCTATCATTTTGTTACACGTAGTGTTAGTGTGCTCGCTGCCCTCTGTAGAGTGTGATGATTATCATAGGAATGATATGCTGTGACTACACAATGTATCACCATAGCAACTTCCAAAACAAAGGCTAATTTGTTTTTCAAGTTCACATTGTGTGCTGGCTGCATCTGGTAACTATGGCTGCTCACCAGCTAAACAATCAGATTCCAGATAATCATAATTCTCCCAATTTCCTTTATGCAAAAATCGAGCAGGTTCGTACTGGCGATTCGAACATGGTCTCGAATGAATTTCTGACCAATCAGAATGCGCAGGAAACCAATAAAGGTATTTATGAATGGTTCATAAACATCTCGACTCTGATTTAGCTTAATAAGAAACTCGGCTGCGCCTCGTCCGTAATTTACCTAGATTCAGAGTCTCAACTGTTTTATTCACCAGTAAAAGTCTCCCAGTTGGCAGTTTATTCCTAAAGTATGGATGGTTTCGTGACAGAAGTTAGTTTAGTTCAGTTTAGCGAAAAGGGGTCAGGAAGGACGAGATCCTCAATAAACGCCCCGTGCCACCCACATCCCAGAAAGAAAATGAACCAAACCACTAAAGAATTCGCCCGTGATTCCTAAAAATAAATCAGACTCGTTTCTTGAACGCATTCACACTCTAAGAGAGACAAGCATTTTCATGAGACAATTCCACCATTGATCACTCCTCTGCGGAGAAGAAATATTTCTAATGTCCATTCTGCAGCGTTTGCCACGAGGCTTGATACCGTGGCCTCTATTTGCAGTACCCATGTGAAAGATTCAAAGAAGTCGTGGAAGGACAGGACATCGATCCATGGACGAATTTTGAAATACCTGGATCATCACCCCGATTCGCCTTAGCTCGCTGGTAGTTAAACCGAGACGGCCTTAATCGTTTTCTATGATAAATTTTTTCAGACATTCAATCATTCTAGTTGCCCTACGCATGAAACCGTTTTCATAACCTGCTTGTCTTTTCAAGTAGAAGGATACGATATGGTCACCTTCTCACAATTGGTTTGCATGTAGAAACGACTGAAAGACAACGTCGTTCTGGGGACAGCAACGAATCTCCCTTCAATCTTTGAGGAGGTAGTGAATTCTTCTGATTGGTGCATGGGGGGATCCTGTTTTATCAATGAATACCTTCCTGCTGAATGCGTGAAACGGCCGAACCATGGCCCGATTTGCTCTCCTAATTTTTTCACAACTGATTCGTCATTACAGTCGCGAAGAGAAAATTAACAATCATCATGATCATCATTTAAAGGATACCGTATGCACGAATCGTTTGAACCATACGTGTTGGATCGATTCCGGATTCCTCCTTGGACCTTCCGCATAGCGCTGATAGTGGCACTTTCGGCATCGTCTTGGGTGGTACTCACTCTCGCCTGTGTTAGTAGCCTTGCTCGCACAGGACCTGCTTCCATCCATCGTCGTTTTTTCTTTTATGTTGATCCGTAATCCTTGGGAAGCTTTGATGAAAAAATGACACTTTGTCACTCGTGTCACTTTTTCGATTTTTTGTCACTAAGAGACCCACTATTAGTAATCCTTAATTCAGACGTTTTTCAGGGTATGAAAACATTCATATTGTAAATAAACCAAATATAACCTACGGATTTCCCCAAATTTGGTAAAGTTCCTAATCTACTAAAAGAGGTTAAACATGGTTGCCGATGAATATCTTGCAAATCTGGTGATTAAATCATTAAAATCAATATTGATTTTACTGATGGTAGCACGTGAGCTCCTTGGACTGCTATTGGGAAAGCTGTTGTCAGCTGTTGTTACGTAACCTTTCTCGGTGTAGGACCCGGTCCGTATAGTCATACCTTCTGCCTGTTATGAAACATCTTCATATGATGTGTTGGAACCGGCCAATGACTACTACGGCCACAAAGACTACGAACGCAGTGATCGTGGCAATTCGCAAGCGGAAGACCCCAACAGAAAAGCGAGACAACTCTCTACCATAGGTAGATCTAACTGGCACCCTGCTTTTTCATTCGATTTGCTTTCAATCCTGTCTATAGATTTCATTGCATGTTTTTTTCTTTCTTGTGGATACTTTCTGTTCCCTCATAATATGATCTTGCTTTCACACTTTTCGCCTGTCTTTCTTGTGCGTCTGAGATTTGTGGGGTCATCGGTCGAGTGCATTTGCTTGTCCTTTTTCCCCTGTATGTGCTGGTCTTTCCCTTCTTATACATCCTCATAAGCTGTCGCGAGCGTGTTTCAGTACTGTCCTGTGGTCTGTGTCCCCTTGTGTTTGTTTTCGTGTGAATTTTCCCATTGCTTGCATCACGAACCAGCGTGCGTGTCTCGGATAAGCTCCCCATTCTTGTACTCCCTATCGGTTGTCCCTTTCGATTTTGTTGTCTTGAAATGGTTCGCTTCGCCCGTTCTGGCTCAGTGTGTATCTGTGTAGGTTAACATTTGAACGTATATTTTGTTCACTTTCTCCTTTTTCGTAGAGAGTTCTATACGTCGATATTTCACTCCTATTTACCCTCTGTATCCGTCCATGTCTCTCTACCTGCTGTATTTTTTCGTGTTCTCCCATTTTCTTTTCTGTTATTGGTCTGTTTTTTCCACTCGTGGTGTTCTGTTTGTTTTTGTCCGTTTGTTTCGGTGGTGTTCTGTTACACCTACGAGGTCAAGAGGGTTTTCCCTCAATTTGGAACTGTGGGGGGCCTAACGTCGTTCGGGACTAAGCTTCAATTGGGTGAAATTTCAGAGACTGAACGTGAATACCTGAAAAACATTTATAAGACGAATGATCAAGACCTCAACGAAGTTGAGTTGTCCATGTGGTTTAACTCAATTCTCAGTAAAAGTATTCGTTTTCCGTATTAGATCATGAACTATTCCTTGATTACGAGTATTACAGAGTTAGTTGTTTAGTAAACTATCAGCAGTCAAATATTCTCATCAGTATCTTCGTAATTATATTCACATACGTTTATCTCTTACTCCACCTGCGTAAAGGCACCTAATCGTATGGGTATCGAATATACTCTCTTATGTAGCTGTTTTCACGTTCGTTACATTCCCTGGCGTGGCATCAAATAAACACTGTGAGTAAATACTCTCGCGTTCGTTCGCACGTGATTTCGAGCCGACGCGCGCGAAGGCTGTTAAGAGTCCTGGCCCATTGACGCTTTGTGAGGTCAATAATGCAAGAAAACGCTTTTTTAGCTTAAATTTTATGCTATAAGGTAGTATTGATACGGATGACGACTGTATCCCTGTTGCTAAATGGCTCGCAGAAGGTTTGGACAGACTTTTCCCTAGGACACAGGGCAACATTTTAGTCATTTATATGGCGAAGCGAGGGTTTATATACTTGTACTTGATTGTAGGCCTACCGTTGATGATACTAGATAAGGCCTAGTAGGCCGCCTTCGAGTGCTGTACGGATCAAAGCAGCGATCCGGCCCCGGTTCACTTGCGAAATTTCTCTCGATATTCGCAAGAGAAATAGTCTGCTCGACAAAGTAAAGAAGAGTGGGGCAGCAATATCCTGCTCATACAGAGATATTGTCCAATGAGGAAATAAGTGAAGCGTAGCGTAAAAAAAGCAAATCTCTTAATATCTATCAAAATTGTAGCAACACCTCACTGCCCCCAAAAGATTGTGGAAGCGCTGGGCCCTTGGGCTAACAGCAAAAAATCTAGTGATTCTGCTAAAACAGTCTTGACCGTTAATAACTCCACGGTCGATGACCCCGGGTCATGAAAGTTACTCCAATGGCGTTCCTCAAGGAAGCATCTTTAGGGCCTTTACTTTTCCTTGTTATGTTAACGATATGTGTGTCAGGCACTTAATGCCGACTTCAAATTCTTTATGCAGATGATAGTCCATCTTGGTTTCCATGAAAACGCCACATGATTTCTCACAGAACTTGTGAGGCTATGAACTTAGTAATGACTGGTTTATAGGGGGGAGGGGGGGGGGAGGGGGGGAAGGAGGGGGGGGGGGGGGGGAAGGGGGGGGGGGAGAGGAAAGGGGGGGGGGGCCATTTTTGAAGGGGGGGGGGACATAATCTGTCCCTTAATATTGAGAAAACTGAATTGATCCTCTTCGGTACAAGTCGTAAAATAAGAATATCGGGGATTTCACATTTTACCACTAGCGGCAATCCACTATTTCTGCTCAAACCTCTGCAATTATCTTGGAGTTCTATTGATGACCAGCTGAGTTTTTCCGATCCTGCTCAGAACACATCAAAAAGGCAAAGCAGACTTGCCTTTCGTCATCGTCAATCCAGCTGCCTTAATCGTCATTGCAGAAAACTACTTTGCATGGCCTCATACAATGCCTGTTTGATTATTCCTCATCAACATGGTATACTGGCTTTAATAAATCGCTCAAAAGAAGATTAAATTCTTCAAATAAAAATGTGTCGTTTCATGCTAATGCAGTGCCCTAGATTCCATGTTGGCCAACAGAAGATAGCGGTCCTAGGTTTGTTAACAGTGAAAATCGATCTAAATTTCTCAGGCTGAACCGCATCCACCTAAAAGATTCTATGGTACTAGTTCCCCATACTTGAATACTATTAATTTCATCAAAACTTCTACTGTTCATAATTATGCTACCCGGGCTAGGTCTTACAATTTTTCTGTCCCAAGGTTTACAGGGATACTGCTTCCACCTTCTGCTCTACTGCTATACATGACTGGAATGCGCTCCCTAATCATATAAGGGCTGTTGCATCTAACACTGCTTTTAAAGCTAAGTTGAAGCAGCCTCTTTCATGATATTGCCTGCCTGCCTGCCTTTTTTGGTGTTGTCACTCTTTTGTTGGGGGTGTGGGGTTAGGTTGGGGGTTTGTGGTTAGGTTGGTGGTTCTGTTTTTTGTCTTTCGCTCGTCTTATCACTTGTGCAATGTTGTATGTGGGACCCATTGAAATTGGGCTAACTTTTGTTGCCTAATGGGTGTTGTCCTGTGTCTCTATTGTTCTTTTTTTCTGTTACTTTTTCCTATGTTTGTAAATGTAATGGTTTTGAACACGGAGCACCATAAACAAAACAAACAACTCGTCCCAACCAGCCTCGGTCTCATTTCAGTCTCCAGGCATCTCGGTCTCAAGCACTGGGTCCTCAAGAAACACCGGCTCCAAAAAATTATCCGGCTTGGTTGTATAATCCGTACCCATCATCAGGGTAGTGTAAGGGGTAAGGAGGGGGCTAGGGGTCAACACTGCTTGAGGTACTGGTCATTGTTAGGTTTGTAAGGTTAGGTTTTACTCCGCCGTTTACGGATTTAGGAGGGTGGTGAGATGAGCATTAGAGCTTCAAGGTTTTGTTAAAGTTAGGGTGTTATTTGGTGTGATGGGTACGGATCATAAAAACAAGCCAATTCCCTGGCCAAGGCCCCCCAACTTTTTTTTTTTTTTTTTGGGGGGGGGGTTGGATGGATGTTGACCAAATGGACACAAGTTTTTGACCCATGGGACATGTTTGACCTTGTCAAGGTCAGTTCAAAAGATATAAAGGGGCATGTAGATAGGCCATTATATGAAAAAACTTAGAAATGTGTTTTCTCCTACAAAGTACATTAGATTTTTCTTTGAAACTGTGTCATAATGCTACCTGGGTATGTTCCTTTCAGCTTGTTCCACTTGTCGGATTCAATGACATATAGTGCCGTTAGGGGTGAAAGTGAAACAGTAACCTTGGTAAAAAATGCATTAAAGACCCAAAAACCGTCATGCTTTGATAGATGTTGATCAAACTGTGGCACCATGTTCATTGACCTTCTGGACCATGTTGACCTTCTTGAGGTCAAGGTCAAAGGTTATTACGAGGCACAAGGGACCATTGTGTGAAAATGCCTTTTAGCACTATCATCTTTGATAGAGTTAAATAAACTAATGGCACAAAGTTTAGGACCCAGGACATTGAGCCCTGTAAAGGTCAGGTCAATGTCATAAAGTTGCCACTATAGGCTGTTAAGCGTAAACCTAAAATTGTAGCTTTTCTAAAAGTACTATGCGGATCCGACATCTCATAACATATTAAGTGGTTCAATATGTATCTCCTCGTACAAGCTTCAATTGATTTTCTGTTACATCTAAGGTCCTTGGGTAGTGGTACTTTCGGGGCATTTTGACCAAATTCCACAGTGTGGGCCCTAGGGCCCTCATTTAAAATTATGTTCCTAATGAGCTATAAGAACACATACCTTGGGGGTTAGATTTTGTGGTTCAAGGGTCCCAAATGGCATTTGACATCAATGTTAGCTCAATCAGGTACTCCATCAAATGCAACTAGGGGAACTAGTCACCAAAATTTACAGGACTAGGTGAGCTACTGTGCCATTGGCACCCTTGTTGGATAATATGGTCATGATTTTACCAGGCACACTAGGCATGTACAGTTACTGGTTGGGGCGTAAGAATTGAGATCAGAATCATTTGGGGCGCTGCGTCTAAATGACACAAAGGCATAAATTTAGTGTACAATGGAAATGTGAAAAGGGGCTTGAAAATTTGCCAAATTAAAAAATTTGCCTTCTCAAAACTTGTTAAAAATGTTTTCTTTTACTCTGAAGGCTCTTGCAGCTTGCAAATGGCCTCTGGGAGGCAGTGTGGAGGAAGTCAAGGTAGATAATGATGACTGAAATGAGAAGTGTACCTGCTGTCATCCCTTGTTGTGGTTACCTACTCAACAAATAAATTCAGGTTATCTTTGTCAAACATTTGAGAGATTTGCATTCATCAGAACCTACTTTCTCATAAAGTGGCATTTTGAAAGTTGTGAGAAAAGTTACTGACAATTGACTCCTACCAAAGCCACATAAGGAGACATCATCCACTTTCAAATCCTGATGAAGATATGCCATCAGTACTGCTGAAAGTACTCCAGGTGATCGTGAATGTGCTGATAATGCTGCTGTAACCCTGCAACACCAATCAAGAGATTGTCAAGGCGTATTGAGGATGTTGTAGTGCTTATGATTCTGAAATGGCGAGAACAATACCGCATTATTACCAAAGTCGTGTGCCTTGGCAATGTTTTTTGGATGACCATATCCACTGTTTTGTCAGAACATCAGGATGCCCCAGGCTCAAAAGTTACATCCGGTACTTTCAAACAAAAAATGTTGCCTGAAAGACCATGACTTAAAACCTGCTACAATGATATAGGTCGGCACCATATTTGGATCACGAACACTGAAGCAAGCAATGTTTTTCCAGACGTAACTTTGAATTGGTAGAGCCAGTTGAGTTAATACTCGGACAAAGACGAGAAAGAAATGATGAACATATCAATATGTCCAATAATTGACAATGTAAAGATTTTGCACAGCATGCATTATGTAATTTTCATAGGGTGATGAGCACCTATTCATGTAGGCCCGGAGAACTGTCCAACTTCTGTGATGGACATTTTTTTCAAGAAAATGAATTGTTTAGGCCTGACGTCAAAGCATTGCAGATTTCCCTCTATAATGATGATTTGAAGTTTTCAATCCGATATGAACATTCGGCAAAAGCAGTATTTTAAAATGGGATGTATTTTGTCTTGGAATATTCGTCCGAACACTCAGCTCCACTTCATCATGCATTCAGTTCGTGTGGCTCTGTAAAACTGTTTATCTGAAAAAGTATTGGCTATCCCGATTTAGGTGAACAGCTCATAAAAGATCTTCTGAAGTTAGAGGGTTTTTACTGTCCCACATTCAAACTGTCAGTGTACATTGAAGGCACTGCGGCGTCTATGATACTGGCTGATAATTTAGGCAGCCCATGGTGTGGCGGTTTTCCTGAGTCATTTACAGCAAACAGAATTTGCAGATTTTGCATGTGCACATACAGGGATTTGAAGGAATCATCCCTCAAAACGAATTTTCCTACAGAGAACTGCAGACTTGTATGAGAGACATATGTAAGTGGGGTTAGGGAGGACAAAATATTTGGGGTCCTGTATACGGACTAAACAGGAATGCCCATTCAATAAGTTGTCCTACTTTCATGCCACTCGTGGTCTGCCTTCTGATTTCAATGCACGACCTGCTTGAAAGGTGTAATGTCCCCTCGTCTGGAGCAAAGTTTTAAGTCAACATATCACGATGCACCGTCAAAAGCTATTTCCTTAGAGGATCTCACTGTATGTCTTGCATCATTGATTATAAGGGCATAATACGGCTAAAGGCCTACCTCTGTCTGTCAATGCTGGGCAGGTAATCATCAGTCAGTCTGCATCACAGATGTCATGCTTCATGCGTGTTGCAATGTTTTCTTTGGGAGATATTATACAGAAGGGGATGAGGATTTGGCAGCTCTTGGTTTATTTATTTAGAATCAAGAACCAGATCATATGGACAGTCTTTAATCTTTGCTTAAATGGACTTGTCATAGATTCCCTGTAGTACTTTCGGATCTGTTTTAAGCTCAGGAATCCTCCCAAGATGACCATTATCTTACACACTATGCACAACACAGTTCAAATTTTGACCATGACTGCATACCATGTACATTTGAAGCGAAAAACAAAGTTACTACTTCAAAACCCTTGCCAGGAAATTGATGCACACCAAGAACCTGGCATTTACACACTTGCCTCTCGTCAACAGCTTTAACAGGCCTTACAGGACAGTGTCGTCAGCACTTTCCTTGATGGATATGACATTTCCTCCACCGGTGGTGTCATATGGACATCAATTCCTTTCGCAGGTCAAAAGCAAGGGTTGCTATTCATAATGGTATTGATGAAGTTCAAGACTTTTGCTGTGTTTTTTTTTTTCTGTTTTCTGTGACAGTTAATAGCTTAAGTTAGTACACTTGAGAAGTCTGTGTTGGTAACTGGGCTATGAGGACTCACACTTCCCTAGATTTGCTCTTTGTCCGTGTATTCCCTGAATCTGGAATTGCCTATTTTCTTGTTTTTCTCAGATGAAAACCTGTTTTTTTTCTGACCTTACCATGCATATGCGTAGGGCAGAGCCAGAATATATCATGTAGTTCATACGCACCATCTACTTGATCCTGTGCCATTTGCAGATGTAAAGCTGTTTGTAAGATTGGTGTATGTGATTGCTCAAACAAATATAGGTTATTAGTGGAGTGATATTTAATTATATGCAAATTCCCTTTTTCACTTGTTTAGCGCAACAGGAATTCTGCAGGAATACTGGGAGAGATGACACCACCTCCAGGACAACTTGACTAAAGTATCTGGTCAAGTCATCAAACTAGCAGAAAAAAGCGGGCTGGAGAAAGAGTTGGTTAGCACTTTGGTACAATTGAACAGCTGCAGTGGACATATGGAGAAAATCGGGTAAAAATGTGTAACCTTTCTTATTTTTTTGTCCTAAGCATTAGAGCAGTGGTTTTCAACCTGGGGTTTTGCGTCCCACAGGGGTGTGCAGATGGGGGTTGAAGAGCATCCTATGGGCAGTCATGGAAGATGTTAAAACAGAAACAGAAACTATGGCATATTGAAGTTACAATGTGTTAGTTAGGTTTTCGTTACATTTGATAGTAACTGTGTTTAACTTGTGTTGATGTCACATATATGACAGGCAGGAAAGCATTGCAGGTCTTGTAGCACAAAAATTCTTGTCCGTTTCATCTGTGATCACCAAAGTTATCTTGACAGATGACTGGTTCATCAGTATTGTACAAACAACATTTTTGAGGTTGTTCCTATCACGGTCTTAACCCAATGGCAGAATGACATAAAGGCTCCCATGGACATATCGCAACCCAAATGCCTGAAGAAAAAAACTTCACTACACCCGGACATTCTTCAGCTAATCTGGTGACTACCTGATCCTCTATGGTTGGTCCTAATGCTTAAAACATAGGGTTCTTACTCCTTTTATAATTTGCGGAGTTGGAGTATGCAATTCGTCATTGAACATGCGTCTGATCTTCAGTTAGTGTCGTGCTGAGGAGGAGGGTCGGGGGTTTTGATAAGCATGCCCGTCAGTGGGGGTACCAGAAGGCTTCTTTTGGGTCGGGCGAAGCATTTCGTTCGCCCTTGTTCAGCGATATTGACTCTCCGCTTCGATAGTAACCACATTGGTGTGAAGGGGATTTCAACTTTTCTGTACAGGAGAACCCCTCCGCTATGTGCCGAAGGAAGGGGGAGAGGGGAGGGGTGGGTTTTTTGTATGGTCGGCCACAATGTGGGAGGGGTATGCCTGTACAAAAAAGTTGAAATCCCCTTAATAGTGGACAATATATGGCGGGGGAAGCGAAAGAAGGAAATGGGACCTACGTGGGTGAGTGTGGTAAAACCTGGAAATTCCCCACATACTGGATGGGCACATGGTCGGCCTCAAGGCTTTCCTTAAGACATAGGCCTTCGATAATCTTTGATGGTACTATTGAAAAACTATGCAATACACACTACATTACATCTGGTAAGGGAATATTAATTAACTTTAGAAACTTGCTGGGATAAAACCGGGAAAAGCAGTAAATAAAACAATTTTGATTCCTGCGGAGGAGCAACAGGAATCTATGCGATCACGCTGTGTCACCTAAGGTCATTAAGGGTCAAGGTCTGGACCCCACCTGTAAACACGCATTCATTGGTCTACAAATAAGCAGTATAGGGCTCATACTTGGATTGGGGTTGGACATGATCGGAGAGATGAACCTATATCTTGAAGTAAGGGCAAGGTAAAGAATCCAAAAGACTGAAAAAAAAACATGTAACATTAACTATGCAACTATGCAAGCAAAAAGATGTTAGCAGACTCATTACTTGGAATGTAGGTGGCCATTGGGAAGTGAATTGTTCCTTTTGTTGTGGGTTGGCTCAAGGTAACTAGGTCAACGTAGGACAAGTCATAAAAAACTTATTGTGAAACTGTTCAATGGAAAATGTAGAGGGCTGTACTTAAGTATTCCTGTCAGCTGTGTGGAGTAGATGATTCCTTATTGGTTTGGGGTTACAAGGTCAAGAAAGGCCAAATTCTGAAAACCATTAAGGTGCGATTACTTTCTATGCCAAGAGTTTACAGCCAATATTGATATGGACAGTAGGTTGGCTATATCCAGTGGCTGATCCTTGTTTGGTAAGTAAATATGTCATCTGAGGTCCAGCAGAGGTCAAAGTCAAAAATCCAGTAGTAAAGAGGGTAAAATGTTCAAGCAAAGCTACAGAGGGCCCATAGTTGGCATAAAGGTTGACTATATGGAAGCCCATTTTTTGCCTAAGGGTCATGCCTCTGGATGAAAGTTAAAAAAAAAATCTTCATTTATGAGTGTCAATAATCATATATTTAATGTCCTATCTGCCAACAGGAAGAGATATATCAGGAATATCAATATGCCTTGGGGTATGAGGGCATTGTCATCCAAGATAAGGCAGCCACTTTAGCAAAGGTCAATACCAGTGTGATCCTGTTAGGCTACTACTAGGATGAGTTTATGCCCCCATCTGCAGATTACCTGGGAACTCAAGAGTGGGGGTCGACATTTCATTGTCAAGCGCAATCAAAAGGGCCTCTGCCTGTGCATATAGTGAATTAAATTGAGAGGATTAAAATTATAAGATAAATTCAATCGTAACATGGAATTTTGGAACCAAAATGAACTTCGACATTATAAATTAGCCAAAATAGTTATTTAAAGGTTAAACAGTAGCAAACTGTGTGATTTATCCTTTAAGTATTGTACTTGTATACATGATATTATGCTCAAGTCAAAAACGTGTTGAATCTCTTTTTTCGTATTTATGGTTCTTGCATGATGATTTATCAACGCAAACATTGTGGGTCAGTTAAGGTATTTTGTGGTTAAAAGTATAAAATCCGTGTAAACATGACGAGTTTAGAGTGCCTGGTCTAATCATGAAATGTAGTGTGCACCTCTTATGGGGAGTGGCAAAAACCCTATTTATGGACTGGTTACTTTGTCAGAGCTGGAAAGCTGTAAGCTTTCGGGATTCATCCGACATCTTCATTCGGCTTGTGTTAACTCATAAGCATGTGTCCAGGTTGTGTTGTTTGTTGGGTGCTGGTTGTTGGGACTTATCTCTTACACTTGGACCAGGGACGGCCTATAAAGTGAAGCCAGCACGATCACCTGTGGCACTTGGCCGTGCCGTACGCGGTCAGGTGACTGGAGGAATGTACAAAAAATGAACTGAATGAAGAGTCATGATGACATCGAAAGCTACAAGCTTTACTACTTCCCGACTCTGACAAGGTATATAATCAGAGATGACAGAGCCATGTTTGTGGTGGTAAACAGAAGTCCTTTTCATGAAAAAAAAAAAATGGGAATTTGGGAAAATGTGATAGATTTGTGAGTTTTGCCCGGGTTTGTATGTTCCCTGTTATGATTAAATGAACCCTTGGCTGTTATGGGGTCAAATGTACCTGAAGTTAGCTGAGGTGATTTCCATTGTAAATCCACAATACTCATCTTGTACAGTTAAATTTAAGCTGAATCACTCACATTTTGAGATCAAAGGTTTCCCCTCTGTGGTTGTCAAGTAATTACGAAGCTAATTACTATGTTTTTCTGGTTTTTTAGAGCTGCAAGAATACCTGTGACTATTGCTGGCCAAGATGCTCTCATCGGATGTGATCCGCAAACCAAAGAGGAGGAAGAAAAAGACAAGGTATTGTTTTGAGCATAGTAACACTCGCTCATACGAGTTCATGCCTGGAAGGCAGGCAGCCGCGTACACCCACCGCTCCGACCACCTGGATTCCGGGGCAAGCAACTAGGTGTGTGCCTGACCCTGACCCATCTCCCTTCCCCCTGAGGTTATGGGTAGCCATGAAAGGCACACGTAAATTATGAGCAACGAGGGGTCTTGGTGACGCCGGGCCCTAACCAACCGAGTCCTGTGCTGACAGAACCCAGTGGGCACCGGGTTCGTTGAGGGAGCATGCTACAGTTGATAATTATGAATCAGGCAAAGACCCGCACCAACCCCGGGCTCTCGAGCAACCTGGAGTTTGCCACAAGGTTTGCCAGTGGTAGCTAAGAATGCTGTAAAGTGAGTTCGTCAAAAGGCGATCTAGTTTTGTCTCAGCCTCACAGAAAGCCTCCCCACCCTACAAGGATTATTCAGTATAATTACCAGTAAATGCATACCACAGTAAGTGCATACAGGTTAGGCGGCTAATGCAGCTGACAAAAATATTGAAACCCGCATCGCTGGTGTTTGGATGGCACCGAGTGTGTGGCGAGCTCGCACCTTGGTTGTCAATAGCCGTCATTGTAGTTGTTTACTTATGGAATGCGCGGTGCATGAGCGTGGCTTCATTACGTTAGTATTCATGTGCGCAGGGAACGTGGGACAATCACGCAACGGATGTTTTGACTGTTACCACTTACCTGGACGCGCACATCTCCAGCAAACATTTTGCATACTTCCAAGATCTTGGTGGTGGCTTTACACTTGTGTGTCGCTCCAGCTGTGACAACAGGCATACCAGTCCCGCCCAGTGTCCAAAACACATGGGGGGCAAAGTGCGATTTGCCCCTGAAATCTCACACTAAAAATTGTACATTCTCATATTGATCATAAAATAATTAGATGGTAAACTCTTTAACGTTCCCATTCTGATTGAACTGAGCGTATGTTTAATGTTTAATCGAAACAACCTTGCCCAACCCTCTAAATTTGCCGATCAGATAAAGACGCATCTGGTGGAATGTCATAGCATGCCATAGTAACAAAGAAATTGACTGCGTATCACCACTTTGGTGGTGTCAAAAGATACAAGCAGCATTACCGTGGGAGTATCACAGCAGTACAGACCATCTGTGTCTTGAAACAGTGACGCAGAAGAAGAAGTGCTGAATGAAAAGTGTAGGTTTGCATTGCTACCCTGTCATGCAACAGATGTTAATTAATATAGCTGCCTTATTAAATGATTTGACAAATATAGTTGACTGTGTTGAAAAAGTTGGCCCACTCTCCCTCAAAAAATTGATTCCTGATGATTTGCCGATAATAATAACATAACTATCAAAACAGTGACTGACGTCATATTTTGTTGCATTCTTGTTTTAACAGGAGACGCCCGTTTACGACAGTGATTTACTGGACCGGAGGAAACGTCAATTAATACCTTAGTAAATTTAAAAGTGTGTAGAGACAGCTTTATAAGACCTAACACATCAATGTCATGTTCCAGAAGTAGTTTGCCTGCTAGTTTTGTTTTTTTTACAATGTCAGTGTTTAATTTAGCTGGAGACCCCTAGCGAATACTACGCCTTGACCATGTTATTGTCTGCATTGACTGAGGAGTTAATTGACCCAGTGCCATATTCAGGTGGTTGAAACTCTCTCAGATGGTGGATTTTCATATACGTTTTCAACATTAACTTTTGCTTGTTTCTTGTTTCTGAAGGTTTCCTAATATTACATCAGATATAATCAGATATTATGTGAGAGTTGCAAAAATGCATCCCCCTACTAGTTAACTAAGTTGAATTATCATGGTACTTGTACAATATGATGGGGTCTAGCTATCTTATATGTCATTAAATCAGGGAAAACTTGACACAATTTTATTGACTATGAAAGTCAAGGGCCAATAAAAGGGTATAATAATGCAAAATGTTCAATAATGCGAAATGGATCTCATATGAAGAGCATTAGGTTTTCTTCCAAACAAGATATTGCTTTTGTTAGCTGTTGGGATACCATTATTTTAGACTTGTTATCGATTAAAACAGATTCATCTTATAACCGCTTGGGTTTCTCTGGTATCCAGGTCATTATCAAAACAATCTTATTACTTCCAAGAATGGGTTATACTATGAAAATACTTCACATTGGTTTAACATAACTTGATTTAAAAATAGTTTACCCTAGATTTTGATTTTTCTGCAATGTAATATAAGTTGTGTTTGTGCAGTGTAATTAGCTGCAGCACCACCATTGGTGGTCTAGTTGGAAAGTTTGCAAAAGCTGTGTTTTGTTGTTTAGTTCCATGTTCTAGTTCATTGCTTTTCGCTGTAGGCAGGTATAACACCGTTATACAAAAGAATCCTAACTTTGTCTACTCACATTTAGCATTTAGAGTGCACTCATGCAGTATTTTGTTCTAAACAGAGGAACAACAAAGGTCCTTGTAAAACTTACCTACCCATGAAAGGTGAAGCCCTTGGCAATTCAATTAGGAACAAGTTACAGTTTATGATGATTTATCTATTTCTGAAAAAAAAAAAACAGTTTGTTGTTCTTCCTTACTAAAGAAATGTATGATACATACAGTGGTTATATCCTAAGTTTAACTGTTTAATGTTCAACAATGAGACCATTGCTATAGCCAAACACTTGACATCAGCTCTTGGAAACCCAGCAAGATTTTTGTTTCACCTGAATGAAATTCAGAAGGGACTCAGCAGTCACTGTGTTGGGCATGTATGTGTGTGTTTATATGTCATTCTGGTTAGCAGGAATGTCTCTCAAACAACTAAGTCCAATTCAGGAGAATATTTTCGTTATAGCATTTGGGTAGGGTGCCTCAATCTGGTAGATTTTGGCAATTATAAAATGATTAATGGCCTTGCCTATGTTATGTTTCTACTGATCGTTGTATTAAGGTGAATGCTACTTAGACATGATTTTTGCTTACAAATGTTTGTTCGCTTTTTGTTCATTGCATATACATCATTAGAGAAAGAATTCTTGAGGTTGGTCACTGCAATTTTTTGGCTATTGGTCATTCACAATGTCATCCTGGGGTACTTTGGCTGTCTAGTGATCAAGGTCTGTTTTATTGATTTGGATTATTATAATAGAGTGTTAAAAAATATCAACTGTGGGGTATATTCCTGTTCTAATCTAATTTAACATGCCCTCTGCAATAAAAAAAGCTACTAAAGATAATTACTTGAACCATTCACATTCACAACCATTCACAGGGTGGCAACATCAATTGTGCATTTGCATTTGCATATATGTAAGGTGTGATGTAAGCAGTCTGTCCATTGGGAATTTGTTGGGAACCTAATGAGTTTTCTGGACTTCAGGCAAGGCTACAACATCTATTGTCAATCATCATTGATTCCATGGGACAATTTGGAGGGATTTGTTGTAAAAGAACTTCAGTGTTTCATGCCGTTATATGTATTTTTAATCCACTCACAATGAAAGTTGTACACTTAGTGCTTGTGGGTTGTGTCGATCACGTTTGCATCTGCATGAGACGCAATTGTGGTGGAAACTTACAGTATACCATCATTTAAAATGTGCCTTATAGGACCATGTTTCACTCTTGCATAGACTTCTACATTTAAAGGTTGACAGTTCCAATAAAACTGAAAGAAAATGAATTTTCTGTGTTTATCCCTCCCTGTCTTCTATATACTTTTTTTTATAGAGATAAATCCGAGCAGATGATCCAACCTACTATATACACGGCCCAGCAAGAGTGCCAGCCTGTAATCTCCTCTAAATGCCAGTTGGAAATCCTCATCGCACAGATGGCACATCATGCCAATAGCCAGCTTAATGTGTTTATTTGCATGATTTACTGAGTTTAATTGAACCGAGTTAAATAACTGCAGCTAGTGTAACTATAAAGACTTGTGAGTAATTTTAAAACAGAAGTGTGTTGAAAAACTATTAGTGCATAATATAGCGGACAACACTAAACTCGCGTCAGTGATTTTTATTAGCTTTAAAATGGTAAACTTACTCGTCATCACTGAATATTCTCAAACATAGTGGTACATACTATAGCGGACAGCTTTACTCACTTTTATGAGTAGAATATTTTTTCAGTGTAGTTTTGTTTATGAGTGCAGAAAGTGTGTCAGGTTAGCGGAATTGGAGATGGGTACTGGGAAGTGTGGGAAGGAGGAGGAAAGGAGAGTAAGGGTAGATAGCAACGGAGATGGCTGATCTCGGCCTTGCTACTAGGAATAGCTTTTGTGTGCTGGCGTTAGAAGAAGCCGTGCAGGGGCGTCAGTCGGATGGAGAGCGGGTGAGTGTGCATGGGATAAGATGCAGCTAGAGTCGGAGGTTCAGCAGATGTGGGTGGTAGTAAGGGGGAAAGAGAAGTGTTTGCTGATTGGGGACGCGATTGTCCGATATGTTGATCGTGAGTTCAGTCGAGTAGATAAGCCGAAGCGTATGCGTGTCCGTCTTCCTGTGAAAGGGTGGAGGACAATAATACCTAGGGTAAACAGGATTGTGGGGGCGAAGAAGTGGTGGTTGTCGGGATAGGAAATATTAACCTCCGGGGTGACTGTCAGGATTTCCTTAGATCCCGTTTTAAAAGAGTCTACTAGGTCTAACTTTGCAATTGTGGTATTCTCCCCAGGTTCGACAGTTGAGTTACTGATAGAAAGATTTCAACAGGTGGTGAGGGTTGGAGTGCGTTCCGTGTGTCTGGGTGAGGAGGGGTCTTTTCGCTAAAGATGGTCTTCTTAGTAGAGGGCCCCAGTGGTAGGCAAGTTGGTTAATTTCCGCTGTGGAAGGATGGTTCATCTAAATTCAGGGGCGAGAGTATCAGGTTCAACTACTGACTGGGTTGTAAAGCGGTCTTTAGACTACGCTAATGTTCATAGTATAAGGAACAAATTCGATGAGTTCCAGATCTGGAAGCCTGACGTAGTAGAAATTACAGAGTCTTGGCTGACCAGTGAAATTTCCACAATTGAAGTTCCCGTTCCTGGTCATGTTGCTTTGAGTCAAGATTGGGCAGATACTTTTCGTGGCATTGGGGTGGAGTTCCGCTGTATGTGAGGTCTAACTTGAATATCATTCAGAAGACAAATATTGGTGTTACGTCAATTCTGTTTGGTGGGAAATTCCGTCTAACGCTTCATGTCTTCCAAGATCTTTAATAGTTGGTGTTGTATATCGTTTCCCCAATAGCAATGAAAGCAATAACTCGCTTCTTTATGACATGCTATTCAGCGTTTCTGGTAAGAGTACAATTATTAGGGCCTGTCCACACAGAATACGTTCTTTTCCGTCACGTCACGGCATGTTTTATTTCCGTACGACGACGTAGACACCCGCCCGTGCGGACAGAATCCGTCTTACCATATCATTCAAATGCTACTGGAATAGAATTCGACTATTTAAAAAAAAATGGGGGGGGGTGGAATCCGATTTTTTTTATTTCATATATCGCACCAGTGGCCAAAGTAGGTCTGACTTGATATCAATTCGAATATTGTCGTCTGAAGAAATGCATCTTACCTACTATATGGGTAAAATATCTGCAAATAAGAACTTCACAGACATGGCGTCCTGTAGTATAAGCTCACGGACATGTGACCTTTTGACATCTGATGACCTCAATGACCTTGAAAGGACACTACAAACACGTAAACACCGATAATCTATTTGTCAATTATGAACTTTGCATACCCTTGTGCTCTGCATTCATGGTACACACAAACATGTGACCTTTGACCTCTAGTGAACTGAACGATAACTGAAAAAAAAAACAAAAGGGTTCTTCCTAATAATAATAATATAAAGGATGATCATCTTATGTTGAGGGGAAGCAGAAAGTCAAGAACAGCATTGGTTATTGTTAGTTCCAATTCGGGTGTTTAATACAACCAGCGATGGTCAGGAGATGGCTATCGCTCATTATACTATTCTTCGTCAGTTTGCACATTTATGCGAAATCGTGTTCGTATAATTAGTATGTTGCCTGATGTGATGGGAAAAACTCAAACTCAAAAGTGGTAAAGTTCCTGGTCCGGACGGAGTTTTCCTCGTCCTATCGTTTTTATTGTTTTTTTTTTTTTTTGCCGACCAGCTGTCTGTTCCATTAGCTATTATCTTCCAAAAAAAACCTGCACGGGAAGGCAATCAGTCTCTTCCTTCTAATTACAGGCCAGTGAGTCCGAGGCTCACTCTTGGGTCAGTTTCTCTATAGACGCATATTGTTTGTCAGCAACTGGTTGAGACCTCCTTGAGTAATCTGTCCAAGTATGGGATCTTTACTTCTCAAAAGATAAGCAGGTATTTGAAAACGTTCATCGGAGATCAATTCACTATCTTAGTGATTACCTGACGACGGGAAAGATAAGGCGCTCCGTCAGTACAGAGGTGGGCGGGTAGGATTGATGAGCATGTGGGGAGGAAAGGGTGAAAAAAAAGAAGGAGCTTTTTCCCTTTCACTTTTTTCGGTTTTCAAATGTTGCCCAACCAATAGTGGCCACTGCCTCGGGTTTCGGGGCAAACGCTGTGAATTATACATTCGTGAAGATTTCTATCGCAGAGAGTGTTAATGAGTGGAATAGTCTGGAGACATTGTGGCAATATGCCACAATGTTTGCTACTAAACAGAACCGTCATGTAATGGTATCTCTACTGACCCAGCAGCTTGATTTGAGAGTACCCACAGGAATCAGGTCTGGGACCGATTTTGTTTCTCTGTACACTGTTCCTGTAGCATCGATGATGCTCAACTACCACAGCAGCTTGATTTCGGAGTACCACGGGGATCAGTTCTCGGACCCATTTGTTTAACACTACTACAACGACCAATCTATGCAGACGATACCTAGATATACCTTGACCTTCGAGCTCATCCGAGCAGCATGATGCCAACAGCCAGTTATTCAGAGATGCCTCACTGTTGTTCGTCAATAGTGAGTACAACGATACCTTGTCTTAACGGTCGCAAAACGGATCTTTCTGGTTCAAATCACCAACTTAGGAACTCTCTCGTCCATTTCCTTTGTAGAAAAGGTTTTCATCTCTAGTGATGTTGTTCGGGATTGGGAATATATCTGGACTGCAACCTAGGTATGAAGTCTCACGTTGATCCTATAGTAATCAGCCTTCTTTCACTACGGAACTGTGAAGATAAAGGAAAACCTGACACCACGATTCCTCACAAACTTGTTCACAGCTTTGTAACCTCCAGACTGAACTAACAATAAAGGGGGCCGGTACACTATAGCGATATCGTGTCGTGCAACGATCCGATATTATTGGTTCAGGCCGATTTATACCGGGCCTATTAATATGACGGCTGGAACACCCTGCCACATGGATGGAGGACTTGATTCGCTATTTGCCAAACCATTCCAATGTGGAAAAGCCCTTCCCGGCGTTTTGATAATCATATTTTCCTATTTATCGTTGAGCTCAACGATTTATCGTACGACGCTTACCATTTTTCGATATAACGTCATTTGGAATGAGTTTTTTCGAACACTTTCGATATGAGAAGGTATTGGATAATGCAATAGTATTATGACCAATTGTTACCACACAGACCCTCTACCATCTGGTCAGATGAAATCTTAAAAGATCGTGTAGCAGAACGATAGAAAATCGTACAGTGTGACCGGCCCTTGACTCCCTGCTTTTGGCTGCCCTTCGTATCTGCTGTACAAACTTCAAATGTCCAAGCTCGGCAGCACAATTATTCACGGACTCCAAACGAAGATATCACATCACACCAATCCTGAAGGATCTCACTGGCTTCCCATCGAACAGTGGATCCATTTTGAAATTCTCCTAATGACCTGTTGCTCTTTGACAAATGATTAGTATGGAGCAGCGATTAAACACTGTAGCCTCGCTTTGTCTGGTATGTGCTGCACATTAGTATATTTGAGAATAAATTCATGCTACGCGAAGGGAGGGGGGGGGGGTGGTCTGCAAAACTGAAAACGAAAGCCCCTCCGATGCATTGTTAATCGTGACTCGATCAGAAAAAAAAGGCTCCGGGCCCCTGGCAGGGCATGTGCTCTCTCACATTCAATCTCAGCAACAATCGATCATGTATTGGTTTATATGTGTGAATGAAAGTCGTTTTTGGAATGCTGTGCACAATATTTGGGGGAGGTAACTTAGGTAACTTAACGGTCTAGACAATACGAAGGTCATTTCAAGTCTCAGGAGGTCAAAATTTCCTGAAGCCATTCATTTTCCCTAACTTTGTCGTATTTGAACAAGACTTGGAGAGAATGCGGACTACAGTTGGTCATGATCAGGCCTTAGTCACTTGGTAGTAAGGTTGTTCGATGACACACCTCCGGGGCTAGTGTTCAAAGATCAGCCAAAGGCCCCCAAAACGACCTATCGAAACTGCATATAATGGTTCCATTAGGTATCCCATGTAGTATTCAAACTCGTTAATCACTCAATAGATATTATCTGCTTGGCTGCGTATGACAGCTCCATACGCAGGCTGTTATACATCGCGGGTCTCTGTGTGTGTGCATCCGGAAGGAAGCAGCGTACAGATCTAAAACCAGGTGCATGTTAGACAGTACTCATTGAACAACATTCATATTATTACTCTGTTACTGTTTATAGTTAGTAGTAAGGAGCCTTCCCTCTCATACAGTGTCCCGTGGTACACTGGTCTCTTAGAGTAAGCCTCCCTCAGTTGTCCTTCACTTCCCTGCTCGAATATCGTCATTGTTATTGTTAATTTGGATTTAGGAAGAACACCCAGAATACCCCCTCATTCAGCTGAATGAACGTCTGTGAGGATTGATAATCAACTAGCTGTTCGAAGTTTCCTGTACTCCATGTTAAAAAACATTCAACTTTCGTGGGTTTTGCAGACTGACTTGTCTTGTTCTCGTTGTATACTAGTGAATGTGTTAGGAGGGATGCAAAATGTTCAATTATCAAATATGCTGACGATACAGTGATTACAGGGTACCTTTCAGGGGGTGAGGGTGCAGGTGGCTACTTTTCAGTCATTGATAAGTTCGTTAGTTGGTGTGACGCACACTACCTGCAGTAAAGAGTGAGGAAAACAAAAGAGATATAGAGATAAATATTTGATTTCCGTAAAAATAGAGCAATTGAACCCATTCCAGTTATCATTCATGGCGATGCTTCCGAACAAGTCTCGGAATACAAATACTATAGTACTAGAATTACCAGCAACTTCGATTGGTCAAGCAATGTGTTGCCGCACAAAAGAAGGCAAACCAATGCATGTTTTTCGTCCGGCAACTAAAGTAACTCAACTTGGATAACACGCTTCTGGTTCTTTTCTATGGATCAGTCATTCAGTCGATACTCACTTTCAATTTGATTTGTTACTTTGGCAACCTCACACTAACAAACAGAGCCAAAGTCGAACGTCCGCGTAAAATCGCTCAGAGGATCATTGGCCTGGAGTTGCCCACCATTGAAAGCCTGTATAAGGAGAGAATGCTTTCCAAGGTCAAAAGCATCAAGAACGATACCAGTCACTCCTACCCAGTCAATATAACTTCAACAGATCCGGCTTGCGCCTATGTGCTCCAAGAAATAACAAAGTTCGGTATAGGCAGTCATTTGTTCCAGATTCTATAAATTCCTTCAATAGTCGAGTCACCAGATAATCATTATGAGTAATAGTAATAGTGGGTTGGGATGTTAGTAGCAATATAATTGATTCTCCAAGTCATGGGTATTCAGTATATATGTTAGTGTGATCCGATTAGGGTACGAATCGATGTTCCTAATTGTTATTGTCAAAGTTTATTTGTATCGTTTTTTGCTTTCCGATGTGTCATCCAGTGTAAAATGAATTTGCTGTCGAAAGCGGACAATAAACTTCTCCATCATCATCATCATCATCATCATCATCATGACGTCTTTACAGCTGCCCCATCTGTTAATTCATTAGGAAATCAACAATTGTTTTGATTATTAGATTATTTGAACGAACTACTCTCTGGTAGGCTCGTGTTAAATTATCACTTGGTTTCCTGACAAGGGTATTGATTAATCAGGTAGCGCTATTTGGTACGCACGTTGAGGTTCGAAAGTTCGAGGTTCATGAGAGGTCAATGTCAGAAAACCTTGTTAACACGATCAGTCCAGAATGTTTGGTCCAATCAAGCTGACATTTTCATGCATTCTTCTTATGAGAAGTGCAAGAACCCTATCGTTTCTTGAAGTACAAAAACCCTATTGCTCCTTGTGTAGGACCGGCGGTCAGGTCTGGGAAAACATGAGGAAATTTGATATTTTTGCCAATTTCAGCTTGTTAACACGATAACTTTACCCCACCTGGATGGATGAAGCTCATACATGGTATGTGGATTCCCCCCAAATTAATACATGATCCTCATTGTTTGGAGGTCAAGTCAGCGGTCATCTAAGGTCGAGAGAGGTCGAAGTCTGAAAAGCCCGTTATCATCTGTAATATGATGTTGAATATTCATAGATGTTTCTCCCCGTATTATGAGGTCGAATATACATTACAAATTTATTATGGTTGATAGCGAAACACCATTGGCTATCATATTCTCTGTAGCCAATTAGAATCCTCTTATATAGGAGTTACGCTGGTACCTGACAGAGGATCTGGCATTCTGTATGCAGTGCCCGCATCGCCAACAAGGGGGCGACTTATTTAGTTATGTTTATGTACTTTCAATATACAAGATGGATCCATCTATAACGTTTTTAGACCCTTCATTTAATGCCTGGAGGCAAACCATCTTTCAACATCATAAGCCCAAAATGCCTGGTCCGTTCAGGTTGAAATTTGGTATGCAGCTTTTCTATGGGAGGTACAACAGCCCTATTGTGTTTCCATGAAAAAATAGCTTGTTAACATGATAACTCGATCCCTCCTGGATGAATGAAGCTCATACATGGTATTTGGGTTAACACAATGAGTCCTTGATATAACTACATGGTATGTGAGTTCCTCTTAAAAAGCACTTGGTCCTTATTATTTTGGATCCAGGTGAGCTTTCATCTGGCATCAGGAGAGGTCAAAGCCTGACGCTATGCTATTCCTTCTTGAAAGTATCCATACGTAATCCCACAGATAATATCATTACTTAATCCACAAGTTACTTTGTGGTTTTTGATCTCTGGTGTATCAGGGACATCTGTTGTTTCTGACTGGTGTGACTTACCCTACCAGATTATCTGTAGAGATAACCTAATCCGATCAGCAGCATCCGCGCATTGCTTCAAGTGTGCTCCAATGTTCCAATGCTTCAATGTAGGATCGAAATGAACACCAATACCTCCTTTTTCTTTTCTTTTTCCTGAAGTTTTTGTCCTCTCAAGGAAGCGTTGTCCTTATGATCCAACATGCAAATTCGCATTCACCGGCGATGGGAAATATTCGCCATCCAGGAGAAAAAATGGTGATATGGTCACAATTCCTTTGAACAATTGCAACATTACTCAATCTCGTTCACTTCGTGATACAACTTGTGTCGTCCGCAAATGTTTCAAGCTTGAAATACACTGTCATCGGATAATTTATATAGGCCTGAAAGGGAAACCAAGATTTGAACCTGTGCATAGTGACATTCTGCCAAACGAAAAAAAAAACACAACAAATCGCTCATTCAAGGAACCACCCTCGGATCCCTTCACAACATTGCTGTTGATACTCAACTGGCAACCCGTTTGAGAACACACGTGTTTATTTTTTGGTACGATGGCAAATCTCTGTTGTGGCCATAATAATTGTGATTCATTTGACAATTACCTCGGTTTTTCTGTTCATTCGTTATAACAATAGGTGCTAAATTGGTCTCAGTCTCTGGTACGAGACTGGCTTTTGCATGAAGACCGTTCCGTTTTTTGGTTCTAATTCCAGAATGCATTATGAATCCTTATAAATAGGTCGAGACCTAGAATCCTGGCATTTGGTACTTAGGCAACCTCCGTTAATAAAAACAAAACAAAACAAAAAACGATTCGGCTCATGTACTGTTGTGTTATCGAGGATGGAGATGTCTGATTCGTAATGAGGGCTGGCAATGATATTCACATGTCGATGATTGTATTATTTTATAAACTAAAAGAAGCGATCACGAAATTTGTAACCGCGCTGTCCATGTGTTTTATTCGAGATTTCTATTTGCGCGGACAGCTGTCGGTACCATGGCGTTGGCCCTGCTGCATGCACAGTTCTACTGTGTATTACACACGTATGTATCGTACCACTTCACTGCACCTCGTAGCCTAGTACTAAAAATGCAAAATAAACGTGCGATAAGTGCGAATGAGATATATGCAAATAATAGGATTTCGCTACGCTGTATTTTTTCCGCCTTCGACTGTTCGATATAACTATATAAATCAGATTTCAGACCATTTAGGAATTTGTTCTATCCGCCAATTATTATCCACATTCCAGCATGTTGAGGGTCATGTTTAACTAATGAACCCGCGTGTTTATCTCATAACCTGACTACAGAACTACAGAGAAACGTCGAGAAGTTGATATTTCGTAGAGGAAGGCGTGGCATAGTTTTCCTTGAATGTTCATCAGTCAACCACCATAAATCCTTACACCAGACCGAGAAAAAATAAAAAAATCGCACGCAACCAGAAGCGAAGACTAATATTTTCTAAATAGTCGAGTACACGCTGCATCTGTTTATTCCTATACGGAAGAGTATTTTCAGAAACGAGCTGAGAATGTGCTCGAAATCCCCACACAAAGACTATTTGCAACACCAGTTGAGAAAAGCTACCAGTGAAACTTACCTTACAGATAATGGACTTTTGTTCATCTCGTGGTGATTGTAGAGGAATATTGCCTGAAAAGTGACCTTTTGGGTTATTCAGCTGTTAGGCTCTGCGCTTATCTGTACATGGAAGAATTCGGTACAATGCACGTGTTTTTTTTATTATTTAAGATATAGTCATTATTCCAAGCAAGATAGTTTTACCGTTTGCCCATGATTCTCTTCTAGTGCTCAAATGCGCCTGATTTTCAAAGAATGAATTATATATAGCAACGGAATTTCTATAATTTGAAATTCTCCTCTTGAGATGCTCTTACATGTCCTAATCTTCGGAGTGACAAGACTTACGAAACAAAAACGTCCGTATTACCGAACAAACTGTGCAAGGGCGGCAATCATGGGGGGGGGGGGGGGACGGGGGTGTGCTGCCCCCTGATATTTCAGTGGGGGGGACGCAATGCAGTTTGCCCCCCCCCCCATTATTTGAGCCCGACTGCTTCTTGCTGACCCTGTATCGAGCAACAACCGTGTTTAAACACATGCATATTGGAACTGAATGGGCGAGTGTAGTGCAATTATGCCTGCTCCATTTTCGAGATTTTTTGCGCTCTACACGCGCGGGTATTTGATGTATCAGTAGTGTTCAGACATATTGTGTGCCGGATGCAGACAATGATGTTCCTTAAAAAAAATGACTTGGAATTTACTCTGGGATGTTCCTAATATCAACAAAAGAAGGATCTCCTTCAATCCCCATCTGTTGCATAAGACTTTCTTTACCAGCTTGGTGTGTTGCTCCTTCATTGGACGTTGTCGATTTCTTGATAGGGGAGCACCTAGGTAACTAAACAAACGTATTAACATACCAATTATACCAATTGCTACTCTTGAGGTGAAGGGGGTGAGGACGACGAGGGTAGGTCCACCATCTGGCGGGACCTGTGATTTGATTTATTTTTTATTTATGGGTGCGACCACTTGTTGAATGTTGGGTCACGGTGCACATACTATCACTATGAGGCCATACGGGGAGGCATAAAAGATGCGGCCAGGGAACGCCACAAATCGAGTTGTCAAAAAGTCATGATTAAAAATGTAAGTGAAGGAAAGGCTAAGTCCAAATATTGATTGAATATTTAATGAATGCCCCACAAAGTGTAAACTTTGTTGTTTTCAAGGAGGTTTGAGGGCGACCGGCTACACTGCGCGGACCTGTGAATTCTTTGACATAATATTCTATTGCAAAAATAGAGTATTCAGCAAACAATTTAGGTCCGACTATCTTTGAAATTTGGGTACGTGCACGGTGCACATATTACGGACAGGCCCCCACACTGTGTTATGTTACAACTGAAGTTTAATGTTTGGTTCAAAACCAAATCCTTTCGTCAAGATTGTCTTTGACTATTCAAATCCACCCCTCATCACTGAACGTTCCCAGATTCCATTTTTCTCAGAATGAAGACCCCAAATCTCAGCCAAAACTGTGCTGTAGATCACAGCTCGACTCGCAGTGGGTCCTGACTACGGAGGAAGGTACGGTCAGCGGGAGGTACTTTTGCATTTGTTAGTAGGCCTCGTTAAAATTCCTTCCACGTAGATCCTTCATAAAGAAAAAATATATAACTCAGGTATGGGTGAATGTTGTATGGAAATGGGTGGGCCTACGGTCTATTTTTTTCAAAGAAGCTATACAACAACTAAAAGAAGGCCACTGTCTTCGCCAGTTCGTGGAAATTAGGGAAACAACCGTAAGACAGGCGGTTATTCCTGTGAACAGGTACGCATAATGATGACATCAGTGATACGCTGTGTCCACACTGCATGCATTTTATTACAACAATTTCCGTTCTCACCTTAGTGCTAACCATTGTTCGAAGTACACTACAGTTAACACAGCTTCACTCCATTGCTATCGCAGGCCTTCATTTGGAGCGTACCATAGGCAAATTCTGTCCGTCAGTCCAGGCTGTGAGCAGTGTCCTAACCTGAAACAGGTATATATGCTGCATACTAGATAACACAGTAAACTATACCTCTGCCAATGCAAAAACTTTTGATCTTTTACTTCATTCATATGAAGTTGTTCCGCAGACTGACAGAGTAACAGAGGGCCCAGTTGCGTTATATGAAACAAAAGCTATCTCACTTTTCTACGATAAATTGTTCATATTTTGAGCTGATCGATCACCATATTCCCTGACTATCGTCGAATATAGCCAACATGCAATATATATATCTAGCAATGTCGAACTAATCTGAAAGGAAAACACGTGATTTGTGACTTGCACCGCTGGAGATACATACAGGAACATTAAAGTTTCTAGTCCCACATGTTTCAGAATTTGATTTTTACTTCCAAACATGCATATTTCCCTGTTAACTTTCAACTTATTCCCAATTGAACAATCGTGGTCAATTCGAAGCAACACCAGAATGATTTGTTTCTTTTGATCTTGTTATAAATAGCTCAAAAATAGGTGTACGTGAGACCTGAATTATGGCAGGGGGCTCTATGTATATACATATATATGTTTCCCCCCTATGTGGGAATATACGACTAACTGGCAACTCTAAACTCGATGATCTTCGCCTTTTGTATCTGATTGCTTCCGCATAGCCTAGCAACATCTTGGCTCTGTATTGTTTGTCTTTTATTAACCGCACATAATGTCGCATTAACCCTTTTGTCTAGCATCATGCCATCCGTCAAAGCCGCAGCCCCAGGCTTCTTTGTAATAGTCAGGTCATTATCCAATTGAGGAAATAAAACGAAATTCGTCTGTTGATGTCGTGTCATAACTACGATCGAAGTAGATCTTATAAGTGGATCGTGGCTTGGTTTACCTAACTTGGTCTCCATTTCGCATTCGCGCATATTTGTTCTGTCACTCTCTCTGTCTGCGACCTCTTCACGCCTGGGGACTCTACGAAGGCATTGACCAATGCAGGAAATGATGGGGGAGAGCTCTTTTTAAGTGAGGCATACCTATGACCATGGGAAATGTAGTGAATACCTCACTGCCAACAAGTGTTAACACGGAAAGAGCTGGTTGTTTGGCCTCAAAATATAAACGAATCGAAGGCTCCTGTTTTGATTACTTACCAAAGCCTCTCTCAATACTTATCTCCGGCATGAAACGTTCACCACAGAAACACAAGCGTTAAAACTAGACATGTGCATGCAGGTTAACTGCCGGCGGGATTGTCCGCGCAGAAATTACTCTTGTGGACTCTTTAAATAATTAACGAAAATAATGAGCAGATACGATGGTCTTTCATGCAAAAGCAAAGAAACGGGATGACGCGATAATAGCAGGTTAGAAAAAACCGAGATGTAGCCCCCGATTAATGGGCAGATGGATAAGGTGTTTTCCTGTTTTCCCCTCGAACATGATTGAACGCTAATAATACTAACGATATTAAGATACTAATGATATTAATAATAATAATAATAATAATAATTATTATTATTATTATTATTATTGGTTGGGAATATCTATGAATGGAATAACAGCAGTATCATGTACCTTGAAGTTCTCGGACTAAAACTGGTTTGACGTTAAAAGGAGTATCACTCTTCGGCTTCCACCTCGGGGTTTCCCATTGGCCTACTGTTCATTATACTCTAATACATATGGATTATTCTCATGAATTGTCGAACGCGTTCGATACTATTGATCATCAGATTTAATGTTTTCTCAAATCCGAGTAAGGCTACAACTGCATTCATAGTTTTATACGCGTCACTCATCGTGAGGCACTCTTTTTACATGAATGGCAGCACATCTCCTTAACTGTTTATTACGTGTGTTCCACAAGGATCCGTCCTGGGTCCTTTTTATTTTGATATATCAATCATCGATCTATCTAATATTCGGAACAAGTTGGAATGTTGTTTTTCCTGCAGATAATACTAGTATTCTTCTAAAATATAATCAGCCTTCATGTGCTGCAATATATATGGTATATTTATGCAGATATATATGAAATGATTTTCCTCTCTATTCAAAACTCTGGCCTTTCTTGCGATAATACTTGCATCATTTACAAAAGAACTGAAATATTGTTGCATATGATCTGGAAGAAACCTACTCTGTATGAACTCTGGAAACCTATTGGCTAAGCGTCGAGATTGTATCCGAGGTTGTAGGTTCGCAGCCCGCCACGTGTACCATTGAGAGCAAGGTCTTCATATCCCGCTTCTCCTCTTCACCCAATTGTACAGATTGGACAGCTTGGAGTACTTTAGATATCTCGTGAAGTCATATCATTAGAAGTCGTAAGCACGAAAGTTTTCTACAGATAGGATACTGCACACTGAAGTAGGGCACGGTTGTCATCTTCTGTGGCTGGAAATGAGGCGCGTGGTCGTCAGACCTGTTATTAACACCAATTCCGATTCGATTGTAGCAGTCACCAGCCTCTCTTTATCTTTGAGTGGCTACTCTTCAATTATGTTGCGATGGGCGAGATCATGGGTTCACATCACGCATCCGCGGTATTGCAATATATTGTTGTGAGTTCCCTGGGATTTGTTTAGGGATGCCGGCAAGGTCTCTTCGGCGGCTGTTCAGGCCGTCAAGTTGGACCAGAATATTTTGGTCCTCCTGCCAGGTTCCGAGAAAGTGGGCATCCTGGATTTCACTAATCATTCCCCCTGGTGGAAACGTCAAATAACGGACTCTGGAGCGGGCCCGGGTTGGTTACACCACCGCCTCAATATCTTCTGAACCCTAGTCGAGAGAGAGGGCTAGTTATTGCAAATCTCATTCTCGGAATTCCGACTAGGTTTTCCGAACCCACAGAATCAAATAAAGTCCAGGGAAAACACTGCGGTATTCAGAGACAACCTCGGTCCCCCATTAGGTGTTCCTCCTGTGGAAGCCGTGCAAGAATAAGTTAGATGACAGTGCAAGTGGTACAAATCAGGATGCCTCATCACTAGAGGCATTATGCGAAGAGGAAAAACAAAGCGAGAACCTACCTCCACCCGACACATTTTGAAGACAAGGTTAACCACATTCACGATCGCTTTATCTTGGGCAGGTTACAAACAAAATTCATGGTCAGATATGGGTGTTATCAGTTCTATCGGTAGCCACAATGAAAGCCACAGGAATCATGGTTCGCTGTTTTTTTTGTTTTTTTTTTGTTCCCCCTCCTCGATACGAGTCGGCTGCTACAACAGAATCAAACGCCATAACCAATAAAATTATTTAGAAGTAAGGTAGAAGTGTGGGAGAAAATAATTAATTGCGAGGAGTAGAACGACAGTTCTTACGACAGCATTACAGGACCACCCTATACGCTTTGAAGATAAGGTTAAATAACATATACACGCTAACTTACGTACAATTCATAAATATGATTATGGTCGATTATGCTGTTATCGTTTCCATCGTTAGCTGACGATGAAAACCCCAACAATCATCCTTACTGTCATTTTTTGTCAGGAAGAGGATACATTTGTCTTCTTGTAAGAGTTTTATCCCTGTGTTAAGATGAGATCACGGTTTGGCCAATGGACGGTTGGAAATATGATATATATATATTATAATATATATATAGATATATATATATATCTATATTATATATATATATATAATATATATATATTATATATATATATATATATATTCTATATATATAATATATATTAGCTAGATATATATATTATATA
Organism: Sclerodactyla briareus; assembly: GCA_026419785.1. NCBI lineage: Eukaryota > Metazoa > Echinodermata > Holothuroidea > Dendrochirotida > Sclerodactylidae > Sclerodactyla > Sclerodactyla briareus. The sequence goes on along the minus strand of JAODTK010001543.1, from coordinate 157,777 downwards.
TCTATATATATATATATATTTATTATTAGCTCAATAATCTCTGCGCGTGGCATTCGCCAGAGGGGAAAGATTAGTGGCGTTTAGAACTATTCGAATAGGAGGTATGTGAAGAAAAAATAAATTTGGATGGAGAAGTCTATGTAAACGTTCTTTTTTTTCCGCGGATCATGGGACTTCCCACTTAGATGTGACCTTCTTTCTTCCGCATTGCTTACAATGTGGCGCCTTGTCAGGGCTATCTAACAGAGATTCACATTCTTTACTTTGGTTGTATGAATCGTCGGTTTCATTTGAATACGTCACTCCTATACAAAACACACCGTGAGATTCATACACTTTAATTCGACGTGATAGACCGTAATGTTGGTAGCCTTTGCTTACGCGTTTCCCATTGTTGCAGTGAAGTATCTGCCAATCATGTATGGCGAGTTGTACGCGTCGTCCTTCAGTCTCTCCTCTTGCCCGCGTGTTATTCCCAAATTTATTTATATCTGATTACGGTACTGAAGAAAATATAACGTTTGGTCAGAGCGAAGTGGTGACATGTCCAGGGAACTGCCTTTATTGGATAGACAATAGTAATGGTACTATCCCCGGAGGAACCCATGGTATATCTGCTGGCAAGTGCATCAGATCTATTATGTGTCATGAAGAGACGAACACAATCCTCATTCACACAATTCTTCTAACAGCGATTTGTGCTTTTTTGGATGTGTTTGCGGGAGGTGTAACCTTATTTGTTACAACCTAACACAGGGTATGTCCGAATGTTGAAGTTGAATTGGTGGAGAAAGCAAGGTAATTTTTTTTTTTTTTTCATTAGGATGTTGAGGTAGCGCATACGACTGTTACTTCTTTTGGCCTGCATTGCCATTGTGATTTTTCTCTGTTGAGGACTGGTTTTGTTGGAACCCGACAAAATCAATCTAAGTATCTGTTACTTCGCATTGGTTAGAGCTTCCTCGGGTTGGTTCTTCTCTTTGGCAATGCAAATGTCACGAGCCGTCACATGAATGATTAGAGGTAGTACGTTGTATGTAAAATTCTGCTAATAAGTCGAGTACTTGCCTGTCATAAACCGAGCCTACCTCGCTGTTATATGCAACGCCATTTACAAATCCAATACATAATATACCATGACATTCTAATATCAAATAATTATTTAAATTTTCTTTGCAGTTTTATAAACAATCAAAGTTCGGCCGTCGTATCGCTTCAGTGTTTCGATTGGGGTCCAGCGTCACTGTGCGGTGTAACGTATCTCCGATCCAAATTGTTCCAAAACCCAAGGAATGTGAGCATTATTATGTGTCGATTATTGAAATCATATCCGGTTGTTATAAGGATTTTTGGTATTTTTATTTTGTGATGAATGTCGAGGACTTTTCCCACTTCTTGTTGATAAGTGCATTTGACCTTTTGTTGTTACATAGTAATTTTGGTAATTTGTATATGTTCAACAACCATTACACAACTCTTGTTTATACAGTGTCGTCTGATATGACTATATGTGGAATTTATTTAAATACAACCTTTTCCCACCGACTGGAAATGGCGTTCACTGAACCCTCCACTTCCAGCCCACGGAGGGGGGGTGCAGCGACACTGCTACCACCCTTAGCGCAGTTTAGCATCTTTTATTATTCTTAACAATTATTATTCTCCATTAGCAGCTTATTTTTCGCGAAATGAGCATTGCACTTTGCACGAAATACTCCAGGCAAGGTCTTAATAACTGCTCACATACAACGCCTGGAACAAAACCATTCATCCTCGTCAAGAAAACTGAAATCACTTTTAATAAGCCGAATCCAAATACTTTCCCTAGCAGCTGGTTGCAACCTGTTTGAGAGGTTTCCGTTTAGATTCGAAATACACCCGAACCCAAATCTTAATCAGAATTAACCACATTGAGTACCTCGCCCATTTGAACTAAAAGACGCGTTGTTGATATGACTGCTGATAGCCGACATGCATTGCTTTGTCATCATACAAAGAAGACATAACATAAAAAAAATCTGCAATCGGAAGACCATTTGGCGATTCGGTCGAATCCCTTTGAACATTGTCAACATCATCAATGCGAGGTCCTTCCTTCCCGGCAACTTGTGTCTTCCGCGACATTGCTTACCTAGATTCCACAGAATCTTCGAGACTGCATCAATATTAGCCAAGAGTGTAAATAACCAAACGATCGACACCCGGGGACCATCACTGGTGACTTTTTGCCTGGTGGAGAAAATCCCCAATAATGCAACTCTCTTCACCTTATTGTGGATCCACTCAGAATCCACTTGAGTCATATACAGATACATATAATACCAAATTCTCCAATTTGAAAAGGAGAAGTTTGTCAAAGGCACCTTGTCAAAAGTCCAGGAAATGATATCACTTTACTCTGTCGATAGAACTATGATATGTCCATGAATCCAGTCGATTAGATCCACTCGACAGTCTTATTCTCTTTTTTCTGGCTCGATAATCCGTTTATATAATTTTTGGTCATCGTGTGTTAGCACGAGTTCTTGTTTTTTTGCTGTTGTTAAGGTGAGGATTGGCTGATGTGAGCACGATAACTCAAATAGGCCTTGATTAAATACTCTTACTTTTCACGCGGATCTTATAAAAGGTTCCTTCTCCTTTCTTCATTATTCGAATTCTCCCCATTTTTTGTTGGTTTTTACCTTTTCAGCTTCCGTGGTTCGTATCGTTTCCCGAATTGGTCATGTTCGACCTTGGGCATCCATGGCATTATAAAAGTTTCCACGTTTCTCTCTGCTAATGGTTTAATCAAACGCTGTTCACACTTGTGGCGATACGTTACGATACGTTACGATACAATTTGATCGGATGGAGTGTTCACACTTTGTCGATAAAATGTCTACGATAATTTCATCGGGGTCTCGCGCCTACATAATCGGAGAAAGTAGTGGGGATTTTATTAAAAAAAAGAAGGGGGAAAAAAACACAGGGAGAGCAGCACACGTTTGCCCCTCTTGTCCTTCATGCGGTGGAATAGCCGGTCGTAGAGGGTTTTTGAGTACCAAGAATTGTAATTTCCAAGCAATTCGAAGCCTGTTTCTTTCTCAGTACTTGTAGGAGGCGTGGAGAAGCGCAATTGCCGATCACGAATCAGACAGCTTGACCTTCACCATCCCCCTACCATTTCGTTAGACACACAGTCTTAATTAGTCATCGTACCATAATCGGCAATGAGGGTGCCAAGAAAGCATTCAGTCAAATTGAGTCAATTCAGTTAATTGAGCTGAAAATTTGAAGCTTGTTACTCTGCTCAGAACATGCAGGTAAAAATATATCGCTAGGGCTCCACGTGTACCTTACTACTTGCCTCACTGATCTACAAGACATAATTAACTTGAGTTAAATCGACATTATCCCCCCCCCCTATAGCTTATTTCCGTTCCCCCCCCCCTCCCCCTCCCGCAAACGCTAGCCAGTTAGTGCATAAAACAACCGCAAGCATACAGGACGCCCTCGTGGGGAACAACTGCGAAAGTATGCCAGACGAAATAACGTGTAGTTCATATGCCCTGATAAGCGGACATGATATTGATCTCTAGTGAATTATGCGAGCATTCCACACTTGGCTTCACAGAACCTAATACACCTTTGATTACCACGTTCGGCTGCGGGATCTCATTATTGCCTCCCTGGTTTTTTAACTGGGAGTTATGTACCCGAAAACCGAAGAACAAGTATGATGAAAAGAGAATGAGCCCAATCATACCAAAGACACAAGCTGTAAGTCGAGAATTTCAAATGGATTTCCTTAAGATTTCTTAGACGCTTAAATAGAGCAGAAGTACTTTTCATGAAACCCCGCTCCGTGATAAGTCGAACTGCTCTCTTCTGTGACGATTAATCGAGTAAGATGAGTAGGGTGGGCATTCCCCCAAATAATATTACAATACATAATTGTGAATAAATCAATACATTGTACAATTTAGGAGCACATCAGTGGGACCCTGTTTTTTAATGTTATAAAGAACTACCAAGTTTTTGGCAACTATAGTACAATTTGCATTCATTGACATTTCCCGTTCAAATTGCCCAATATATAGTTCAAAAAGGTTGCTGACTCATTCTGAGAATGTTTGCTTCATCAAAATAATTTTTCTTATACCTTATGGTCCATGCGGTACTGGAAGGGGTTGAAAAAGACAAATGGTGTTTTACTCGTGTTCCAGGAGTCTATTGACCTGAACCGTCCAGACCTTTCTTAAGTTTCCTGGTTGACAGTATTTGCATAATAAAGGGTCATCAGATCGAAAGAGAACGCTAGTATAATCTGCACAAAAAACAGCATTTTTCAACTTATCCGATAAGGGTGGAAGATCGCTTATATCCAGAGCAATGAAAGGGACCCAAGACTGAACCCTGTGGAACACCACAAGTTATGTCCTTGTAAGGTGATGTACTGCCATTCATGAGCACAAATTGCTTCTGATCCAGTGAAGTAAACTATGATTCATTCGTAAGCGATACCTCGAATACCATAATGATGAAGCTTACCTAATGAAATATCATGAGTAACAATGTCGAACCCTTTAGACGAATCCAGGAATAATATTGCTTATTATTGAAACCTTGTGAGGATATAGCTCGGGCAAGTCAATAGCAGCATAGGAGATAGGTAATATCAACGAAAAACCAAAATGAGATGGGGGAATTATATTAGGGCTGTCAATGATTGAAACAAAGAAGAAGATAAACAAAAATCGATCTCGATGAGCTCGGAAAAATGGAATGAAATCGGTACCGTAAATTGAGGCAAGTTAGTTTGCCCGATTAAAGGGACAGGGATAACTTGCCGCAATATTCGATTTCTCTGGGAATTATTTGCAGAAACAAAAAGAAGAAGTTACAAGGGATGAGCAAATGGCTGAAGATGATTTACGTAAACTTGACAATGGGGACTTCGACAAGTCGATTCCACTGGAAGGTGTTGGACGGAGATTATTCCTTATGATGATGTCAATAATAGCAGACGGGTTTGTGGTGAAAGGAAAAAAGAACTTGGAGATATAAACTAGGTAAATAATCATACAAACTTTTGAATGCACGTCAGGTGTCCTGTGGCAATGTTTACCCGTAATGCCCGTAAAAAATATTGAAACGCATCAGCAACTTTAGCTGAATAGTGGTGATTTACAAAAAGACTATGCCGAATCACCGATGATTCACTAGGTCTAATTAAACTGAGTACTATGTTTCCACAGCTTTGAATAATGGATGTACAATCGTCAAAAAGTTTACTGTAATATGAACTCTTGGGCTCTTCTTAGTAAAGCTGTAAGACTGTTTCCTGTAGGTCGTAGTCTGTTCTTATTATGAAACCGCTGGACTTATTTTGTTTTGGGCGACCTAATAAAGACCAGGGGTAATCCAAGAATTACGGTTTGGGTGTCTGCGAGTGATGTAATATAACAATGAAACAAACCCTTTCTCCCTAACTATTACATCTAAGACGCTGCTTAAATCATTATTAAACATATTGCGGAATGACTCGGCGGGGGATGAAAATAAAATACACTCACGATGTACAAATTGTTATTTGTGGTGTTCTTCAAAAGACGATCATAGTTAGGAGAATATGTCCAGATCCACTCTTCAAATTTGACATAAATGCGAATATAGAAAAACGGTACCTTACGTAATCCGGTTGGTTGTTTGACAAAATGGATAAGTCGAAATTAGAAACCAGTTCGACAGGGGTTATGTCCGCGGAAGCCGCCAACAACATTGCACGAGTTGGACCCATATATAATCTAATAACTATGCAGACCATGACCAGACGTCGAGTCTGAGTACAACGAGCGCCCGCCGAACGCCATCTACGAGGTGTTTCATCGTACCAAATGAAGGAGCTTTATGAAGGAGTTTTAGTAGTGTGGGGACATGCAGAACAGGTTAGCGTATGACTGTATTATCTGCAAGCCTAGCGATTAGAGCAGATTTGAAATATAGCTTATAACCGAGGGCGACAGTTTATAGATATGGGGAACAAATGTAAAAAATGTAACAGCGTTGCCATATCAGACGAAGAGCAGGGTAGATTATCGTATTCAGACAACATATTACAGAGCAGACATATTTTGTAGAAATATCAATATGAAGACCTTTCAAAAAAAGGGAAACATTTTTAAAACTCAATGGGAAACATACTGAGTTTGTGTAATAGATCATGAATATTCTTCATGCTCGTCAGGGGATAGGGGGAGTTGTAAAAAAGAAATTGTATGACTGCATGAAGTTCCTAGTACACCAAAAATAGAGAGGCGGGTGGAATTGGTGGATTAAGAACGCCTGCCGACGTCTGCGTCAACTCCACATTAGTTATTTTGCTGATCATCCCGTCGAATATATGAGGGATGAAATGACCCCAATGATTCAAATCTGGAAGGACAGTGAACGTCAACCCCACATTCCAAGTTAAAGATTTTAGAAAATTGAATACAAAAAATGACAATAACCTTTCAATATTGGACTGCCACCAGTTATTACTAGTTTAAGTTATAGAAGAGAAGAACATTTGAAAGTAAAATTTTGTTGGTTTCAAAAACGTTTTTCAAGTAATAAAAGTTTCAATTGCCATAACCCGAATATAACCAACGGATTTTAGTGATATTGGTATAATAACCCAAATCATGGGGTTTGAAAGGAGATGACAGGTTTTATATTACACATGGTTACTGTATGAGCTCTTGCAACTAAATGTTATCAACAAATGCAACAAAATTATATTGATGTTATGATGGTAGTATACGGGGGAGCTCTTTCGACTGCTGCCGAGAAAGCTGTTGCGCAGCTCTTGTAACAGTACATATTCGCGGTGTAAGATCCAAAGATTCCCTGAAACTTCATTCTTTCATCTCCTCAGATCTTTCTGCTGCAGTGACCGGTCAATACAAAATCATGCCGTATAGTTTGTCACCACATACCTTCTGGCTGTCATGCAAAAATCTTCTTAGATGTGTTGGAACCGTCAATGATTACAACAACCACACAGACAAAAACTACAAGGCAGTGACGATGCCGGAACCATGTTACTTCCCCGGATCCAAACAGAGAGCGAGGCGGCTCATACTACTAGAACCAGTCGCGACACATCACTAAATGCCACTCCAATTGATGAAATATCACAAATAGTAGCAACAAAACACCTAACCCTACTAAACTGAGCGAAGATGTACCGAATAGCTTGTTGCCATGATCAACAGTCCCTACTCGTTGCTGTTATTGCTCTGGCCGCACTGGTCGTTCTTCTTCGGAGTCGCCTTTGGTCAGTGTTTTCTCCTGATTCCAACGATCGAATTGGGAGGAGCTCCTCCTCTAGAGGCGACACGTCCTGGGCCCATCTCGAGAAAAGAGGCGGCAGCAAACCGATGAAAGAGCCCATGGATCGGAAATTTGAAGGAAATGGGGCTAGCGATGATGAAATAGAGTCTTTACGGAAGTGACCCATAAAAAGGAAGCATGTATTGCACTAAGCAAGAATACGGCGCAGGAGACACGCCTTACAATGGATAGACCAAGGAATTTGAATATGCCGGGGAACTAATCGTGAATCCCGAAGTGACACCGGATCTGTACAGAATATGGGTTTGGGAAGATGCTATCCAGGAAAACCGTAGGTAAAAGCGAGAGATCAACGACGGGATGATGGATCTACCAATATACGTTTCCAGGGGGAGAAAATATACCAGTAATCGCGGTGGTAAACAAGAATGTGGAACAATCGGGCATCGAGTGTCTACGAGAAACACCGTTACCGTTTATGCTGTTGTAAATATCAGGAAGCGACAGGTTCGCGAGATGACTAGGTTGCATAGACAATTCCAAGTAGAAGGGAGACTTTCCTAGTCATCACTAATTTTTCATTGTCAACTAACCACTGGTTGCTGTCTGTTTACTACAGCCAGAAATAATGTTTCTCATACTAGCGCCATGACATTCCGATCCTACGACTTGCAGGCGACAGGACCTTTTTTGTTCGCTCCTCGGCTATGTAAAATTAAACACACGAAACATTATGATGATCCAAGTTTTCGTGTACGGACCTAGGATTGGAACCATGATCTTAGGGTGCATTCGTCGTCTTTTTGTAGGGTGTAGGGGACATCGTTTTCCGTCTAGCTATAGGTATTGCGGTCGTGTCCAAAGTCGGTTGGCAAAGGACGAAAACATGCATGTCTATATTCAACCTACCGGTGTCATTCCCGTGGGACGTTATCCGTGGGGGTGCTGTTTGCTAGGTTGTAATACCTGTATCGTTGATGGAGGTTGCTATACACGTAAGCCAGTTTTGGAGGAGAGTGTGCATATTCCTACACTGAGCCTCATATAATTATAGGCTTACTATCGTCAAATCCTCAAAAATATTGAATAATATTGTAAAAACATCTAATCAAGGGCGATGCCGGTTAAGGGCACAAACCTAAGTTTGTCTGGAGTGGAAGCCTCTGTTACAGAGAGCGAGAATTAGGTATTTTCACTACTATGCGTTAATACGCAGTTGAAGTCTTTTGCCAATTGGACATTTTTTTTCGACCTTATAGTCAACAACGTTTACACTAGAAACATTTTTCATATTCCATTATAATCGTATTAGCACTATAATATCCAAAATACTTGTTGGCACAACAAGAATGGGTGTGAGCATAGAATAGCAAGAACATTTGAACAATACAATTTTCCCCTTGACTCCCTTAATTATTGATATGTGCATTGGCTAGAGTGTTAAGAGCGCTTCTCGGCGCTCAAGGGCTATACCTATTGTCCACGCTTCCCGGATACTGGTACCACGGAGATCTAACTAAAGTAAATATATTTTATTTATCATTAACACCGGAATACCTTACTTTCCAATAGACGTTCCGGCTTGATGTCTGTAACAAGAACGCTATGACCGTTAGTGTTTCTCAGGAGAGAAAAAATGTTGGTATTGGAATTAGAGGCGGATCGCGAGCATATGGGGTACTGAGAAGACAAAAATGCAACAGGATTGTCGGGCACTTTTAATTTGTACAACCTATTTAGTTAGTCGATATTTGCTCACTATATAATTAAATTCTGCTGTATTATGCGCGTACTAAAAAGAAACATGAATCACAAAGCCCACGATAACGGGCAGCAGTTCGATATTATTATTTTATGTTTCTCTCCACAACCTTGATCAGTTTGTTTTACCTTTTTATTTACCCTCTGACTTCTAAGACCCTCCTGGAACGGTACCTCCCGATCAATACATGAGTTGTGCAGTGGTGGGTGCTTGAAGACCAGAAAATATGTTCAACATTTTCCGCGAGGTGAGGTCTTGCGTGAATGTATCGAGAATGCCAGAGATTTTCCATGGAATATCCACATAGTCTATGATGATAGACCTCTAGTGGGGGCGCAGACCTTATACCTAAAGGCTGGAATACTGCTATGGCTCGTTGGCGGTGGCCAACTTCATACGAGACGATCCCTGCTGGGAACCGACGTTTCAGAGATTTGCTTCATGAAAAGCCGACAATCGTTACGAGCATTAGACCGCCACCATGAATAATTTAGAATGCACCATAAACAGTTTACTTTGCTCCAGGGATATTCATACCTGGCCCCAGCAGGAGACGTACGCGTTTCCACATGCATAACCTTCTGTATCCCACCCTCCCTTGCATAATGAGCCTGTATCTATGTAGTCATTGACTATTTAGAATTATTCTAATATGGTATACTTGCCAGATTTCCGAATTTCGCACCGATTATGCAGTTTGAAAAATATAACGCATTGCAAACAAAACCAAAATATTACAATCTCCCCCGCTCAGCTCATTTTCTTATTAAGCGCTTAAAAAAGCAACTCAATAGATATTTAGCCTAGTAAAACGACAACTAGGTGATGCAGGCCGAATGATGATTTCATATTGAAAAAAAAATCATTAACTGTTCCCCTCGAGTATCATGTGTAAAATAACAATCTTACAACTGGTATCCATTCATTTTAACTTGATTCACAAAGTTACACATTTGTACTTTCCTGCAATAATAATGAGCATAACTTCATCTGGAACATATGGGGAGGCCTATGATTAGAAGAAGAGCACGTCAACAATATTCTAAATAAAACCGAAACCATACACCACAGGTAACGGGCACCATAACGAACTGTGGGAAAACCTCAATCACTCAAGTTCCTGTCCATGAACATTAAAATCTAATTATTCAGTGAGAAAAAACACTATTCTATTTGCACGATCACGATTATGTGATTCATGTTGAAAAATAGAAATTTTGGGGGAGGCTCGACTCTCAAAGGGATTGAATCCTTCGAGGGGCGCGCTGGCGCAACCCTCATAGGGATGAAATCATTCGAGGGGGCGCGCTGGCGCAACTCTCATAGAAGTAAGTACTTCCATTTATATCAAAAGGTATACTCCTCCCTATATTCAGCTGTACCGTCAATTATTAGCAATTGAGTTGACAACGTTCATGGTGTTCTGAAAGCTACGCTCGCTTGTGCTGGACAGACTGACTTGCCCGCTTGCCCACACCCATGTACCGTCTTTTTCACATTTTCGTATTATGAACCAATTAAATTGGAATAAGATCTGCTCCCCAGAAATTAATTGTGGAAATTGAAGAACACGAAAAAAACAAAAAAAAAAAAAAAAAAACAATGATGAGGAGGTTGATAATTCTGCTAATATTAATGTTTGCTGCAGTGAGCACTCACTCAAACTTCACGAATACCACTAGCAACCGTTTGGAGCGTGAATTTCTATTCGATTTTCGGATTAGTCTTCATCGAGAGAAACGTTTTATCGTTCAATCAGTATATAATTTATGTAGTCAGTTAGCCTATAAAGTTCCCTTATCGCTTTGAGAGAATTCTCTTCTTCATAAGTGAATAAAATGGGTTAATAGCTTACAGCATTCTAGAGTAACTGCAAATCTTGCAAAAAAATTGCAAATTACACTACTCAAAAATACCGTTGGGCATTGCAAAAGCGAGGTTGTGGTACTTGTATAACATGACAAGCACTCCATTGTTATGTCCCACGCTTGAAGAAAATACCGCATCTACTCCCTAGAATAGGTCAGGGCAGTGCCATTTGTTGCCTTTTGAGATGCCTGAATTTCTACGACCCTCCGCTCAACTTCGATATGACGTCACGTCTCTAGCGAATGTTTCAGCCCCCAGTGCCCCCACTGGGATATCCTGGCTACGGCACGTAATGAGCATGTATCGCGAGATTCCTGGAGGTTGCATACATTTCTGAAAATCCACCAAACGCTGGTGTTAAGGTGCTTCTTTCTCCTCTGAATATTCACTCTATTTCCTTGACCGGCAAAATATTTGGTAATTTCAATTTATTAAACCACGCATATATTATTGTGATCCATACTCATTCCCATTCATCTCGGGATCACCAAGACTAAAGCGACCACACATTGCATAGGTTAGACCATTAGGACTCCATCAAATAGTGTCATATTTTATTTAAATAATTCCTATCTATCCACAGCGATGTATGACAACAATGTACCAGTATGCCTAAACAGGTTTCAACACATTGTGAAACCCAAGGCATTGGAATAATTTGGAAAATCTGAGGTACCTTGCTGCATGCTGCCAATACAAATGCTCACATGCATGCTCGGAACATTATGGTAATCTTACCAAAATCTAACTATCAACGAAATTGTTAGGTTATAATGTCTATCTATTCTTACGTGATGCATAGCAACAATGCTACCATTAATTCAAACCCGGTTAAAGGAAACTGTGTTAACAACGTATTGAATTACTATGGCCGATGTAACTTGTCGCATGGCCATTTTCAGGGTCAGGAACAAGTCACCTGAGAAGTTTCAAGTTATTTAAATGCGTTCTATTTGTGAATCACGCAGTTTCTTACATAATGTACAGCACAGGTGTTAAAATGTACACGGAACAGTAACACTATCCATTCGACTAAGCGATAGTATTGGAGTGTACATGAAATCGATTTGAATCTTGAGGATTTTCTTGTACTAAAAATGAGGCTGAATTTGATCATTTTCGGGTGTCCAAGAATATCCTTAATCGGGAAATTTTCTACAGAGGAATATTATTCCACGAATTATTTGGAGATTCAGTGATTTTGTCATACAAATGTGTGTTTACACACAGTCGATTGCATGTAATATACGGTGTGTGTTCCGGTGTTAGAATCAATCTGGGTTCGTATTCCGCTGAGCACATTATAATATAATCTCCTTAATGTATCTATAACTTTGTATTCTGACTATTCTCATGTTGAGCCTATATTAGCCTGCCAAGCTAGCGATAACCGTCTTCACGCAATGGTATCAATATAAACCATCACTAGACACAGGGGATAAAACCAGGTAACTAGGCAAGTGAACGTTTTTTTTTTTTTTTCAATACACAAATATATATTTCAGTAATGGTGAAACCTCTCTTCAGAACTGGTCGGCCACCTCTGTGTTGTATGTAATTTGTCATCCTGGCAAGCCCGCGGGAGGGGGGGGGGGTGCGGAGTGCTGCAGCAACCTCCCCCCCCCCCCACTTTTTGATTGGGGTGCTGGAATATGCCACACACCCTCCCCCCATATTTTAGGCACTCCGGCGTCCCGACAATTCTCTTTGCGCGCCAAAGAAAATTACAGTCGTAAGATGGAGACTTCACACTCTAACGCTCAATCAAAACATTGACCTTATTAAACATTGAACATTTGGATAAAAAACCGAAGCTCGATCTATTGGCTCACCGATTCCAATCTTTACTTATTGTACGCCGCAGAAACATGACTAGGAATACATTTAGCCGCTGGCAATACGCTTTGCTGCAGTGCTAGTATAATTAACTGGACATGTGTAGAGGGTTAAACTGCCCATGTGTATAATCCCCGCTTTTTTGAGCAATCGTTGGGAAAAAGTATCTAAAACCCCATTAAGAAGAAACCCCATTTTTGTCAGACACAAAGATAAACTTCAATACCCAAGTTTTGTTATAATCCATGGAGGTTAGTAGGCACATGATTTATGCAAATTTGACCCACGATGGTTTTGAAAATACTTTAAAAAATGTAGCCCCATCCACAGTTTAGTTCAAACAAATCTGACAAAGTTTGGAAAATCGCAAGAATTTCGCAATTTTGACCTCCGTGACCTTGAAATGCCCTCACCTTTTTCGGGGATCAACTATGTCCCTACCCCCAGTTTCATTCGTTCCGCTAACTTGAAAATTTCGCGTAAATTAATGCAAGTTAGCGGCCCTCCAGCATTGCACGAATGTCCTTGGCCTACTTTTCGAACTCATCCGAGATTTTCATTAGGGCGGACATGTGTACCGAGTTGCCGATTAATTACTCGGATAAAGCGTTAAATAGTTATTGTCGCTAAAGCCTAAAGGCGGAGCCTGGGACGGCGGCGGCGCGGCGTTGCGGCCGGCGGCTACAACGCAAAACCATAATATCCCCCGGACACTCCAGTGTCGGGGGATATAATTATACTCCACTGTTTCTCGTACGTACACACCGGGACGTCGCGAGCGGGAGTGTTTGGGCCCAGGTTTCTCCCCCCCCCCCCAAAAAAAAAAACAAAAAAAAAAAAAAAAAAAAAAAAAGTCGTGTCAAGCTACATCGCGTTTTGAATTTTTCGATATCCATTTGGAATGTTCTGACGGATTGTCAGATTGTATATTTTTAGACTTAGGTCCTCGGCTCAGTAACTTGTCAATTTTTCCAACTCACACCAACCTGACTATTCTTTATTCATGTAAAAACGGTTGATTAAAATTAAACCCAGAGGATTGTAAATTTTTTTTTATCCTATCCCAGATAATGGGGCAAAAATTTGCGCGCTTCGCGCGCAATAACAGTAATCTTCCCTTCAATTAACAAGCATAATTACAACAACGTGATTGGCATGTAGCTATTGTATGACAGTCAGTTGTGTCTATTGTTATGATTAGAGATTTAGGTAGAGCATTTAGATTCGCGTACAACCAGTACGGGAAAAAGCTAGTAATGCTGCGAATTGACCTCAAGCATATTTTACATTAGGCTAGTGTAATTTTTTAATTCCTGCGTGGGATTAAATTATACAAATAGCGCCCTGGATAGTCAGCCGAAAGCGTGGACATACGAAATCCTGTTTTTTGCCAGAGGCGGCAGGGAAAACCCGAAAAAATTGCGCGCTTTGCGCCATAGTGCGCAATAGCAATAGTGTTGTGCCACAAAACTCTTGTGAACATTCTGGCCAAACAGTTACGTCGGGCAGCGATAAGACCGAGTCTCTGGACCAAAATGTCAATGTTTTTTTCTCCCACTGATGACAGAATGGAATTTTTGATCACAAAATGCCCAGGTGTGAGACTTGGTACATGCAGCCCTGGGAGGGGTCAGTTTCGGTCAACTGGGGGGCTTGAAGCACTAAAAATGTTTTGGACGACCTCCAGCCAACCTAAGACATCACAAAATCCTGAGTAGCAGATCGCCATCTAAGGACGCCCTGAACATGCAAATATATTGGTTTAGGAGTGTCATAATGCATCATATTGCATCTAAGGCATCCAGAAATGCAACACATTCTCTGGAAAGTGGGAGGCGGAGGGATTCGGCCGGTCCTCTGGAAAGTGAGATCTATAAATTAACTGAATCTTGCTGCCCTCTATTCAAAATCCAGAGCAGCAATCGCCATCGAGGACTATGTGAAATGCCGAAATTATCAGGAATGAAGTGAGTGTTTTCGAGTGCTATGTGCCACCAATTGCAGCTACTGTTACCGGAAAATGCAAACATTTGCAAAGGGGGGAGGACGCCCCATCCCTTGACCATCCACAGATAAATTAGCAAACTCAGTACCCCACTCAAAAATATGTTCCAACGCCACTGATTGTTACTTAAATATTTCTCACTGTGCCAGGCAGTGTGTCAGTCGTGAGCTTGGGCGACAAGCTGGCGAGTCATACCCTCCAAACGATCCAAATACGAGAAGCCACTAAAGCCAGTCTGAAAGCACTTGGTATAGAGAGTACAGTATAATTATGCGTTGTGTACTTGTGTATCTCATTCTAGCTTTGATGGCCGAGTCGCCAACTTCCGTGCATTAGGTGGATAGTAAGTGTACACAGTTCCATCCACGAAAAACAGGTTTTGGATGAGATGGGCCTCAATTGACTCACGGACTTCTACTGTGAATCTGGGATCGGATGATCAATTTTCACAAAGATTACAAAACTTCTTAAAATACCCCCCCCAAAGGCAAATATTGGAACGTCAAAAATGCACCTTTCAGTATACGGGGTAGGGTGAGTTGGAAGAAATTAATCTGGCCAGTTGGAATTCTCACTTCTCCACCCCCCCCCCCTCCCCCCCCCCAATCATATGACCCTTGCTATGTCCCTGCGTACACACCTTCATCATTTCGGGATTGCGCAAGAGGTCGGGACATTCCCGATTAGTAACGGTCACAGCAACACGTTCATGCTCGTAAGTCGTAGCCTTACGGCGCTATATCTACGGCCTTTGCCTTGTACGTTTGCCCAGACTATAAATCGATGACCCAGGCCTGAGCGATTTCCCGGGATTCTGATTCATCAAGATATCGGGCATTTACTCATCCTCTGTTTGTTCCTAAAGAATGCTGATTAATAGGGACCAAGTCTGCGTCGAGTGACCAAGTGACATTGCGAACAAAAGAATTAGGAATAAAAAAGGTGAAAGTTTAAAAAAATACCGTAGTGAAAAAAAAAAAAAAATTAACCGTCAAACCGTAGGTGTTGAATTGGGGGTATGGTGAGGTACAGCGCCCGTCGGAAAATCTAAGCACCCCCGTGGAAAAAAGTGTTCCCGCGGGCCTGCAATCTGGTTTTCTCAATCTGGTTGGAGAATGCTGAGGAGTATTTTTTCTTCAACTGGTTGGCCAATGTATAGCCTTGTCGGGGTTATCGTCTGCAGTTATTTGCTATGTTATCCTTTTGCAATTGGTGCTAGTACTTGGAAGATATAGCATATATGCTTGTGCTAGTGGACGCCAGTTAACACGTGTCTGTTGCGTAGTGCTCTGACACTGCTCCATGAATATGTAACTTATCCGTGGTTTTGATGTTGGCGGGATCCTGTATCTACTGTCGGAGAGGCCTCGGGGTTTCCTAACCTCCTACTATGACGTCATCCCGGCTCTAATTCTGCAACGAAGGCCTTCGTATCTGTTCATTGTTCCCTAATTCTATATAGATTAGAGTCCCAACATGGTAATGTTCAGGCGAAATGCAGAAAGTAGCCTCGTTGGTGTGGTGACATTCTCAGTTCCATGCAACACCTAATATGCTTTAAAATGTGTTTTCGAGGAGTGGTTGTCGTGGTTCTCTGAAATGTGTACATCTTTCGAGTAGTCACATTATGAAAATTCAATTCAATTGTTCTCCGCCGAGACGACATAAAAAAAAAAAAAATCATAAATTGCACTAGAAACATATTTTAATGGTTAGCTAAACTCTCCAATGATTTACTAAGTATGTGCTATATATTGATTTTTAGACATAATGATCAGTTCTCGCATTTTCCCTGGTGTAAATGAATGCAGAAGGACATACACTATAAATCCGGCAATATTTCTAATTTTGAGCAATGCAGCAGGTTGGGAAAAACTGTATACTAGAAATCATGATATTGTATACATTCCAACTTAAAGTGGCATCGGAAATCTGGATCACATGTTGGTGTCCCTGGGAAGTTGAAACAAAATTTCTTCACGGTACAATGAAGGTATCTCTGACCATTTGAAATAGCCATATTTGAACACGTTCTTACTTCAAAATTCCTGATGAATCAAACCCTGCAGACGCTCTCATAGTCCGTTTCGAGATAATTTGGTCACTTGATATGGTTGAATTTCGATAAGATTATCTTGTAGTAAGCACACGGGAGTGGTATTACTGGAGAGAACGTCCAACTCACCATTCAGTGTCAGCCTTTAAAACTGAGGAGTCACTTCAAACCCCCACCTCCGAACACCAACGGCTATATATGGGAGGGCGGGTCTGTAATACCTCTCCCTATTTGATTACCACGGAATAATCTTAATCGAATTTCAACTTCCAGGTAAGTCTCATTCAATTTGACGATAATATCTTACGTAATCAATTAGAAGTCGGATCATAGGAGACTTTGAAGCTTCAAGTTAACCCGAACCCGCAGATTCAAAGAACACAGCGAAATCAGATGAAGCAGGGAGATGATTATAAAAACATAACTCAATCATTGCCCCTAGCAAGATTGTTATAGCAGTACATTCTTGCTTTTAGCAACAGTGAAATAGATCATTTGTAATACTGTAATTTGTAAAATTCTGTTAGTTCAGAACGTTGTTTAGGGTATGAAATTTCGAAAATTAAAAGGAACCAAATATAACCTACGGATTTTCTTAATATTGGTAAAATGTTCCTCACATGGGGTTAAGAGCAGGGGATTTCACATGGTTTGCGACGAGATCTTGCAACTGGCAACTGGTAATTGTTATTAACATTACAATTAATATTGATTTTACTGACGGTAGCATACTGGTGAGCTCCGTGTACTGTTTTTGAACAAGCTGTTGTGCAGCTGTTGGTACAGTAAATCTTCGCAGTGTAGGACTTAAAGTTATCCCGAAATTATTTTATTACATTATTTTACTTCTCCAGATACATCTGCAGTGATAGGTTCAATTGATGGCTCTTGTCGTATAGTTTGTCGCCACATACCTTCTGGCTGTTACGCAAAAATCTTCATAGATGTGTGGGAATCAGCAATATTACTACGACCACACAGACACATACTACGGACGCAGTGAGCGGTGGCAGAGAACACGATGGTAATTCTCAGCGAATACCCGAACAGAAAAGAGAGACCTCCTCATACCATAGGTAACTCCACTGGCTACCGCTGCTTTTTCATTGGGTTTGCTTTCAATTCTGTCTATCGATTTCATTGCATGTTTTGTTCTTTTGTGGATACTTTCTGTTCCTCTATAATGGGATAGTGGTTTTACACTTATTTCGGCGTTTACGTTTAATATGCGTTTGGGAATTGTAGTGGTTTTCGCTTTCGCTTGTCGTTTTTCCCCTGCATTGGCTAGACTTTCATATCGTATACAGTCATCTCAAGCTGTTCGAGCGTGTTTCAGTGCTGTTTATGTTTGTTTTCTCCGTCGTGGATTTTCCCATTGTTTGTATCACGGACCGTGCGTGGTGTGCTCGATAAGCTCTCTCTTGTCCATTGTTTATACTTCTGTGGGTCCCTTTCGATCTTGTTGTCTTGAAGTGGTTTGAGTGCCGGTCTTTTTTAGTGTATATGTGTGTGCACTTCCTCTTTTTTCGTAGTAGAGTTCTACCCGTCTATATTTTTCCTCCTATTTACCTGTTCTGGCTGCATTCTCGCTATTTTGCTGCTGTTTTTATCCTCTCGTGTTGGTCTGTTAGTTTTGTCTGTTCGTTTTGGTGGTGTTCTGTTAACGCTGCGGAGGGCAAGAGGGTTCTCCCTTCAAATGTGAAATGTGGGGGGAATAACATCGTTCTGGCCTAGGCTTCAATGGGGTGAAATTTCAGGAGGGGATTGAAAGGGATTGTTTTGTGTATTAGTGCGGGGAGTGTGTCAGGTTAGCGGAAATTATATATGGGTACTGGGAGTAAGGGAATGAGGAGGAATGGAGAGTAAGGGTAGGTAGCAGCGGAGATGGCTGATCTTGGCTGGCGGTGTGTGCTGGCGGTAGAGGAAGCCGTGCAAGAAGATCAGTCGGAGGCTTGAGAGCGAGTGAGAGTGCATGGGATAAGATGCAGTTGGAACGCGGAGGTTCAAGCAGAGTTGGATGGTAGTTGGGAAATGGAAATGTTCGATGATTGGGGACTCGATTGTCGGATATGTTGATCGTGAGTTTAGTCGCGCTTAGATAAGCCAAAGCGTACGTGTTTGTCTTCCGGTTGTGCAAGGTGAAGGACATATCGAAGGGTAAAATAATTATGGGTTGGCGACACTCGACGTTTGTATGCATCGAGATACCTACGCAAAATAATTCGCAGCCCACAGGGAGATTTGGCGAATAGGTCCTAGAAACATTTAGTCTAATTTGAGGGCCCTAATATATGTAGAACACATTATCCTGCTCATGGGACAAGGTTGCAGAATTGCGTGCGATTTAGCCATATGCCTCACTATATTACGTGCACGGACGGGTTTATCGCCCAGGGGTGAATGGGCGATATTGGGGTTAGGCAGAAATATGTCACCGCCCGAAATTTTTTTTCCCCCCCCAATTGACCCGCTAGCAAAGCCACCTACAGTACATAGGAAAATCTGCCGCCCACGAGGCACCGATAGGCGATCATGAATGTACCTGTGTAGATAGAATATAGCTATGAGAATTGTTGTTCAGGACCAAAGTGAAGTACCACGTACCAGTCGTCGGGCCTATAGAGTATTTAGATACGCTCTGTTGGCAGATTGTATACTTGCAGAATCAGCAGATTTCATGTGTAATGACGGAAAGTGCGTCCTAATTTGTCGGAACTATATAATAAAAGGTTTGGCAGAGCCACAAATATAAAAATTTGTTTTGGGTACGAACATTGCAAGGCGAGTTATATGACCTCATCTTCTACAGTTTTGCGCTGGGGAAGAATCAGGTTCAATGTGACATGGTTAAGTACCACTGGCATCAGTGCATGAAAGGGGCTATGTACCCAGTACGCACCATCATAGGGGGAGGAATTACCACCTATTGTGAGAGAAAGGTATGAAGCCACAGGGCAATATGAAGACCCGCCACACTTCTCAGGGGCGAAATAGGACAGTCACGAGTGAAATAAACTCAAATTTACACAAAGCAAGATTTCTCAAAACCTGAATCTGGTCCTCTAGGAAAACGGTTGTATAGTCAGGAAAGGCATATTGCACTAAATGCTACGACAAAATGCCGTCAGTATTATGTGTTTAAATCGACAGTAACATTCTCCGTAAGCTGTAAATGGTTGGGTCGGTCATGATCGCCAGGCATTATATCCCAAGGGGAACGTGAATACATGACCCAGGCTTGGCGGGCAACGAACATGATTAAAGTCTATCACAGAGTTTATTGCTTATTGTCTTGTAACATGCAGGGGGTGCCCGGACAGGTACATGCATTATCGCCAAGTGTTCACTGGCAAACGAGTCAAATTGTGTGCCTAGGACAATGCCCAGAACCCCCCCCCCCCCCAAAAGAAAAAAAAAAAAAAAAAAAAAAAAGGTGGAAGCAGTATATAATATACGCCACAGATTTAAAAAAAAAAATCGCAATTGTATGCAAGTCGCCAGGGCAGGTGATCCAAACCCAGTATGATGAGACAGCCCGCTGCGAATACCAAAATTGAGAGAAATGGATAGAATATACTGTAACACTGTGCAGCCGAGTGCAAATGAACAGTAGCCCCAATTGGGCCATGCCACTGGCACTGATATAAGTTTAACAAGAAACCATGTTATATTCTTGATACAATGAATTACGGCGGGTTTCCCTGACTATACCATGCATGAAGCATGAAACTTAAAAGTTTGAAATTGTACGTAGGCCTCAAAATCCGTAGGCTCCAGAGACTCCTCTCGAGTTGAAAAAGCAGTGGTTCTAGGGGGGAAACGGACT
Organism: Sclerodactyla briareus; assembly: GCA_026419785.1. NCBI lineage: Eukaryota > Metazoa > Echinodermata > Holothuroidea > Dendrochirotida > Sclerodactylidae > Sclerodactyla > Sclerodactyla briareus. The sequence goes on along the minus strand of JAODTK010001543.1, from coordinate 137,103 downwards.
AAGAAAGGAAATCCTATATCATCATACCAATAGTCATGTTGTGTCGGTACTTAGACAGGCCAACACGCCCAAAGCGAAATATTCCTAACGACTGGTGTTATGGATGGAAAGACGAAAAATGAAATTGAGTTCTGTATAGTTTTGTATTATAGTTTCGTGAAAATTAGACACGATTTGTTGATGGGAATTGGCACCCAGCGGGCCCAAAGAGCAGTTTGCAGGTGTGCATAAGGTGAATGGCCTGTACAGGTGCTGACATTGCATAGGAGTCAATATCGATGTGAAATGTTGTCCACAAGTTCCCTAAAATTTAACGGATGGAAGGCAGCCAAATAAGTCGCATGTTACCGGGATGTTAAGTCCTCACATCACATGCCGAAAACGGAATTTGGAAAAGGGGAGAAAAAACAATGAGTGACAGGGAGAAGAAAGAGCATTGCTCCCAAGGAAAGAAATAATAACAATGAATAAATAAGTCTCTCCATTGTAGAGGAGAGCTGAGTCCAACAGTTTTAAATTAACTTGGACAACTGATGTACCGTGGTGAAAAACAACCTCATTGGTGAGGGAGAGTTATGCTTAACATTGACTAAGTCCTCTGGGTGCCATTTGGCAACAACTTCCAACTTGGAATATCTAAGACATTGTGAACGATTATCATTGCGAAATGCAAATTTCGTTTGTTGAGCGAATACCCTTGATGATGTGGATAATTCTAAGTTAACTATGTTGCAATAGTTCTGACCGTTCGTATGGCCCGATCACTTGTAGATGTTCGGGTAACGTCTCTTAGTCAGGAGGCGCCGCCATTATCGGACCCTATATTACCGAGTGGTAAACTACCTGCGGGTATTCAGACCGGTTTCCCCAAGGGACAATTATGGGTTTATGACCTTTGAGATGAACTAATACGCCATAACTGAATATGTGGCGTTCAAAGTCTTACTGACTCCTGTTCAAGTGCTGTAAGTCGTGCAACAAACGTATTCGACTTGGTAGCTGTCACTGGGAGTATATGTATACACAATTCACAATGCGTTGCTATTTCGGAGGCGCACTTTGGGAAGTCACCAAAAATACCTGGAAAGTGACAATTGAGCAATTGCTCCCAACAGTATAAATCATATTCGGCTGTATGTCATCACTCTTCAGCAGACTAATGGCTTGTAGCTGGAGAGCATAGGATCACAAAAGGCAACATGTGTTTGTAACATGGTTACATCTGAGGTGTTTGTTTGTAGTAGGATTTGCACGGTTGTGTGTCCATTCTCCAGAGTATATTAAACATGATCATCACCAGCACTTACCTAGAGTGTATAAGTGTAAAGTATAATGAAGAACAACGTTGATACGTGAGTTATGCACTATCCTATTTAGTCGCCTAGTCGAGGCACCGGAGCTGTTGCTTGAGAACGTGAAATCTTGGGACATCCATTTTATACATCATGTATTGCTTGTTGCCATGTGCAGAAATTCTTGTCAGAGTTGAAATGTGGTTAAAACATAACAAAGGGTGAATATTCCTCAGAACAATGGAGACAACATGTTGTTCATGCCTTGAAAACAAGTGGAGGGAAAATAACCCATACTTCCTCTAAAAATCCCCACCCCAGACAAGGGGAAATACTCTCATACTCGGCTCCATTCGGGCTTCATCGGAGGAATTCAGGGCCCCTCGGCAATATTTTAATTAAAGTTTTGCCCCTTGGGAAAAGATAAATCTTAGAGAAAGATAGGTGAAACAGTTGCAAAAAGGCAGCGTCTTTTATCTTCACTAGATACTCATTGACAACACAGATCATGAATAATAAACTGTTGGTTGAACCTGTTGAAAGGCATAATCGTTTCGCCTATCATTCTTCTGGCAGAGAGCTTGTTATAATTATACAGGTACTGTTCCTGGCAATGGGATCCTCGTTTCATTCATACCGAAGGAATTGGGTTTCCTATCGAACAAAATGAGCATATATGATGTGGATGAAACATTTTGGGTTGTTTGGGTCCCCTGGGGGGCTTATGACGCACTTTTTAAAGTCCACGTAATACCAAGCGTAGTGGAATGGCGAGGTAGAATACGCCACAAAATTAAACGAGTCCACAGGACGAAGTTTGATTAAGATTCTACCGGGACATTGCACAAGCGAAGGGATTTACGTGAGATAGGATTAATATATATATATATATATACTATATATATATATATATATCTAATTATATATATATATATATATATCTATATAATTATAATTTCTATATATATATATATATTATATATATATTATATATATATATATATATATAAATATCAGTGAATGGGCAGATACAACTGGGTTACGACCGAACGTATGTGACGTCTGTTGTCTACTAGTCGTCATGGGCCAATTTCTGGTCAGTTAGATTAGAGCTGCATGCTGTTTTGGCATAGCATAGAGCGACGTAATTCTTTCAAAACCGCCATGAAGTGGTCCGCACATGCTTCATCACGCAGCCATGTTAACTATGCAATTGAGTATCTGCCAATTGGATCGTTTTTGGAGACCCTAGTGTGTGCATCCTCGGCCTGAAATCCTGATACTGCTCTCAAATCGTCAGCTGCAAACCCCTCGTGTTGTAAACGCGCGCGAAATAATGACATGGCTCGCTCGTGGTGGCCAACTTCAAACCAAACGATCCTTGCTGGGAATAGACGTTTCATAGATGTGATTCATGGAAAGCTGACAATTTGCATGGCGAAATATACGCCATGAATAATCTAGAATGAACCAAAATGACTTCACTTCCAGGAATATGTGTCCTAGGACCCCAACAGGAATCGTACGCGTTCTCGCTCGCAATACCTCAGTATCCCACCCCTCCTTTCATTGATGAGTCCGAACTTAATGTACTGATTTAATATTTTCTATGTTTTTGAAGTTCGTCAGCTATAGTTCGATTTCGGTGTATTTGAATATCGAGAAGAGGGGGTAGGGTTACGTTCCAGGACACTTGCTCCTACTATGACGGGGGTACATGGGGCTATTTCAGGGGAACGGACTCCCAGTGATGTAGCATTGTTTTATCATGGTTCTAGAATGTACGAAATGTCTTGCTCTGCGTTACTTAATTGTCGATTTTCTCGAGTCAAATATCTATGTAGTTTGCCCTTCTGTCAATTTTATAAGAAAATAAGCTAAACGGAGTATTTGCAATATTTTGGTTTTGTTTGCAATGCTGTTCTTGCTTTCCCGGAATAGCCGTGGACCCCAACAGAAGGTTCTAGAACCATATTCTTAACCAATTTAACTGGAAAATAAGATATGATATGCACAGAATATTAATTGATGAGTGGATTTGGAGAAAACAAATATGACGAAAGTTAATCATTCTGCTGATATCGATGTTTGCTGCAGTGGAAACTTACTCAAACTTTACAAATATCAGTCAACAACCCTGCCGCATGGCCGACCTTGCAAGGCTTTCGATATTCGGATTAGTCTTCAATTTTGTTTCTTATCATTCGATCAGATTTATATGATCAGTTAGCTATAAAGTTTAAACTATATCAACAGACTGTGTAGCTCTGGAATTTTGTACACCCCCATCGATCGATTCTCCATTAAGAATAATGTAAATGTATTCTTTCAGCTAAAAACGCGTCTAGTCATGAGAATAATAATATTCGCTTCAGTGTTCTGGTGAGGAATGAGGGATTGTCTACTTCAGTAATAAACTCGGATGATAGCAATTCTATAGCATTCCACAGTACCTGGGCAAATGTTTAGGAAATATTGTGTTTCAAATGGAGGAAATTGTTGAGTATTGCCAACAGCAAACGTGTAGTTAGTCCCGTGTCGTGGAAATTACAGTTTATACATGACAAGCACACTATTGCCATGTCCAGTGCTTCAAGAAAAACTGTGAGTACGCTAACTGCATCGGGCTCCTTAGAATGGGTCAGGGAAGTATCAATTGCTGCCTTCTAAGATGCTTAATTTGTCAGATAATTATTCAACGCACCCCGCCAACCCATCTGTCCGCTCCGATCTGACTGATGAGTCACGTATTTAGTGATGTTTCAAGCAACCGGCACGCCACGTGAGGATCATCTCGCATATTTGATTAAGGTCATATATTCATAGATATAATATATTATATATATATATATATAATATATATATATATATAATATATATATATATATATATATATATATATATATTATATATATATATATATATATATATATATAATATATATATATATATATTATATAATATATATATATATATATATAGATATATTTGGTATTCACCACAGGTGTTCATGTTATTCGAATGCGTATAACTTTTCTTTCAATGAATCAATTTTTTTTTCACACATTGTACAGTACGATATAAGAATTAAACAGGACAGTGCCACTATTGTCTGAAAAACCGATGGTACGAAAATGTGCATGGAACCGATTCGAATCTTGAGGATTTCTTGTACTAAATGCGAGATGCGAGAATGAGTACTAGATCAGTTCTGGAGATTTGATTTTTTTTTTTCACAGAGGAATATGAGTCACGACTTATGTGGAATAGTTAAGTGATTGTTTTTATACAAACTCGTGTCTACACACAGAAGACTGCATATAATAAGGTGTGTGTTTAGATCTATCCAGCTGTGCGTTTGCTGTGTCAGATCATAAGAGATCTCCGTTATGTATTTAAAGCTAGTGTTAATATTGCCATACCCGGAAAATGGAGTGAAGTTTCAGTAACAGTGCCTGCTTTCGATTTAATGTCTGCCTAATCGAGAATGCAATCATACTGGGATTCGAATTGTTAGCATGAATAATAAAATTCGAACGGAAATGACAACTGAATCTTACTGATCACCTATTTTGAGAAGCATAGACTGGAGACGAGAAGAAAATTGGCAAGCTTCCCCGCTTTGTATTTTGACTATTCTTATGTTATCCTATAGTTAGCCTGCCAAGCGAGCGATAATCGTCTTTACGCATCTGATGTCAATATAAAAACGAGGAAACCAAGCAAAGTGAAATTTCGAACACTCGCCATATTAACGAGGAAGTTTATAGTCATCGAAGAACAGTGAAATTTCTTTTCATCCTCCGATATATTCCAGTGCATGGGAAACCTTCCTGTCAGTCATACTATGTTATGTCATTTTCAATCTAGTTTTCTCTTGAGATGCCGAAGAGTATTTCATTTTTTTCGTAATTGGCCAACGTATAGCCTGGGGTTATCGTCTTGGCGTGACTAGCTATGTAGCTTTTGCAATGTTCTAGGTACTTGGAAGAGTAAACATATGAAGTAGTCCCGTCCTCTTATACACAGTTCCGATTATAATGCCGTTCACTGTACAGTCACTCGTGCAGCTGACCATTGTTGCCAGTAGGATAGAAGTGGACAGCACGGAGGTAGCGTTTTGGTACTTGTTTCACGTATAGTCTGTATGAAATTCACAACTAATGATCTCATTGACAGACGACTTGAAGTAGTTACTCATATCAGTCATCTAATTACATAGGTTAGATTATGTCTTCCACGAGTCCATCATTTTGTTGGTGGGCAGTTGTTAGGTGATTCCCGGAAATTACCAACCAGTAGTACTAAAAAAAAGACAAAGATGTGTAGTGGTTACTTGCATTATCCAAAGCAATATCTCAACATTGAACGACCCTGGACTGGCGCTTCTAACGGCACATCCAACTTGAGAGTTATTAGTCATTGCAATTTATAGATATCGTGTTAACTAGTCTCTCCAGAATTCGATCTCTCTCAGCTCTAAATGACTTCAAACTCGCTTTTATGCCACCTATACATGCCCATTCCGAGTCGTTAACTGTTTGCGCTCTCCAGATATACTCTTGAAAAAAAATATTTTATTTGACTTTAACTGAGGTTTCACTTCCTATTCGTAACATTCTTGCTCTCGAGGGTGATAACTGTTCCTCGAATAGAAAAAGGAAATTAATAACAACTTGAGAACAGGCTAGCACCACATGGACGAAAACAAATCTGCGACATGCCCGAACTGCCATGGAGGATACTTGGCAAGTGTTTACAAACGCGAGACTAGATAAACCACGGTAAAAAAACATCAGACTGATGGAGGACGCACGTTGAACATATCACGAGACAAGACAGCATCCAGGCAGATATTAGAAGGGAATCACATGACAAAAACGAAGTGGTAGGAGCAAGGAACGTAGCCAGGCTCACAAGCGTATGGTGGACTAAGAATGGGTACAATGGATGTACGGAATAGGAAAGGAAGAAACAGGGACAGACAACTACGCAGAATGAAAGATTAGAATGCTTTGTTACACATTGAAATTTGTTAACTTCAAGTGACCTTTGGCCACACCCCGAACATAAGGTTCATGCAGTATATTCCTTATCAGGGTCATACATGACAACTACGAAATTCATCTGTGCAAATCTAGCTTATTGTCGTGTTATTGATCTTTGACCTGGCAATGAAACAAAAATTCATGTACGCATTACACACTTTTGTTGTATTCATCCACACAAATATAAGTTTGGCCCACGTTCTATTTCTGGAAAGTTTCGTTTCTCAGTGGAAGAGGCCCCATGTACACATAAGTAACGTGGGTCCCTTTTACTCTCCATAACGCGCTACAAATCAACTGTCAACATAACGGGGACCAATATTGTATAAATTGTTTACGAACTGTTCGACTTGACCCCCCGTGACAAGGATGGCCTGTAACATGACCAAACAAATTGATAGAGTCATATCCTGTACATTTTTTTTAATACGCGCTGCTATGACTGACTCTCATACCGGGGTTCCCGATGAGGGCCCCGTGGGCGTATGAGACTCAAACTGGAACTCGAAAAAAAATAGGGGAGACTCGCTGTGCTTCGTTGGCCCAGGAGGACGGGCCCATCTACGACTGAGAATGGCTAACTTTTCCATCGTCCCAGGCGAATCCGCTAGTCTAGGTGAGTAGCACATATTGCAGGATCCTCTCGCGACCCCAGGGTTTGGAGGCGTCACCAATACCGCTCGATGCACACGCACACGCTTGCTCAATAAATCGCCTGACTAGTTGCAGTCTTGGGCCACTCGTTGCCCCGAGAGAGAAGAAAAGACTCAATCCTAGTACAGTATACAATTACCGAAACCTGTGGAAACATACTTTCAGTTGTTGTACGCAAAGTTGGGGTGATTATACGCCAGGGACGTTCAGAGAAATGACAAAGGACCGTCCGCAAACCTCGGAAGCAATATGTATGGGTCTGTATAGGAGCGGCAAGGAGTTCAATATGTTTACACGTCAGGTCAGATTAACCTCTGAAAAATACCAAATTGAAGTGACAATTCATGACATCGGTAAAACTTTTAACCTCGATTGAATAATTCTACGAATTCCAGAAGAAGGCGAACTGCACATACATGATGGGCCTTCTGCTGAGGACTGTATAAACTAAATGAATACGTCAGAACTGGAAAAGCAAGAGAAAGATGATAATATCAATCGGATCAGCTCTAGAGGCGTCTAGGAGGTGTCTCCAGTGCCAGGCACTATATCTTGCAAGAGCACTAGAGGAGAAAAACGGACTTCAATGAGATTACGCATACGTCATAAGTACGGCAATCATTATTGCCCGGTACACCCACAGAACCAAATCTTTGATAATTTATTGAGGGATATTGGGCATAAGATAAGAGTAATTCTATATAGATTAGGGTTCCAACATGGTAATGTTCAGGCCTAAATTCAGGAAGTAGTCCCTTGTAGTGTGATGACATGTTCAGTCCATACCATTCAACTAGTTTACAAAACAAAAAAACTCAATTGTTCCTCGCGGAAAAAAGAGGACATTTCATGCTGAGTCACTAGAAACTATTTTGATGGGGGCTAAACACTTCAATGATTTACCAAGTATGTTGCTATATACTGATTTTTGGACATAATGATCAGTTCTTGCATGTCCCGTGAAATAGATACAGGGAGACATCACTATGGAATTCTGGTTATTTTAATTAGGAGCAATGCAGGCAGGGTGGAAAAGACTGTTATACTAGAAATAATATATTGGATGTTTTATAAACTCATCATGAATTTAAACATGATGAGTTTCCATGGAAAGTTGAAACATAATTTCTTCAGGATGCAATACATGGGTCTCATGACTATTTGAAATAGCATAGTTGCACTTGTTGTGAATTTTTACTTCAAATTTACTGATGTATCAAACACATGCATAAGCTCTCATGGTCCATTTTGAGATGATCTGGTGACTTGATATGGGGTTGGTGCCCCGCATGCAAGGGGACATGAACATTCCCACAGTAACAAACTTTCTGCGTGTTTCTTGCTAATGATGCTGTATTTCAGAAACATGTCGGAATATGGTCAATAAGCAATAAATCAACAAAAAAAAAAAAATGATGAGAACAAGTGGATATCATTTAAGTTGAGGAATATCATTCCTTCGTGACCAAAATGTCAAATTGTTGATCATTTTTTCATCAAAAATGTTGTCTTCTAAACAAAATCCATTGGTGCATTGACTTGCTCAAATTGGCTACCCGCTGTCAAACTAAAAACATGAGGATGGCTGAATGACTCAGCCGAGAGCGATGTCACCCATTTAATGCGCATGGTACGCTAATTTCTGGAATCACCCATATAAAGTTGAACCTAAAAAGGGAGCAAATCCCCGAGTTGCAGGATCTCATCGGCAAATGTGGAACTATTAATTTGTTTCTACTTGCTACCTTTTTCGAGTTGCACAAAAGGACAAAATTCATCAAAATATGTCTGAAAACAGCCATTTTCCATAAAAAATATTCATATTCATGGAAATTTCAGAAAATTTACAGCATAAATGTTGGGGAACCCTTTGTTTTGAACCTTTGTACCTTCTGAAATTTGAAATCATTCAGATCATTCAGTCCTCCCAATCTCTAAATTACCCAAAATTGAACAGATTTTCAGAAAATCTCCAATTTGACCCAAAATCTATTTTTCCCCCCTAAAATTGACATTTTTGCTAATTTTGGGCTGATTTTGCAGGGAAAAGTTGAAAAGTTGTTATTGTGCCTCTTTACATTGCCTCACAAAGTTTGAAATCATTCGGCCATCGGAATAAGGGAATATCTTAAAAATAGTGAAAACTTGTAAAAATGAGAAATTGCCCCAAAATTGTCTTTTGCCCCTAAATTCCCCAATTTTGATAGTTTCCGTCTAATTTGAGAGCATTATGGTTTATGACTATTCAAGCTGTGTGCGAAATTTCACTTTGTTCAGCCACTCCAAAATGGAGATATTGCGAAAAACCATCAAAAATCTGACGGACACGCAAACGCACACACACACACACACACACACATGCACACACACAAACAGAGAAACTTCATTCGAGTTGCACACCTCATTGATGGATCACCCGGCCACCCTGGGTACCCCACCAGTGGGTACCCCTCAGTGGATAGTTTCCAAAACGCCACTATGGTTACCATAGCAACCGTTGCTATGGCAACCAGCAACAGTAAATATAGGTGAAATGGCAAAGTGACTACAATAACTCATCAGGCCCTTCGGGACCGGGATGAGATAAAAAGCAATGACCCCATGGGATGCTTCATCAGGGGCCCCAGCTGTGCATGCGTTCTGCTATGGTTGTGGTTATGGTGACCAATGTATCGGACGGTTGTTTACTTTACATGGTAATTGGGATAAACACTGGCTAATTTGAACCCAACACGAGCAGAATAAACCAACGAGACGTTCAGCTGGATCTTAGGTCAATAGTTTAAACTGTTTCTTTTGTCTCTTGAGAAATTCCCTTCCCATGTTTCCCACACTGCGCTTCATAAACGAATCATATCCTTCAACTATTCATGCCGTAGCATGCGTCGAATGAGTCACGCCTTCACTTTCGCTTCAGTTCAGACAACGAACGATCGTAATTGGGAACAACGCCTCTGGAATCGAATACGTAGGATGTGTTTGCTCACTCTTCTCAAACTGTGTGGGTGTATGTATATATATATATATAGATATATATATATATATATATATAATATATATATATATATATATATATATATATATATATATAGATATATATATATATATAATATATATATATATATATATTATATATATATATATATTATATATATATATATTATATATATATATATATATATATATATATATATATATATAATATATATATATAGATATATATATATCAATACATATCTCATAGCCGTTAATATGTTCTGGCATTTAGAACGGAATCAGATTTGTAGGTGTAATACGTGATTCCTTAGGTATCAAAGATATATTGGTGCGCCCGTGTAGGCATCGAACCCAAATGGCATAAATAGAGCTCGATTGCTACCATCGGAAACGCGTCCCAAACTTGTACTGTAATGCCTGTGTGTGTTCAAACTTTATTAACTTTTCTTCTGACTTCGACAAGTCAACATGGATGTTCATCGTAGAGGAAAGTGAAACAAACAATATAATTAGAATCACATAATATCGATAGAGAATCATTCAACGAATCAGATCTATAATATCTAGGATTATAATACTAACATTCATTTTCCGTCGAAAGATTGATTTCAAACCATCAAATTAGCGAATATTCGACAGCTGTAAATTAAATTTTCAATCCAGACGGGTATCAAGACGAACACTAATGACGCTAGCGAACCACCAGTAGCCAACACGAAGGATGATGGCACGAAAACAAAACGCAGCTACAGCCAGTACTAGACATTGTCCTGGGGAGAAAGAAGTTCAACCACTCATGCTGCTAATAGTTCACCTCATTTTGGACTCTAGAATTTGCAAATTCGCTATTTCGAAAAACTTCCCATTATTTGCGCAAAACCCTTCCGGATTGATCATTCCGAGTTTCTTCGACGGCTCTAGGGCTGTAGAATGGTAATCCCTCCTAATGTGACGAGCCCATACTTATATTCAACTCTCCAATCGTGCAGTTGGTAGAAGAAGATGGAGCATGTATCATCGAAGTTATATCCTTAGTGCATTCAATAGCTTGTGCCTCAACGGAAAGAAGACGAGTTTATTACTCCTCGTCACATGTTTGTAAATCTTCTTGGCATTCTTCTGCCAAAGTCGGGCGGTATCTACAATTTAAATGCATGGGAGACCATGGACACTCCTTATGCATATGTCCAGCCATTAGAATGATTGGGAACATCGTCAATACCTTGATCAGAAGAATAAGACGGCGTGCGCCCTGCTGTATGCAGTCATGGTTCATACATGTTATTACTCACTGCACTGCATCTCGAGCCTAGTACTTGCAATACAAAAGCAAATTAGACGAGCGAGTATGCAAGAGGTAAGATGTAAAAAGTAGGATTTCGCTACGCTGTATTCTTCCCTCTTCAAGATGACTAACATTAATATAGGAGCAGTTAGAAAAATCGTTGTGTCCGATAATTTTGATCAACATCTGGGCAATACACGAGGGTCAAAGTTGAAGAAGTAACCTGTGTGCGTCATGACATAATTCTGACGTCAGAACTGCTGAGAACGTCGGAGAGGACCATGAATCGTAATACCAGACAGCAAGGAGGGGGGAAAAATGGCCCAGTCTACGCTGCATCCTGCCATTTCCTATACGAAAGAGTTTACTCAGAACTATTCACTACCACCGGATTAAAAACGAATATTTTTCATATTTCGCAACAAAATGTCCATCCATAATGCAAGTGAGGGTAAATCAAGCTGCGATAAAAGTCCTTTTTAAAAAAAAAAAAAAATTATTCGACGTGGTGAGATGTACTTTTCAATTAGGAGATTCACAATCGCCTTATCCACTTGCTTTTTTGAAATAGAAATATGCTCACGTCTCCAGGTCAATTTGGGTTTAGTCAGGCTTACAAACACCAAGGAATTTTAAATAAATCAACCCTTCCGAGGTCTTACCCTTCAATCATTATGTGTAATGTGGTTTTCTAGAATTGCCCGGGGTCGATGTATTTGGTTTTCTTCCACATTAAGGGGAGAGTTTCTTTCTTTCTGCTAACACTCTCACAGACAAGACTTTCCGAATGTGTAGGATTGTCTCCAGTGAAACATATGTCAGCACATTGTCAGCAAAGAGAACTATGGAACTTATTTGATACCATTCGCTATAGCATTCACGTATGATATGAACAGTAGGTCCTAGTATGGAACCCTGTGGCAACACCACACTTCATGATTGATAGAGATAAGACTCTCCTTTAAGATAGTATACTGCTTGCTATTTGTAAGTACTAGAAAACTAAGAACTTTGCATTGCCACGGATTCTATACTTGGGCAATTTGGACAATCGAATGCCATGTCAATTGTATCAAAGGTTCAGACAAATCTAAAAACACATGTCAACGGCATGTCTTTTACGATCCAGTGCATCGTACAACTGAAGACAACATTTGTTCAATGCCAGCTCTGTCAATTCCAGGACGAAACCATACTGTAATTTTCACTCAATATGTTGGTTGATATCAAGAACTTATACGACGGCCGAACATTAATCCGTTTCCAATGATTTTGAAAAGAAAACAAGACAGGATATAATTGGAGATAATTCCAATCATCAACTTCCTCACAGTGTAATAAAAATTCTGTAATCACTTTGGCAATTTTGAGCTTAGTCTGGGAAAACCCCCGATGGGAATTATACTTGAAATATTATGTCAGTGTTTTCAGGGATAAATGGAAAATTTGTTTGATTATGTCAGGTTTAAAAAGAGCAAAGCCCGGCACTTTTATTTTGACTTCATGTATTTTCTGCAACTTTGTCACTTCTCCCTTCATTGAACATGTAAACAAACAATGAGCCAGAATTCATACATTCTATATGATGTGCATTTGCAGGGAAATCGTTGGTTGAACACTTTTGCTAGTGAGGCCCTATGTTCAAAAATATTGGTTTGACTCATGTCTTTAGTTGGTCATCATTATTAATACCATGATCAACTGTTTCAATACTGTCAGGATATTTTAGCTGGTTTGTTTCCCTCCTAGAATATTGATATATTACACTCCAAACTCTGACATTTCCCTTATTTCATTAAACAGTTCGTAATAGTACTGCTTCTTCGAGATACGTAGAGAGTTCAATTTAATTTATATAATTAGAATATCTATCTTCCTTTTATTTTTGAAATATCGATTTTTTGTTTGAACTAGTAGTAGGTAGACTATTCTTTCTTCCAATAATCATATCCTTCCAAAAACAATGACTCAGGAATTGTGTTGCATGTTGTGTAGACAATGGGAAGGCTATTGTCTTATAGTTTTATGAGCGACCCAATGCTAAAAAAGACCACTGTTTCTAGTCACTCATGGCATCAGGGAAACACTGGAAGGGTTTCTGTTAGACAAGTTATAAAGAGGATTATTGTGGAACAGGCCGTACAATGAGACATCAGTGATATGCTTGATCAACTTAAATCTGATCACAAACATTATTCCGTTCCATTTTCGTGCTCAACGATAGTTCGAGGTAAAGTCAGTTTGTGACAGGATGAACCCTACCTATCTGCCGCATGCCTTCAGTTGGAGGCGTACAGGCTCAGCAGTTTGTCTTCATAGGACAGGCTGTGAGCAGTAGGCCTAACCTTGAGAGGTATAACGCTGTCAGGATAGACAACACAGTAATTTATACCTCTTTCAATGCATATATTCGATCCGTGCAAATGTTCTCTACTAAAAGTTGTTCTAACAGTGTACGAGGCTCAGTTTAGTTATATCACACAGGACTACCGCACTTTACTACGATGAATTGTTCCTATTTTTGACCTGAATCGATCACCACATATCCTGACTATCGTTCAAACATACATTGACAAGTCCTAATCTTCGAATCTTTGCAGAAATAAGTGTTTGCTTTCATAAATGGACATTTTTTCGTTTACTTTTTCAACTGATTTCCAATTGAATAATAGTGGTGAATTCGGACGACAACCGAAATGATTTGTTTCTTTTGACCTTGTTTTCAAATATCTCAAAATAATTGTAACGCTAGGATTCCCTAAATTCGTACGCGTATGTGAAAAATTCGCCAATTAACGTCAACTGAGCCGGAGCCAGAGTCTGAATATGTACTATTAAGTTTGCCAGGTAGATATTGGCCCACAGAGGCAACAATAAAAACAAAGACGAACCAACACTGAATAGGCGGAATAAGCATATGTAGCCATCGAGTGATTGCTATCCCATATCTCTTAATTTTATGGTCTTTCTTGCCATAAACTTGCAGTGTTTTTTTTCTGAGTCAAAACCGTTCGTTTTCGCAATATGTGATGTGATGTTACTATCCAGCCCCGACACGCATAACGCATCCATGGAATCCCATCCTCCATGCCTAACGCTGGAGCCCCTAGTTATGGCAGGGAAGTTCTATGTTATATAATACAGTCTCCTATATGCGGGCCATGCGAGCAGTTTGCATCTGATTGCTTCCGCGTAGGCTCTGCAGTGTTTTCGTTTATAACCGACACATAATGCCGCTTACAACTTGTCCATACATGGAATTCAATACCAAGGCCTCAGCCTAAGCCCTTTCTATGTGCAGATTCACTTATCCAATCGCGAAAATGAAACTGAATTCAATCTGTTAAAATCGAGTCATATTACGATCGACGTGAATTCTGGATGGGAAGTCGGGGTGCGACTTTTAACCACTCCTGCCTATTTGCTAGTCGCGCCTGATTGCTTTCATTTGCTTTCTTCTTTAAAATCGAGTCATAATTACGATCTGACGTGAATCTGGATGGGAATCGGGGTGCTGACTTTAATCTACTCTGCCTCATTTGCTTAGTCGCGCCTGATTGCTTTCTAGTTGCTTTCTGTCAGCGCTTTCTTTGACTGTCCTACACAAGCATTGATCATATACATATACCGGAAAGGGATGAGGGGAGGGGGGCGGTGCTACATACCCTATGACTCATGAGGACAGAGTGTAAATAAACAACACCAAGTAAATGTAGGATTAGGCGGGGATGGGAATTATGAGGTTCGGCATAGGGTGTGAAAGGTGAGATAAGTTGTTGTCAGGCCTCGTACGATATGTAAAACCGAATCAGTAGCTCCAGTTAGTGTGAATGGAGGTATATCACAGTGCATCGATATGCCAAGTGGCTCGGGTATCACTAGATGTAATCTATATCGCCATTTTAACCAAGCGATAATTGTTAATGTTTATTTCTTAAAATCGTTTAGATTTTCATTTCCAATGAATACAGAGGACTATACTGTAATAGGGTGAGAATAAAATGAAAAGGGGCCATAAATACGTAGCAACTCATAAATGAAACGTTAAATTACTTCATTAGATATTTCATGGAATCAACTTGCTTTGATGCGATATCATTACCGTATCCGTAATATGCCAATTTTGCCTACTCACTGCTCGTTCAATTTTATTTCAATACTGCCACGGAACTTGCCTCTATCGCTGCAAACCAACTGCAGTTCATTTAGGCACGTTTCATGTTTCTTCTCGTATGCATTCATACGCGATTCATACGCATCTATGGAATCCCAAACTTACTCGTTAGATGGCAAATTCACGTGGGCATGTTTAGTTACATGCTGTATACGATTTGCAGGAATTTAGTTATTCCAAGCAGAATGGGAACAAGCACTGCGTAGGCAGTATTACAACTTGTACGTATGCGGCGTTGATGCCGAATCACCGCAGATGGATGTTTTAGAATATCTCCCTCAGAAAGCCAACCAACGTCTATATACATGCACTACTGCATTTGCAGTTTATTTGACTTTATCCGTTTCTTTGTCGATTTTGACATCCATACCGCACCCCGCATCCGTACTTATAGAATTCCACTTTGAGGGTTCCATAAACACGGGGGGAGGATGCGGCATGACACACACACGCAAACCTATGTGTCTAAATGATCTGCAATTGGTTTGCAGTGATATAGACAAATGACGTAGCGGCCTGAATCCTTCAGATAAAATGGAACGAGTACCGAGTAGAAAAAATGACAATGATTACTAATGTAGCATTCACCGAACCATGGCTCTAGGTATATTCTATCATCCCTGTCTGTCTTGCTAACTGGTTCTTAGTTATGTCCTGGCTGATTTACTTGACAAACACGCCCCACTCAAGGTGCGTAAAATTACATGCAGGCCCCACGTGCCGTGGTTGTCGGATGATCACCGCAGTATGAAAAAAGAAGTTCGGCGTTGTGAGGCTAAGTGACGTTCACAGATTGGCAGATCAACACGAAGAAATTTTCATTGAAAAATCCAAACCTTACCAGGGCCTTGTACCAAGCGAAGAAGAATTCACCAGAAACAGACTGTCTCATGTAACTCAACTCCGACTCACCCAACTCTTCGAGAGTTTGAAAAGCTAACGTCTCCTGAGACTTCTAATGGTTAAGCGTAATATCTCCGTGATGGATTGCTATCTAATCGATTGTAAATTTCTCCATGAACACCATCGCACCAATAGTGACGACGTTTTTAACACTGAAAAACCACAGCTCTCAATGACGTTACCGCCCGTGAAACTCTCAACTGTTTTCCTCGCTTTGTTCTGGTTTCTGAGCAAAGCTCGGAGAAAAATCATCATGGACTCCCCCCCCCCCCCCCCCCCCCCCCCCTCATCTTTTAAGACTGGAACCCGATTTCCAACAAGCCTGCTCAGAAACCTTTATTGGTGGTTCTCTGCTGATCATCACTAACATTTTGAACCTATCCTTGTCAAACGGGCACTTCCCGACTCTTTGAGAATGGGCTCATATACACTCTCCCTCAAAAAAGTAATTTTATGCAAAAACGACCTAGAAGTTCCTGGCATAACACTTGAACGAACGTGTTTTGCGCTCAGAGGCAAATTCCTACCTATTTGTGTAACAATAAACTTCTTAGGTGAGACGCAGGATCGCTAATCGCGCCCACCATAGCACTGAGAACGCGTTGCTCTGCGGCGTCTACAACGACTTGCCTCTCACTACTGACACGGTGCGAGAGTCCATCCAGTGGTTGTTGGCCTATTTGTCACTTTCGAAACCATCACAACCTGAATTTTTTTTTTCAAGCGTCTGCAGAATAGATATCTGTTTTTGGCAACGCTTGGTGTTGGTTCAAGTCTACTTCACCAACAGATCCCAAGTCGTTATTGTAAATGACTGTCTATCTCGTTCACAAACAGTAGGAAGAGTTTTCCCCAAGGATCTGTCTTGGGCCCATTATCGTGTACAATGTACACCTCAATATTGCAACGACACCAAGTGTATGCTGATAATCATGAATGGGATCATGGAGCCGCTGGGCAACATTGAGCGGTATTGCCGTATTAGATCATGTCTGCGGCGAATCACATGAATGAATGACGAGCCAAAATTTTGATATGAATCAATACATTAATAACATATGCCGACCTGTGTTCATCCACTCTTCATGGGAAATTGGAAAGATTCGTCACTGCGGCCTGCACCACAAACAGCTGAAACCCTGTCCACGCCTTGTTTCATCACGGTTGATAACTGTAACAGTTTGTTATAAGGTTTGGCCCGATCAGCAGGTAGATAAGCTTCCATCGGATACTAAATTCGTCGGCGAGGTTGGTTACCCACACAAAGGTCCGGAAATAGCTCATCATCACCACCGACGCATTTACAAACTGTGAAAATCCACGCATCAACTTCAAAATTCTGCTCCCACTTTCAAATGCATCAGTGCTTGTCCAGTGTACCTACAAATATCATATTCCGCGTCGTGCCCTCCGATCCAGTTCAAAACCTTTACTGGCCCTCCTCCAGTGCGCACACGGCATAACGGCTCCTCGCTCGTTTCAGTCTCTTCTCTTTCGCGGTCCTCTGCAATAACCTACCGATTAAAGAAACCAGACAGTAACCAGGTTCGAATCTCTCTTTGAAACATTGCTAAATGGCTATAAAAGAATGTTATTATATTATTATTATTTGGTAGGTTGATCTTGTTGGAAAACCCATCCAAAGAAAGAAAAATGATAACAACAAATCTTCGACGGGAGTACATTCATACCACTCTATTGTTGTTTGTAATTTTTTATTTGCTCAATTGTCCCTGATCTTTCCTTTATTTCGTGGAATCCCCAAAAAAATCATTTACAAAACGAACTCGTCCTGGCCCATCCATGACACGTCCGTCAATGATTAGTGTACATCCTACATCGATGCTTCCGTGAACCCATCCGTGAAATCTTCTCAGTCACATTTTTCAACTATTTTTTTCAAGGGTTTGACACAACAAGGCAACATGTCGCGCTCTAAACTGAATCGCTACTCATTCGAGTACAGCCATTTGATATTCCTGGCTAGTGTACTTATTCGGAGACGTGGACAGAAAAGAAAACACAGGTAGTGGGACACGACATACTACGACGGCGCCATCAGTATGGCGTGTACTACCACCTGATGAAGGAGCTGGAAGTTGAATCCCCGACAAGTACTGTTCTACACAGGAAGCCTCTGGTGGAGATATCGAAATCGAGGGAAGCTATCCGCCCGAGGCAACGTCTAGCAATATGTCTGAGGTGGGTTTAGCTCCGGGGTTGGTGGTACATGTCAGAACTCCGTCCTAGTCCCCACCCCTCCATGATCACATCGCATTCGCCGACGTTTGATAATGATAATACTCATATAGGCCGTGTTGGTTTTAACGCGTTTCCATTACAAATGTAATTAAACTTACAAGTAACCTGACAGTACCTCACAATCTCAACGTGGGTTACAATGAATAAAAAGTGGGTATGTGTTTGATCCCAACACAAGACAGACACACAATCACGCACATATTTACACAATCACACATACCCACACCAATCACCCCCTCATCCGTAGCACATACACGTGTCCGCAACAACTAAAAACAATGTATTCCTGCACATTATACACGCTGTTCCGTACGGTAGTTAAATTTTATTTATATTATGGATAAGATCGTAAGGTAACATATTCTGCTCCGTAGTATTATTATTCCTGACATTTGACTATATTCGTATGGCGCATATCCCACCCTATTCTGTTATTGGTTCGTGTCGCTTGCCCATTTGCATATGAATGGTCATTCACATATTTCCTCTGGTGGTATGCGTATCGCACCTGTTTGTTTATATGTGACGGTCTACAGCCTAGACCGTACAGTTTGCAATACACTTGGTCTCTTTCAGTTGTAGGGCGAAGAAGCCCACATGGAAATTCAGTTAGTCGTGTTTGTGTTTTTTTCGTTAACTGTGTTGTAAACTGTACTTTAGACTTTCCGTTGGACAACACGCAAACTGACCATAGCCCTTCCCAAACGGCGCTACATAATGCCCAAATGGCGCTCCATTATAGCGTCCGTGATTTTTTGCGTCCGTGAAAATCGCTCACCAAGCGGGTGTCAAATTTCAAGGATCTCATTGAGGGGTCTCCGGGCAGCGTCACGAGACGTATGGATGGTACCTTACTTTATTCTTGTGTTTCCGATTTTTCACGGAAAGGTCACGGATTGAAACACGGCGTATGGATGGCCCCTTAGTATTATATATATATATATATATAATATATATATATATATATATATATCTATATATATATATATATATATATATTATATATATATATATATATAGATATATATATATATATTATATATATATATATATATATATATATATATATATATCTATATATATATATATCGTGCCAGGTACATGAACAGTTGAATTAAACAATCAATTAGACTTTTAAATTCTTCCCTACAATCCACAAAGTTGAACATGGAACACGAACACGAACAAACAGCAAGAGTTATATAATATATATAGTACCTAAGAACATTGTATGCTCATTGTAAACTTTGTGAATATTTGTATTTACCTTCGGGCGGAAGAGTGGCAGAATAGTATCAGTGATGTTTTGCAAGCAAACATTTCGAGTTCCAGTCTCAGCAGTCACCTGGTATTCTTCAATTGCTGGTGCGATGGAGGAGGTCTTGATCTCCACTACATGGACCTGTAGCAACTCCCAATTGTTGACTTTTTCATTGCATTTGACAACTTCGACGTTTCTCCTGTTACGAGCGTATAGTCGCCCGGTACGATGGCCTTGAGAAAACTGAATGTCAAATCCTATCCAGATCGACATAATCTGCGACAATATCGACCAGATATTCAAGCCTTCCATCAACCATCTCTATTTCTAAGGTGGTTATTACTGTTTATTCAGCAACTCATTGCTTTCGACGTCAATTGTATCAGCCTGCATTGTTGACAGGACTGTATTCCAACGCTTGTACATTCTAGGTTTCGCTTGCCGTTCAACGACATCTCCAAGCACGTCCACTAGTGGTCCTGATAACCAGCTCACTTGCGACACACTGCAATATGACAGCCACAACTTTCATGGCACTAGCACATATGTGTTAACCCATTCAAACCTACATTAATCATTGGAATTCATCTCAACTTCGGCATTCGTTCTGCCAGCTCGAGTAACAGCTTTATCGCTTCCTGCTAGCCCACAGGGCACGGTATCAGCCGGCTCACATACCTTTTCCTCACAGCCTTCACATAATCTCAGCGTCTATTCTACGCCAACTATTCGAGAGCTCGTCTCCATTCCCCACTTCGTTCCGTGGTCTTCGCATTCATCTTACAACTGTACTCGCGATTCGACAACACTATTGCCAGGACTTTGCGATGACGCCTCATCTTCGTACTCAACGACAGTGACCAACAGACTATCTTATCTAGACAACGCTAACCTGTACTCACGCCATGCATTCGTGTATATATCTCTACCAAGCCCACGTTGTCTCCGGTAGCTTCTCCTTTTATTTTTGCACGCGACAAGCCATCCAAAGACAGTGAAGAATCATCGCTACCAAAGCACACCGCAGATCCAACAAGACCTTATGTAAGGAATATTATATTGGTAGAGGAGATAATGCCCACATCTCCTATTGCTGAAGATCCGCCGTAATGCAGTTGACTTGTGGATTTCTGGGGTTTGTTTAGAGTTATTAGCAATAGGGCTCGTCGGTCGCCTCTGAGCATTCATTCAGAATCTTCCAGTTGCTTATCTCCTCTAGTAAACGCGAGTTATTACTAATTAATTATAGAGAGCGTGTTGGCCTAATTGGTTAAGGGTCGAGCTTCGAACCAAAGTGTGTGGGGTCGAGTCCGCGTGTAGGTGCTTTATCTCGATTACTTCACTCCACCCAGGTGTAAATGGACACCCTGTTAGGTAACTTATACAGCGTTGCGCTGTATGTGGCATTGCACATATGGGGACACGATGATGTGGCATTACTGTACCTACGAACTGTACGAACAGCAAAGGTTATGCAATGTATAGTGTGGGTGTGAAAAGTTCCAATGAGCAAGGATAATGATTGTGAGCGCTTGAGATGTGGTTTGCCACATGAAAGCGCTATAAAAAAATCGAAATCATTATAAGGCGTCGATCTCACGAAAAAAAACGAACATGGTTTTTGACGAGCCCTGATGGCTTTCCTGAAGCCATGGAATGCAAATGAAATCCAGGGAAAACAGTGCGGTATTCAGAAACAGCTTGGTCTAATAGAAAGGAGGACAGATCATAGTCATGGAAATAATCATAGCTGTTTGGTATTGACAGTCGGCGGTCACAACAGAGTAATCAAAACGGCAATGATCAGTTATTTTAAGTGTCGCGAATGAGTACCACGATACTCCACATAACATGGGGATGGATTTGTCAGGAAGAGGATGCATTTTGCCTTCTTGTAAGAGTTGCCATATTCCTGTGCATAGATGAGACGTCTCGTTGTGTCCAGAGTCTGGCCAATGGATGCTGGAAATTCGGCGCTGGGGTTATGAGGCCATGGAAGTTGCAATTTCTTGCTACTTCGAAAGTGAGAATAGCGAGTCTATTTTCTTCGAATGAAAGTATAACAAAAAGAGAATACTATAACTTAAGAAACATGTCTTCTGGAAAGAGTGGCAAGTTAAGTTATGGATAAAGAACACTATATGTTCGAACTGAAAGAACGGAGCAGTTACCTTCAGTTAACGTTGTATTGTAGGCGGGGTCTCGTATTATCCTGAGGCGCATAAGTAAACCTCGTACAAGAATGTTCTGAATATCACAATGTGGAGGTCGTTACCGGTTCGGCTTACGCACCGCACCTCTGATATATAGGTAACGAGAGCCATTCATTGTGGTTCTAATTCACGACTACTCCCCCAGTTATTCACCAAGAGAGAATAGAAAACGATTGTGGTAGATAACATATTTGAAAGAGGAATATTTACAATAGGAGGTCTATTGTAACGTTCATTCATCCTCGGGCAAATGTCGTTCTTTGTGCGGAACGCCTTCCGCGTTGCATACAATGCAGGAACTTAGGAAGGAAACTTCGAAATTCCCAGGGAACGTATTTGAAAAACCCCCTCAACATTCGCCTTGTATGCCGATATTAAACCAGTTCCTAAACTCGATACTGTGCGATTCCAGCACTGAACAAGTTGAACATAGTTACTTTACTGAGCTCAGGCGGGTTCATTGTGCAGTGAAAATTGTCCGAAAAAAACATGTGGGCCTGTTTTACGAGTTTCCTCAGTTTCTCCATCTGTGCCCTCGGTTCATTTCCCATGCTATGGAGAAAATAAAAACCATTAATTCAGAGGAATATACGTTCGGTCGAGGGAAGTGAATTACATCTCAGGTACTGCCCGACACCCCTTTTGAATACAATAGTAATGGTACTGGCTCCGGAGGAACATGGATATATGCTGGCGCTTGTATCAGATCTAGTGCCCGAGAAGTCAAACAACGTAGCAAGTCATAAGTCCACAACAATGCTTCTCATAACGATTTGGGATATTTTGGATGTGTATGCAGGATTACTGTCATTGTTGTTATTACCTAACAGGGTTGTCCGAATGTGAAGCGAAAATGGGTGGAAAACAGCATCATGGTAAGTTCATTTTTAATAGGATAGTGACCGGGTACCGCATACAGTTATACTTTCGTCTGAAAAATTTGTGTGTTGATTAACCCGTGCCATCTGTCATCGTATTTTTTTTTCTGGTTCAGTCCTTGAGTAGTTGGAGGATTTGTCTGATATCAACATTTGTTACGAGCGTTTTTCGCAATAATCCTCCCTCTTTGTTCAATGCATAGGTCGAGACACATTGAATTCGATTAGAGGAATGATAGGCGGGAGCGAGAGGAAAACAATGATATAGGTTATTGATTCTATTAGAGGATAATATTTATTCAATTTTGCTTTTGCAGTTTTTAAAAAACAAGCCAAAGGTCGGCCGTCGTATCGCTTCGATGTCCCGATGAAGTCAAGCGTCACTGTGCGGTGTAACGTATATATGACAACTTGTTCCGAAACACAAAGGGAGGGTAATGTAGGCATTGGGTGTTTCGATCCATTGAAAAAACCGATCGGATTGTTTTACTTCAGATTAGATCAGTTGGTGAATGAAGATGGCCACATGTGTTTTTCCACAGTACGGGTCATGGTTTCTTTCAACGTCATACCCATCTTCGTTCATACAGATCGTTTGCATAGACCTTCATTTGAAAAAGTATATGCCTATTTGATTTTTTTTAAAAAAAATGTGTATAATTCACTGTTGGCAATCGCAAGCCGTCGAAGATTGGTTGGGGTTCCCTGCAAAATCCAAGTTTGTGTGTGGTTATAGGACGGGAACATCTAAATCTTAGTGGTCAATTGCAGGTGTGGATGAAATCCATTTCTTCTAGCATGGGTGTCATATGCTGAAATTTGGTGGGTTTGATTTGCACATTAGTAAGGATTAATCAAAACTCAGTCAAAGATTCACTGACCCTTCTCGCTTTGTATCATAGTTCATGCAGAGGTTGGAGGAAGCCATAAGGAATAGAAATAATGCCTGAAAGGAACAAAAGCACAGCAGAGGACATTCTAGGCCCAAATCGAATTAGGGCCCTAAAATAATGAGTGAGATTTCTCGCGCCGCTAACGAGTTTAACCACTATATGATCCGCTTCACGACAAAAGTCACTTGAACGTGGCCTAGACAGTACGTCCACACTATAGGGTATAGGCATAACATTCATCGGCCCGCAAATAGCAAATACTCATATATATAAATTCTGATCCGACCTACCGGTGAATACGATTGCAGAATATTTTAGTAATGCAAGATATCCTTTCCAAGAGGAGTAGGGGTCCATTTATTTGAATGGACCCCACTTCGACTTTGTCCGATTGCACACGATCGCCAAATGCCATATGCGTAGGTTTGTTGTGTTCTTCAGGAAATCAAGTCCAGTCTGATCCCAAACAGTATAGATAGTGAGGAACGTATGTAACAAATCTAACAACTTTGACAATATTCAGACAAGGGGAGATGTGAAATCGCCTTCACAGTGGCAGTGATATTTTGCTAGGAGGACCAATTTTAGAGAATCATCCCAGAATAAAAAGGAATTGTTGAGCAACGTGAGGAAACCTTTCCAAATCGATCGTGTATGATCGTGTTTCATGTTCATTTGTCAGGTGGGAAATGTGGAAACTGCTAACATTCTCAGTACACAAGATATCAGAGCGGGTAAAGTAGCAAAACGCCTTATCTGAGTCAACACCACATCAGTTGTTTTTCTGATTATTCCGACAGATATTTGAGGATCAAAATGGTCAAATGATTTCAAATTCCAGGTTAAATAATTTTCTGAATTGAAAGAAGGACAATAACTTTTGGCAAATGGAATGCTATCCAGTTATTTCTAGTTCGAGCTGTAGAAGATAAGAACAGAATTTCGCTGGTTTTCTTGAGCCTCTTTTTCATGTCCTCCTCCCCAGCTACGAAGCTACCCATACTGTAGTAATCTATTGTTTAATATAAATATTGTCTGATATAAATTGAAGAAAACGATAGTATTAGGTAAAAAATCGTAATTTCGTGGAACAGGTCCCTGTAGCGAAGCATAGACATTTATTGCGGCCGGCCGGCATCTTTTTTTAAATTCACGGACTGATCACTATTTCTACCAAGAAAAGAAACGATTTGGGTGAGGTAATTTTGACTGAGGTCCTTCTCGTAGATGAGGTGTCGAACGTTGGCATTCATCTTCAATATCATTGATGTTCACTTTCTCGAATATTTCTAAGGCTGAATGGAGCTTTATGTTATAAAAGTTTTTAAATCATATTTGGTCAAATGTCCATAAACATGGGGTTTAAAAGGAGATGAACAAGTGGAGGAATTGCACCTGGTTACCTTGAGACTTGAGGTAATTGTTTTTATCATTAAAACTGTATTAATGTTATTGATGGTAGCATACATTAAGTATTCGCGGTCTAAGACCCAAAATTATCCTGCAACCTCATTCTATTATCTCCCCAGATACATCTGCAGTGATAGGTTCAATTGATGGCTCTTGTCGTATAGTCTGTCACCACATTCCTTCTGGCTGTTACGCAAAACTCATCATAAATGTGTTGGAACCGGCGATAATTACGACTACACAGATAAAGAACACAGACGGAGTGAGCAATGGCGGTGAACACGATGGTACGTCTCAACAAATACCTGAACAAGAAAGCGAAACAGCTCCTACTACCAAATCCGACCGGGGCACATCACAAAACACCACTCCAGTTGATGACACCACACCACAGGCTATTCACATCTTACCCTTACCACCAAACGCAGTGAACTATGGCGGTGAACACGATGGTACGTCTCAACGGATACCTGAACAAGAAAGCGAGACAGCTCCTACTACCAAAAATGGTCGGGGCACATCACCACCACACTACTCAATGATTGAAACACACCACAGCAGCAAGTCACAACTTGAAGACCAAACCCTACTCAAGCAGAGTGAGAAAGCACCAGATAGTTTTTTGCATTTGGATCAAAAGTCCCTACTCGTTGTTGTAATAGTTCTGGGCACACTGGTCGTTCTTCTTCTATCGTCGCCGTCGTCAGTGTTTTCTCCTGATTTACCAACGATCGAAAACAGGAGGAGCTCCCCCCATAGAGGCGACACGTCCTATTCACCTCAAGAAAAGAAAAGATTGCGGAGCCAGAAACAGACGCGAAAGAGCCGATGATCAGAATGTGAGGAATTGGGCTAGCGATGTTGATAATAGATTGTTACAGGATTGTGAATACCAGGAAAAAGCGAAGCACGTACCGCGACAGAACACGAAAGAGCAGGAGAGCACAAGCTGAAACTGAATGCCTGGAGGAAGGAAGATGGAAAGATGCCAGAGAACCGAATCGATAAATCTGAAAGTGATATCGGATCTGGACATGATGGTGGTATGGAAGCGCTATCCAGAAACACTGGAGGCAAAAACGTGAAGAGGATACGACGGAATGTGGAGTCTGATCAGGATGGTACTCAAGGGAAGTTAATATACCAGAATACGCTGTGCGTAACAAGAATGTGGAAACACTGAGCAACGGTTCCACAAGAGACACCGTTCGGGCTATGCGTGTGAAATCAGGAGAGCGACAGGTTCGCAGGATGAGCAGGGTTGCGAGGATAGGTCAATTCAAAGTAGACGGCCCATCATCAGATTTTTCCAGGCATCGTTTATTTCTGATTGTCTATAACTTGGAAAACGGCAAAGAATAAGTTTTGCACTTCGTTATAATATAGATATAAACGTTGGACAGCAGATAGTGTGGCAATACCGTTATCATTAATGATGGGCATTACCTTAGGGCATCAAATGATAGCTTATCGTTGCACTGGTTACCGTTGAGCTCCGTATCCGTTTTGTTTGTTAATTGTTTTCAAAATTCTGCATATTATAGCTCCTAAGTATCTCGAGGATATGATCGAAGTTTGCCACAACAGTACTATCGTTCAAGATCACAAGAGGGTTACAAGCTAATTGTCCGAGATTTCAAGTGCAGGCGTTTGGGTGCCGTGCCTTTCCTGTTTATGGTCTAGACACTTTGTACGTTGGCACTTCGATCACAGCATAACTTGGAGGGCTTTCAGGAGACTTGAAAAGAACTCTGCACTAAGTTTTTGAGAGATGTTTCAAAATTTTGACTTTGTGCATTTTTATTGTATTTTTTGGATTCTTAGGCTATATATCGGAATGTTACAGCGTTTTTGATTGTATTTCACAAATTTAACGCCTTATAATACTTTAAAGTTTGAAATTGCATTCGGAATAGCTCTAGAGCAATTAGGAAAACTTCAGTCATTGCTAGAGGTTGTATGTGCCGCACATTAGTATATTTAGGCTATATACATGGTTTGTAGAAAAAAACAAACGACAAAAGTCCTTGGGAAAACAAACGGCCGGTAATTCATTGTTAGGCGTTTTCAATTTAGCTGAGTAGTTTATGAATATCAGTGATGTCGTCGTTACAAGTGAGGGCAATTATGTAGGAGCGGGTTCTTAATCTTAAAGTTGCATTCGACCGATGCCTAGGATAGAAACAGCCCAGTGACTGCCATGTAATGAATTCAAGCTATATTCTTTCTAAACTGTAGCATGTTGCTCTGTCTTCCAACAGGGATAACCACTAGCTGGT
Organism: Sclerodactyla briareus; assembly: GCA_026419785.1. Classification (NCBI taxonomy): domain Eukaryota; kingdom Metazoa; phylum Echinodermata; class Holothuroidea; order Dendrochirotida; family Sclerodactylidae; genus Sclerodactyla; species Sclerodactyla briareus. The sequence goes on along the minus strand of JAODTK010001543.1, from coordinate 109,554 downwards.
GTCTGCAGTACTAACAAGCCGGACATGTGAAGACAAATGGTCAGAATACTATCGCCCAGTAATTTCATGATTTCGCAGGGAACAAGATATTTTGCCTGATGTTGCTCTGCATGAAAAACACAGACCAAACAACTGATCAAGTTTTCGGTTTGTTTGTGTTTGTAACGACCACAGTATTGGGAATCATGAGTAGGATTTCAACGTGTTATACAAGGGTGTAGGAACATTTTTTCCTCTATGCTATAGGTAGGGCGGGTATTGGATTATTGCCAAAAGTCGGTGGCTTATGATACACGGTACACATAGCAAAGTTGGGAAAACATGTACTGTACATATTCAACATTCCAGCGTCATTTCGTATAGGAGCGTTATAGGGGTGCGGAGGCTAGGTGTGATACCTGGAGTTGTTGAGAGGGGCGCTTTTTATACCGGCATGCCCAGTTTTGGAGAAGAGAGTGCGCACCAATTGCATAACTGAAAGGATGACTATCACAGGCTTACTTGTCAAATTTCGAAGGTAAGAAATAAGTATTGTAACGTAAAGGCCATTGTCGGTTAAGGACCACAAGCCGAAATGTAAGTTGGGAAAAAATAGATTGAGTACTTCATTTATATCAAAAGGTATACTCCCCCAATGATCTAACAGTAAATTATCAGAATGAGAGCTGACAACGTTCCGTGGTGTTTTGAACAGCTGTGCTCGATTCCTTGCGAGACAATCTTATTGCAAACTGTCCAACATGTAATCGTTCCTGTTTTCGTCTTTCGAAATTGTAAACAATTGACTGAAATAAGTCCGGCTATGTGAAACAAATACGAAAGGTTGATAAATCTGTTTAATACTCGATGCTGCTGCAGTGAGCACTTCTCGAACGTCAGCAAATTTTCCACAAATAGTTCAGCTAGCAACTGGCCTTGGCCCATGAGAAGGCTTGTGATTTTTTTCCTATTCGATTTTCGGGGTTGGTCTATAAACAGGTCTTATAATTCATCAGGATAAGTTTATATATAGGTAAGGGGTTACGGCATTCCCTACTTCAGGAAGGGATTAAGCTGATTATAACTTACAGCGTTTCCAGAGTACTGCGAATCTGGCAAAACAATTTGTGCTGTAAATGAGGGGAATGACACATAAAAATCCCGTTGGGTATGCTCACCAGCAAAAGAGGTGGTTGTGTTGGGCAATGTTATTCTATAACATAACTAAGCACCCAGGCAAAAGCATTTGTTTAATACCAACTTATAGAAAACTCGCTTATTATTGGATCCATCCTTTTCCATTCATCAGAGGTTCCAAAGACTAAGGGCCCACAATGCATATTCAGAACATTTTTCTTTGAAACTTTGAAACATCTATAGTGTAACTTGTTGCAGTGCAGGCTGCAATATACGTGTCACGATGCATATAGGACCAAATGTTTCATTTTACGAGCATTTTCATACCAAAAATTGTTTCAGCGTTTATTAAAATGCCTATCTATTCTCATGTGACGCATAGCAACATTGACCATACCATTTAAACACAGTTAATGACGACGTATTACCACAACGTATCGGATATCAACTACGCATGAGGGACGGCGTTCGCATGGACATTTTCAGGCTCAGGAACAAGTCACTGAGATGTTTCAAGTTATTCTCAACTGCGTTTTATTCCTCAGTAAATCACGCCGTTTCTCACATATGTACAGTGCTTAATATTAGATGTATACAATACTATTCGTCCCCGAAACAAATCGCTAGTACGGAACGTATACATGAAATCGTAATTCGAATCTTGAGGGATTTGCCGGTTAATGAAAAGTGATCTGAATTTGAATATTTCAATAGGATTTTGAACGGAAACGACAAAAACTGATTCAACTGATCACTTATTCCGAGAGACTGAAAACGAGACGGACATTGGGCAAGCCTACCCCACTTTGTAATTTCTGTCGGCCTCTATTTGGTCTGACACACTAGCGTTAAAGGACAACTGCAGGATTTATACAGGGTTACGTTACGGAGTTATAGTCATTCGAAGTTCATGTTTGTGAAGCATGTGTATTGCGCAAGATCGAAATGCATCCCATCATGCAATAATAATGACGTCATTTTATTTTTTTTTTTGACAACCCTGCAAACATTCTGTGTTTCCTATTGAAATTCAACATTATTTTCACTTCGAAAGCATTAGTCTATGGGATAGTATTGCTGCAGTGTGTTTGTAGGTTTGATGGTTACCTTGGTGGCAGAAAGACAACAGAACTTCTGCTAAATGTTGATGTCTTCAACAAAATGAAACAATCAAATACATAACATAATTTCCTGTGTTGTCCATTGTGAGTCCATTTGGTATTCTCCTCCATTTTTTTCCCTCTGAAAGTCCCATACTCCACTAGGAACATCGTATTGAAATGGGGTTTGGACCTATAGAAACAGTTTTCCATTCTCCACAATATAACCTCCGTCGTATCCCAGCCTGCAGTTGTCCTTTAACCGTCTTCACTAGTGTGTAGGGAATTCTCACTGTGAATCTCACTTGACAGTTGACTGAAGATAGCTGGTTATTTCTAACAGTCATCTAATTATATGGGTTACATCCTGTCAGTGTCTTCCATCAATAGTCTGAGTTCATGCCCTGGTACTGGTGCGGCAGTTTTGAGATGATATACCTACCTGGAAAGTTACCAACCAGTAGTATTAAAAAAGGAGACAGAAATTTGTATGATTGACTTGCATTATCCAAAAACAATAATCAACATTGAATACGACTCTGGAGGCACTTCTAACGACACATCCAATTTGAAGTAATGTCGTCCGCAATTCATAAATATCGTGTTAAAATAATATACCAATTTAACAATTTGAAGCTTCGAACCGGCACCTTAAATAACGACACATCTAATTTGTGGGTTATTATTTGTCGCAATTTTTAGATATCGTGTTAACAAATCTCTCCAGAATTCGATCTCTCTCAACTCCCAATGACTTTGGACTCGCTTATCTGCCCTATGCATGCTCATTCCGAGTCGTGAACTGTTTGCGATCTCCAGATATACTCTTGAGAAAATAGTTCAATTGATTTGAACTAAGTTGCACTTCCGATCCTTGCTCTTCGAATAGAAAGAGGAGATGGAGGATAGAGTGTATTGAGGCAAGGTTGTAGCCGGGCTCACAGCGAATCGTGGCTATATAGGCTCTATAATAGGATATTATTGCTCCGACAGATGGAAAAGGAAGAAGAAGAAACAAGTACGCAGAATGAGTACAATGCCTGTTATACATGATATTTGTTCACTTTCAGGTGACTTCGACTTTATCCAGAACATAAAGGTGCTAATACACCGCCAGCGAAGCGAACGAGGGTTCAGCGCTCGGGCGATTGGACGCTCGCTGGTGCTTTCACACTGAGAGCGAATATGCCCAGCGAGGATGTTTATTGATATAATAATAATAATAATATAATAATAATAATAATAATAATAATAATAATAATACAATAGTAAAACCAACGTATGCTCCAGCCTAGCAGATTGAGCCTACGAAATCATTGAAAAGATGGAAATGAAGTACAAATGCATCCCCCATTTTTGGTCCCATTGTGTGTCGTGGATTCTATTCAATTTTCGCGGACCATCGGTCCGTGGAACTTTTTTGGTTTTTTTATTCCGCTGATTTTCGGTCCCGTATTCCTTCGATCCCGTTGGCCGTGACCATGTCACAATGTCATGCCAGGAGGATTTAGCGGCGATATTTGCAACTCACATTCAACACTGTTTAGTCGCCATCACAAGCTCTAAGAGGGCGGTATACGATAATTTGGGATCACCTTGAGCATCCAGCAAAGGAATATTCTTCACCCATGGTGGGATGTCAGTCACTCGAGTGCGTGGTGTGTGCGGTCAGGCACCAATTGACAATGCATAAGGGATAATATATGCTTTCTTTACCACACCCTGGTAATTAACAAATAGAGGAATTAAATTTATTCATTATGTCTAAGAACATGGCCTAACTTCAGCAAGTAATAATCTAACGCTTTCACATAGAAATGTATCCATGTTTGAGGTTTTGTGAAATACATGTTGAACAGATTCCGGATTTGAACAAGCTTATATTGAGTAGGTACATTTTGACGGAGTAGTTAGGGCGGGTGGGAGGATCCGAACTTTTTTACAAGTGGTACTGGATAGAAACCAACGTCCTGGGCGGATTTTATTCCCTGATATTGGGAAATCCTGACCCTCACTCACTCCCAGTCCCAAGGCAAATCGCCGTTCATGTTTTAGTATTAATGTTGCCAGAATGTACATCATTAAAAAATGAAAACAATAGTAATGTTCAAACTTTTTTTATATAACTGAGAGGATCGAACCTGATCAAGGACGTTTTTGCAGCTGCGAATAGTCAGCAGGGGCACAGAATAAGCCAATGCCTCTCTAGCGGTCCTTGATGGGGGGGGGGGGGGGGGCACACGCACCGTTACCACCCCTCGTTTGTTCCTACTCCGATTTCTTACGATTAACCCCCGAGAAGGCAGCAGGTATAATTTTCAAAGTCTTTGGTCCTGACCCGACTCCGATTTCCGAGTGGGAGGTCGACACTCTACCGGTGTACTAACTCGAGCCATGACTACATACCAACCATATTAGTTTTTTCTTGAGCAAACAGCTGCAAAATGCATTAATCGGCAGGCTCCTGCGAACGATTGTTAACTGGGGGTGCTAATCTGTCCTGACAAAGAACACCTCCCCTCCCCTCTCACAAAAAAACCTCCCTTTTCCTTTTCATATTTTTCTTTTGCATTTAATTTATACTTTTTTTTAATTATTTCATAGAAAATCGCGTGATTCCGATTAGACAGTACACCCTGATGTACCCGCGGTAACGGTACCCCAATCTGTTAATTGGCAGCACGAGGCAAGGGCGACCCATGAGCAAAAGCAAAAATAACAGTGAACAGCGGGCGTAGTAGCCAGGTTTCTGGTGAAAGGGGAAAAATTAACTCAGGGTCCCCATTATGGACCGCCGTCAGTGAGGGTATAAGGGAAGGGAGTGTCCATCGTCCCCCTTTAAAATTCTGGCTGTTTCGAAGCAAAATTGTTTTATATAACTAGATCAATGAGCTGAAAATGTCCTGCATTTCATCATATCACTTGTAATATTACTACTTTCACTGTCTTTCAGTTGGTAATAATCAGGGGGTCGTCGGTGTTGAATATTGGGGGGGGGGGGGGGTATGAGGGTAGCACCACCTAAGCCGCCGGAGCGCCACCATGGGTTGGCGCGTAGCATAAAAGGAAATTTTTAGTTTTACAGACCCCCCATATTGCAGGAACCGGCACTTCGGGGGTCATATGGCAGTAAGCAACATCCCTAAAATCGTCCATAAATTCCCGAATTTTTATTTCAAGAAACATTCTTGAAGAACTGATCAATGTTTTATTCCGATCATCGGGCCACCGTCGGTTGTTGCGCGTAGGGTACCAAGAAAAGGTTACAGACCCCCCAGATTGAAGGAAACGGCATTTCCCGGACCGTATGGCAGTTAGCAACACGTCCCTCGCAATTGGCAATAAATTTCGAAATTCATATTTCTAGAACGTTCTTGAAGGAACTGATTGGATGTGTATTCCTTCATTCGTGCCAGCCGCAACCCCTCAGTGGACGCGAAGGGACAAGGGAAATTTTCGTTTTACAGACCCCTCAGATTGCAGACGGTAATTCCTGCGCTGTATGGCAGTGAGCAACGTCTCTAAAATTGGCAAGACTTCAGAAATTCTTTGTATTTCAGAACGTTCTTGAAGGAACTAATTGATGTTATTTCCTTATACAATTGGGGCCAGCATCCGTGTTCTCGTCTAGGTACAAAGGAACATGTTGAGCCCTTAACGAATCCCCTCATATTTGCCGAAACGGTACTTCCATGTCCTTATGGCATTAAGCAACATCCCTAAAATTGACAATAAATTTTCTGAAATGCTATTTCAAGAAACACTCTTGCAGGAACTGGATCACGTTCATTCATTACAATTCGCGCCACCATCAGTTGACGCGTACCGTACAAGAAAATAGTCTCACAGACCCCCCCCCCCCCCATATTGTAGGGAGTGACACTTCCCGCGACTTATGACAGTATGCACTCACTGAAATTGACAGTAAATTTCCAAGAACTGATCAATGTTAGTCCTTACATTTCTTCATCGTGGTCTCTCCAGTCCCACCATAGCCATGTCCTAGAGATCTTCCATCGAGAACCCCTTCCAATTGGGTTAGAGGCTGCCGCAGATTGAAAATTTGCTTGAACATCACTGTCATGGGAAATGTGTGCATTTTTCCGGGCATTTGATTAAAAAGAATTGAGCCAGTCAGCAGACAATTTTTCATTTTTCAGATTAGTTTCCCCTCAAATGTTACGTCCAAATTTATCATGTCTCAGAATTGTTTCGCCCCGGTCCGCGCCTGTATAGTTCCATAAGTCAATCACGTAAACCTCCACATTAGTGCACGATCCTCTGCCCTGTTGTTTGTCGTTACATATAGCTTTCACATCATCTTCTTATTAAAAACACACGTCAGCGGTGCAAAGCCATCTGATCAGGAAGGATCAAGTAGACTAAACTGTGGTCAGTGGTTAAGAAAATGGCAGTTGGATTCCGGCATTGTTTGTAGTTGCGGGGGTGTCAACATGAACAAGTCCCAAACCATTCTCCTCGTGGCCTACCTCTTGTTCACCACACACACTTGAACAGATGGCAACGTTGGACGACAATCATATGCCAGAATCTGACAAGTTATTGTCACTGGCCCCTGTATTATACATGTAACGAAAAAATAGAATAAAGCGCGATTTTTTTTTTTTTGCACTTCGGCCTTCTCCACAAAATTTAAACATCTAAGAAGAAATTACGAGTAAGACAAATCAATACACTTGAAAACAACTTCAGCAGAGCCAAGCCGCAGACCTGAAATCGGTAGGTCGAATGGTTCGAGTTTATACGGTTTGGCAGATCATTGATATATACATAAAGATGATTCGAATTGATTGATAACCTATGTCCCCCGAGGTAGTCCGTACGATCCAACACCAATGGACATATAACATCAACGTCACGGTGGGAACAAAAGTTCTGAAATATTTCATGAATGTGGGAATTTAAACGGATATATTGTTTGATATGTCGAGCTTCGCATGTGATTAGTAATCATTTGCAGCCGTCCAGTCCACCTTCTATCTATTTCGTTTCTATTATAGCTTATTGCAAGTTCACAAGGAGTGATTTTTTCGAAAAGCAATTTTAACGACGATCCATATACTGCCTCAGAGAGTGGTAGATGGAATTGTTCGAATCATTTACATGGTCTAGAGTGAGTGAGCTGTCGTGGTAATTTGCAGGACTTTGTAGCAATTGTTGAACGTTTCACCCAGCAAGCTTCAGTGTAATATGTCGTGGGCTTCCCTACAGATTGCTTTGGCGACTGTGGATCATTTTGTAAGGCGTTAACAGGTTCCCTTGTTTTGTTGATGATTCTGAAGCTCGTGATTGTTGTTGCTATCAAACCATTCTTTATAGCGTTCTTTCCTTGAAGCCACTGTATCCTCATACATAAATAATTATATCACTCCAATATGGCTCCAGTGGCCTTCAATAAACGCAGATTTACTCAGGCACTTGTGGTCTGCCATCACCAAATTTCTTGATTTCATTCTGACTTTGATGCAACGTTTTAGTTTGGATCTTTAGGACTCACGAGAGCAGAGATAATGCGAATGATCAGTCCAAATTCATCACCCCAGTGCCATCTCCTTGTTTTTAGTAGCATCCTGTCTGCCAAGCGCTCTTACAATGTCATAGTCGATGATGTGCCAGTGTTATGACGGTGGATACTGCCAGGATGCCTTGTTCAAGGAGTTTGCAGGCAAGCAGGTCCGATATTCCTAATTGTTATTCAGAGGACTCGGGCTAGTCCACGCCCCCTGTGAATGACTTTCACCTCGGGGTGATCTATTACCTGACCCCCAAAACGAATGTACTACTTACCCTATTGCCGAACTACATGCCAAGTATGGTCTTCATCTCGCCTCTCGTTTAGAGAATAAGAATATATCGTTTTTACAAGTCTAAGACCACCGTTGTGACTGAACCAGAACCTACGAATGCTTTTTCTGCTACTCCTACCATCCGACCTACATCCAAAATGAGAGACCTACACATTTATTTTGAGCAGTCATCCTTTTTATTCTATTTAATAAAGGACTAACAGACAGACAGACACTGCAACATATCCATTGATCTGCACATGCTAGTGTCATTGGATGTATTTCTGTCAATCGCTGACATAGAAAAACACTAGCCATGCATATTGATGTGACGATCTATGAAAAGATTATGAACACATGTCTTCAAAATGCCTCATGTTGTCCGTGGAAACACACCCGTCGACCCCCGTAATGGTAACACTTCAATATTGGGCCGAGGCGTCCTTGAAAGTCTCATTGTACCAAGACAACATGCTGACCTTTCAACCCCCCTGCAGTTTTATCAAGTGTGCTGATTACAAAAAAAACAAAAAAAAAAACGACATATTTATCTTTCTATATCCTCTCTTTGGAATGCACTCTCGACTCCATACCCCGAATCACACAGGCTCGCTCAGACCGTTATACCACAAGGATGCAACAGCAACTATAATCGGGTTCTAGTTTGTGGGAATGTCGGTGGAAACAAAGTTACGGCGACTCGCGCCATTCAGTTGAAAAAGACATTCATCCCGGCGAAATTCCCGACATATGACCCTGTACGTATGCCATGTCCTTCCGAATTGACACAAGGACCCTCCATGATCTGTTATCAAGGGAACTGAAATGAACATTTGATATCTTCCTCCGGACATTTAATTGCCTGTCTATAGAAATGTTTGAATGTACATTGCTCAGTTTTCGGAAGGCATTGAATTGTTTCGTATATATGTTGTATATATGACTTCATCTCAAATGTTAATATTTTTTCCTGTATATCGGCATTTGACATGTCGTGTGGAGTGCCTCTTGTGCTGCGAAGCACTCGGTATATTTGCGTGCATGTGGTGGCGCTCTTACGGAGCGCTGTTCCTCCCGCCATTTGTTCGGCCGGCTAAATTGTCTTCCCTGCTTGTCGATATTTACCGGCTTACTACAACTGTTGAAATTGGTCATTGAGGAATTGGGTCATATTGCCTAACAACATCGTTCAAAATGCCTGGTCCGATCAAAATGAAGCTTATTGTGTAACTTTATTAGCGGAGTGCAAAAGTATATTATTGTTAGTGGAGACTGTGCGGCTTTTTTTTTATTTGAATGGGATTTCGGTCAAAACGTAATTTACGGCCAACTTGGTACACTTGGTATGGCGAGGTTGCTCTGCAAATCGCAATGTTAAAGACAACGGATATGAGAGAGCCATTATAGCAATTCCCGGATATGACATATCGTTGCAGGACTCGCTTGACAATCCCCGAAGTGAGGAATTCTTAGCTATTAAATTAATTTTTAGAATAAGGACTCACCGAATCGGGTTCAAATTGTTTTCTGGAATAATATTTCATAACGGTAGGGATAGGCTGTCAAATCGTCGCAAAACCGTAGCCCGCTCAGACTCAAATTGACTGAGAGCAAAGCCGTGGAAACTAAGTCACACAGGCGTTTTGTTTGGCACACCACCAATTGGTTTGGTTATCACACATTCTGCACATTAGATTGAATCGCCACTATAATGAAGCGGCACAATTGTGCAATGGAAATGAACCTATAGCAATGTGCCATGTAGTACAGTTGACATACAGGACTTATCCGGGGTAATATTTTTTGAGTTCTCCGAGCGACTATTGACATACAATAGTTTTCACGAGCATATCATCTAATTTTTTCCGGTTTACTACGAGACTTGGAATTGCCCGTGATTGGTTTCCACTCATTCATTCCAGGACAGTTCTGAGACTTTTGGTCTACTTTAAAATGCCCCAATCTCTATAGTCACAACGTTTACTCGTGAATTCCGCAGTAGAGGAGGTAAGAATGCTGCGGGGTTGGGCAGTTCCCGTCTATGAATAAAACAGTCTACAAATTGATTGGCTGTTATGGGTTTCAGACAACTCCACAATATTCGCTCTGCCTGACCATTCAGTCTATTTAGTTGTACGAACCTTCCTTTTCATTTCAATACAGTTTGGCTCCGTCCTTTCTTGTCTGATCTCTTCGTTCGGATACTATCATTACATATAGGCAGTGATAGGCAGTGTATTACATGTGTCCCAAGTATTTCTCTTCACAATAATGTGCATTAGTATAGTCTCTGTTCTCGATTCCGTTAGTCACCACACCTATTCTCATTCCAGCAATCGGAAACAACATGTCTAAGTCGGTTCTCTGGATCCTACTCGATTTTGTGCTGCCAGTGTCGATAACGTCACCCTCTACTGTCATACAAGTACCGCCTCACCAGCTGAGCCACCGTAACTTTCGGCAGAAGTGATTTCGCTCAATGTTGAAAAACCAGATGTCTGGATCCGCTGTTTGGCGATATCGTAATGAATCTAATCAACGTCTCATCTGGGAAGGGGAATGCTACCCCGCCTTGACTATCTGTAATGAGGAGGTGTTCTTCACCTTAACGATAACATCACTGACAGTCACCACGGTACATAGAGTTCCGTGTAGGACAACGGATGGCTCTACTTCCACTGCCCGGTTTGTTCCATTTTACTGGAGTCTGCCCAATGCCACGTCGAGTGGCGGGGAAATCAGAGGTACTTACTGCTCGCCAACCTTCCCCCACCCATCTCGTGTTTACAGAGAAAATGATAGAACATGACTCCACAAATATTATGGTGCCCCATGTATTCTCGTAATATATTCCGTACCAAGGAAAGTAATGTTTAGGTTTATTTGGGCCTAATGGCACCAAAAATAGTCAAAGCATCTTTGTCCTCCTTTGCTTTCGCCTATTTGCGAATTATTGGAACACACACTTTTGGTCGTTTTTAGACCGATTTACATGATATCCAGAGGGATTCTGTGTATTTTCGAATTCACTAGCTGTTAGGCAAATGTATAATTCCTCCAGCACAAGAAAGTTGTCCAGAGTGAAACTTGGAGTTGGTTAGAATTGTTTGAAGGTAGGGAATCTGCATTCTCTCTCAGCCGAGAAGTATCATTTAGTTACAGCATTTTAGGTGAGCTGAGGAAACTAATGTTACTATATCCCGTATGTCGATGCTAATTCGCTTTTCGTCCTTCCCACTGACATCCGATCATAGTACCAAGGACGTTACAAGTATGCAGAATCAGATTCGCAGGTCATCGCAGAAGGTGTGTAACAATTAGTATGGTCTGACAAGAGGAGAGACAACCACTCATCCCCTCCCCTGGGGTCTCAGTTTCCCGCCGTCTTGAGCAGATAGCCCGGAATCGACATCGTGTGTAAAACGGCGGGAAATGTAAATCCTTCCTGTACGCGCTCTCTGTCCTATGGAATTGAGGAGGGGGGGGTCGCCACCCCCCTCATGTGTGGTACATCGCAGGGACAGCCCATGACGTTTTGTCTGTTCCCTGGCGGCATGGATCTCAGGTGAAACGCCCGAACAGCCATGGTCATGTAGGGATGTTAAATTCCCCTGGCCTCCAGGTTGGCGAACATCTTCAGAATCATTCAAGTAGCGTTTAGCGGATGGATTACTTTCTGTCCCACGCCCCCCCTGAGCGGTGGGAATCTAGTTATTCTCGAGTTGACCCTTAACGAGGAACAACCATATACCAGCCTCTGGAGGAAGGAATTATGTCACAGGAAGGTTGTCTTGTTCACGATTAGGCAAGAGTACTGCGTTTTCTCCTCGTCTTCAGGATGGCGTTCTTAGCGGGAAGATATAAAGAATTATAGCGAAAGCGGCCTGCAGAGAGGGAGCGACGCGGCCTATAGCTCTTGATCGACGACGGAGTTTAGGTTGACACAGTCCGCCAGAGACAGCCTCAGATCACTAATAAATTATAAAGGGCGTGCCTCTACAGCACTAGAAATAATCCTTCATTGATTTAGAGTTTTGATTCTTGGCGTCTCTTTTGTTTTTTGGGTCGGTATTCGAACATATGACACGTTATTCAGTAAACTAGTTGATTTTCTGGAGTACATGTCCAATTTGGTTCTCGTGATCCTGCTCGCGCATTATTCCTCAACCTCCCGTTTTCTGTAGGGCATCCGACCTCTGGATGTTTTTCGAGTAGTAGAAGTGCCTCTGAGTACGACGTAATCATCGGTAAGCGGGAACGGACATCAATGTAAAACACCACCTGTCTGCGGTGTGTTACATTGGACAATTCCGAAGGTTATCATACGTTAACACATACAGCAATGTAAGGAAGGATGCGTTCTTGAGATCGTGGGAACATCATGACTCGGACCTTGAGAGCATTAATGTCGTTTGGGAATGTTACTCTTTCCAGTTGCTATTCTTTAATGGTGTTACCACGACTGCAGTTCTCCGCGTTACGTGATAACATTTTGTGTTACTGAAGGGATTTTACTGTATCCTAGTACCGTAATTGCCCACATCCCGCCTATATAACTTTTGACGCCGCTGCCGTTATGATACGTTCTTCGTACTATGTGACCTTTTCCTCGACATTCCAAGCAATGCTAACTTTGTCCATATATCTTTTACGCTACATATAGTTTTTATGTTTGTGGTCTAACAGCGGATCTTACAATTTAACTCACAATACGGTTTTGCTCATTCATTGATTGCTCCCTTTCCGATCGAGAGGAAGTCATGGCGTAGACAGTCTGTATACTATTCCTGACGGATAGAAAACGAAAGCCTCTTGACTTTCCCTTCTCCACTCGCAAGGCTGCAAGTGTTCCGCGATATTCAGATTGTTCGGGTGTTTCTTATCATTAGTGGCATTTCGTGTAATACGATGTTCAGCTATTTGTTAAATATTTTCTAGTTCCTCTTTTGACTGGAGTCGTTAATTGTGACTGTTCTGGCTATGATGATAATGTGAGTTCATTTCGTGAGTTACGCAGCGCTTCAACAGTTCCGTTTGGCATTCCCCGGTTAATTGTAAATCCGGATTCTGGTATTTTCCGGGTTAGAGGCGAATAAATCATGTACAAGTTATCACGAGCCGGGGCAACCAGAATTGTTCTTTATCATTCAGTGATTTTACTCCATCGGATTCTGGATTATACTCGCTTGGTCTTAAGGAAATGATTGATGCACACATGCCGTGGGCTGTTATCAATTTGATGGAAGATTCCCAGAAGCTGCTATCCTGGTGGAAGAGGATATTGAGGTGAGATGAACACTAACTAATAAGGGTTCCGACTCATTAATGACGATAACCAGTGCCCCCTTACGAAAATACGGTTGTAGTGAGGTAAGAGACACCCTCGGGAAATCCTGTCGCCGATATTAAGAGGATGGGCCATCGTTTGTCGTCTTGAATTTGATTCGAATATATTGGTAAACTATGCTCCGATGTGTGTGATAACTTGATTTATTCTATGCCATCGTTACAGACGAGAACAATCCACTGTCTACCTCTACATGGCAGGTGCAGTCTATACTATTACATTCATCCACCTAGCCCTGCATCACCGGTTCCACCTTGCACAATCGATACATGTGACCACTTGCACGTTGGGATGTTTCTATTTGCTGTTTTTGGGGTCACAATTGGACGCAATTGGAGTCAACACGAGGCAGATCACCAATCAATCATAGTAGTAATCCTATTACTGAAGATCTCGACTGCCGGGTTATGCATCAACATTTCATCCCTTATAAGGTTCACTATCCTATCGTGTCTGGCAATGCAGATATCGCGAAACAGCCTGCAGGCATTTATGATATGAGACACTGTTCATAAATAAATACATGCATACATATTTCGACAATTCATTGCATATTTCATCCACAGTAAAATGAACTCAGGTATTACAACGGTGCATATTAGAACGCAATAAATATACTAAAATGGTGACTTACAGAGGGGAGTCTCTACAAAACACAGCACCCAATGAACCTGGCCCTGTCATAGGATATGGGACCTCAGTGGTCATTATCAAATATCCTATGGCGTTTCTTCCATACAATGTGGGACCCGATTGCCGACCTGATTTTTTTATTTTATTTAGCAATCCCTTACTTTCTTATTATTGACGCCCAGTAATTCCCATTCTGGGATGACCCCCTTTGAACACACCTATTACTGCCAATATTAGCACATAGTTTTACAGAAGAACGTGGTGTCCAAATTGATCAGCTCATTCAGTGGCTGATAAATATTGAGTTTTGTATTATAGCAGGTGTCCAGGAAGGCGTCCAAATGGGCCGGATATTCCGACAATGAACGCTCTATTAGTCAGGCGATCGCAAATCAGAATATCAGGTTTTCTATGTTGGACGCAACTGAAAACAGCCTGACTGTCTAAGCATTCCCTCTAGTAATTATTTGGTCACTATAAATCACCGCATTGCGGTGCAGACTCCAAACTTCATTATCCACAAGCATAACAATTCTATTGTGCCTGCAGTATAACTATCTAACTAACTAAATTTTAATGCATCCGTTTGTTATGTGAGACACAGTGTCAAATGGATTCTTACACATATTGCATTTTCGTGGGATATCTATGTGGATAGTATTCATACAATAGGGATCACCCTCCCATATTTGATTCTAGATTTGAATATAAATCGAAATGAAATTCATCATTCAACGAAGTAGTTGAACAGTACCCGTGGATCATGCTTTGTTACAATTCGTTTTGAAAATTCTCCCTTGTGATTCGAGATTACATAATCGGATGACCCTTCTGTTAATTTGCCGATGTTTGAGGTAACTAGCAAATGCAATATGTGAACGGAAAACCAACGTGACATTCTCTCCTCTTATTCAGCGATCAAAGCATACGTATCATTACTGAACTCCAGTCGAACACTCTCACGATACATACATACATACATACATACATACTACATACATACATACATACATACATACATACAACATACATACATACATAATACATACATACATACATAAAACCCGAGGGGGTTGGCCACCCAGTGGCAGCGGAGCGTGGCGGCCACAGCTCTTCATGAGAGACGTTCGCGGAAGCTACTGCCAAGTTTCGATGTTCACGTGCGACCGAGAGAGGTCGGGGCAGGCATCTCGCGTACGCGCTTAGGTAGTCGTCGTGCGTACATACATACATACATACCTACATACATACATACATACATACATACATACTACATACATACATACATACATAACATAATTACCACCGATGCACTAAGGGGTACCAGCAAAGTACTTGTTTTCGCTACGCGCACCCGGCAACCCCGAGCACGCCGGTGGCGCGCCTGCAGCACGTGCGCCTCGCGGGGCGTGTCGTCAACGCTCTTTATAACTACTTTACCTACTTAATTCGTCTACACTTTACAAAAAAAAGCTTCCTTGCATAGTACCTCATCTCGTCAATATTCCCATCCCCCAAGTAGAAATTGCCAAATTTCTAGGGATTACACTTGACACAAAACTAAACTCTAACTCTCACATGAATAACATAATTGCCAGAGTAAACTTTAGTCTTTTTAACTTCAGGAGACTTGTAGGAATATAAATACCATCATACTGATTAACGCATTTTCCAAACCTATATGCGTCCTATCCTAGAGTATGGTTGCATTATTTTATTTCCACAAGCTCCACCAATATAAAAAAAAAAACTGGAACACTTCCACCTATAGAAGCTAAACTCTGTTAAGCCATGAGCTTCGCCATCAGAGAGAAGAGGGCGCTCAAGCGCCCTGAACTTTTTTCAATTCTTCATCAATTTTTCATCAATACTGCTAAGTATCGATGTTCACGTGCGACCAAGAGGAGATTGGGGCAGCATCTCACGTACGATAGGTGTCGTCGTACTGTTAAGTCTAGCTTCAAGTAGTGATGGAACTAAAACTGTTATTCCTCCGAGAAAGAGGGCGTTTGTCGGTTTTGTTAGCGGTCAATTTCAGAGGGCGGGCGACGTTACCAATAGGCGATGATGCAGAGCTGACCTCGGTTCTCGAGTTGGGTGATTTTGGCCGTTGATTCAAACTGCCTGCGAGGGTGTGGCTCGGTCTCTTCTCCTTACGCCGGCGTGGCCGTTAACATCGTATTGGCGAATAGATGGTGACGTCATCGTGCATACCACTGTGAACAGTTCCGTAATGTTATCGGATTGGGGTCCCGAGCGACTTCAAGATACGGATCGTCGGTCTTCGCCTCATGCAGCCAGAGCGAGCTACCCTACATTATCTGCATCGTTTCTGTTCCGCGCCGTCGAGTCGGGGCTATACTACGATGCGGCGCAGTTACCTAACGGGAGAGAAATTTTAGGAGGTACTCCAGCGCGCTTATTTTGTATTACTGTTTTGAGTACGGTTACATAATCCAGTAAAATGTATGTATAATAAGTGTTGTATGTTCCCCCTGCAAGAGAGAGATAATACTTATATCACTCTCCATCTCCTTGATCAGCCTGCTGGTCTGTTAATTATATCATTACAGGGTTTATCATTAGACCATATCGCATTCGGTTTAGCGGCCTAATAACAGAGCATCGTAACAGTGCGTACAGGCACTCCCGAAGCAGCCAACTACACAAGTCAGACAGGCATGCTACAACAACATTCATGTTACTACAAATTACGGTAATTGTTATTGCATACTTTTGACCAGTTTAGGTTCAATACAACGATGGGCCAACCGAGTTACGACGTCAGAGTACCAAAAGAGTTCCTACGTTACCGTAATGTGTAACAACTTTTTCAATGATGGCAGTAATTGCTCGGGAAGGAATGGTGAGATCAACCTTACAGAACGCCCCTCCACCTACTAATACGCTAAATACGATTATAAAGTATCACTTACCAGTTAATATTAAAAACTGTTGACCAACAAATGAATCACTGTTCTGTTGGGAGCATGGTAATGTTTGTGTAATATTTTGAATAACCATGGACGTTAATACAACTGTGGTGAATTTCTGCAAGTAATCTTTGTACCCACAGTGGTCGTCG
The DNA here is from genome assembly GCA_026419785.1 of Sclerodactyla briareus. Lineage (NCBI taxonomy): Eukaryota > Metazoa > Echinodermata > Holothuroidea > Dendrochirotida > Sclerodactylidae > Sclerodactyla > Sclerodactyla briareus. The sequence goes on along the minus strand of JAODTK010001543.1, from coordinate 92,466 downwards.
TTATTGTCATATGTGTGGATGACTAACTGTCTCACGTGGCAGCTACGCAACTTATTAAAACTCACTATAACCAATGTTTGGTAGTTTTGGGTTCTTGCGCTTGCAGATTTGCAATGGAACGCAAGAATAGAAACAAGAAAAAATGGCAACTTCCGCCCAATCCCACATCCCACTAACTGTTTCTGTCCCATGGTGTTGCCCTTATTGCGGCTAAAAAAAATTAAAAATAGTGTTTCGGCGCGGTTCGGAGAAGCGATAACAACCACGCGTTTTATTTTTCTTCGTTTTTTTTTTTTTTTTTTTTTTTTTGTTTTGTTTTTTTTTTTGCGGGGGGGGGGGGCGGGGGGTATTCGGTTTTAGACCTATTTTTCCAAGGATCACAACTAGAAAGTTCAGTGACGTGTATGCATGCACTAGAAACAACCATTTGCTCGTTTATACAGACCTTATGTGAGTATGCAGCGCACAGCCGTAGAGGTTCCTTTGTTCATAAGTACATCGAAAAATGCCCATTTGGGATTTTCAGACCAGCAACCTGTTTCGTAGTGAAGATGCGTCACGATGATTATATTTTTTGCGGAGCGGGATGAAATGACCCGATGTAATTGAGTCGGTCTGTGAATTTAATAGCATTGTGTAGTCTGAGTTTGTACAACAAGCCGTCATTCCAATTGAGTATTAATCCTGATTATTCTCTCCTGCGACTTTTTTCTTCTATATTTTCCGAATAATTCCAGTATTCTAGTAACCTTTCAGAAAGCGTAGTGACGATGTGCAAAAAAAGTTGGTCTCGAGAAATCGGCGGTTTTAAAGCTTTCAGGATTTTGCAATCATAATGGTCGTATCGATTCAAAACATGGTACTTTTCTCATATGTGGGGCCCAAGCGTGATAAAACATTTAAATGTTGCTGCTAAGCACGCTTTTTGCGATGAACTTTTCTTGATATTATATTAGCTTATGCTTAAAAAACATTCGTCACTCTACCGAAATGGAAATCACCAACGTAGTACAGATTCGTCACACCATTCGTCCACTACGCGAAATTTGTTCCTTGTTTCCACTGACTGTTATAATAGTCCCGTGCCATTAAATGTGCATTACGTATTGACGAATCCTACATTCGTCAATACGCGAAATGGGTAAATGGCCATGTAGGACTCAAAAGTCGGCCTTCTTTTGCTTGTCAGTCTGTCAATGTAGGTAGTTGACTTGGCGGATGGAACGAATTTGGGTTGCTACCTGAACACGAGACTGGCAGCACTGTGTCTCTACTTCATTGGATATCACAGTTTAAGCTCAGCTTTTAGTTCCATTTTTGGTATATGACATATCAGGATTTTGGACGTTCCATCTAATTTAATGAGTGTTCTGTGCTATATATTTTAGTATTGTTGATTCTCATGTCAGAAAAATTCAATCTGAATTCGTTGAATTTTATTTCAGAACTCAACCTCCACTTATTCGTGAGCCTACTTGAGTATTGCGTTGTCACGTGTGTCCACCGGCCTTCCCGCTGCGGGTGTACAGTTAATATAGCCTGTCGGTTTAAACGGCCATTTGATGTGAAACACCCAACCGCTCAACATAAAACGACATAAGGCTACATACCTCCATTGCAAATGGGGAAAGAGGAACAACTACAGGACATGATCCACGTAACGTGGACAAACGGGATGCAGTGGGCAATATGAAGCAACTGGACGATCACGATCCTTTTCTTGTTCTCATTATCACTCTCTCGTCTATAATTATTACGCTTTACTCGTCGTTTCGGATTGGATTTTGCCTTCCTGATTCGTTTCAAAATCAATGGGCGAGAGAGGAGGAAGCGTGCCGCGACTCAGTGGAGGGAGCTTCTGATTCAATACAGCCCAGAGCAATTCAGTGAAGAATGGGCAAAGTACAGACACAAAAGATGAGGCAAGAATGGTGCGATAATGGTAATACGAGCATCGAGGCAGAGCCAACAGAGAGAGAGTACAGAAGGTTGTCAGACAGAAGATAATATCACACAGCGGATGTTTGAAAGGGAGAGGGGGGGGGTACATCAAAACCCAGACGGAACCTAAATTCACACAATCGGAGTACGCCCTCGTTCAGTCGATTGGCGCAGCACCACGAAAATTGACCCAAACAGAAGTCAATGAAAACGAAGAGTGGGTTACGCGGAGTGAAAAGGAGACGCCGAAACGGACGATGGTCGCTCGAACCCGGGTACGCTATTCTTGACCCCAGCCGAACATGACGTTTCAGGTCGTTCATCAGGAGTCGACAGCGTTGACCTCAACACACTGGATCCCGAAAAAACGAATCGGAGAGAAAGAGGAGCATCATCTGTGGAGCGACGTGTAGATGCAACAGATACTGAGGAAATACAGATATGCAACCGTCGATGAAACTCGCAAACGGCAGCATGTCAGGAAATTGTACAGCATATGCAGTGGTTAATCTAGAAATATAACTTTATAATAAAATCTAAATATGCTCATAGTTAAGAGTGCATGGAATTACGATGTACCGGTCTGATCGTCAAAGAATTGAGAATTGGTGTTGCAACCGTGAAACAGGACTCCTCCATAAACTAGTAGTGGAATTGAAATAACAGCTTACTGGTTAGATATAGAACATTTTTAAAGCGTCAGGGGGAATAAACACTAACTTAAGATTGAAGAACTGTTCAAGCGCAAGATCAATATGCCGTTGATGTCCCTCCTGAAATATTCTTTCCGCCAAAAAACGCGATTTTCACCTAGCAGCACCCGCTGCCGCCACTATGGGAACCCAGTCTCGAGTACGGATTGCGAATGCGGAGTGCTGCATGGCTTCATAAATGGAAATGCACGTGAGCATGCTGAGCATGAAAAGTTAGGATGTATTACAAATTAAAGGGACGAGCACGAAGTAGGGGAAAAGGGATCTTCCATTTCAATTGTGGATAAATTACCGTATAACACTATGAATCAATGTGAATCCGGAAGCGCATTTTTGGGGGGCAATACGTGCAGATTCGTTCTAACTAATCTTAGCGAGAATTTTAGTTTGCTACCACAATAACTAGACCTCGCCTGGATGGTCAGACATGATGAGTGACATGATCATACTGTTTTGGGGTTAGGTCAAGAGAGCGGACAAAGTTAAGCTAAAGTGTACAAATTGATTAACAAAATGAGTCCAGAATGCTTGGAACTGAGCAAGCGGTTAGTTTATTATGTAGGTCTGAGAAACGTTACCTCCACGCCATCAAGGTGTAAAAGGCATAATGATAGTCGCGTTCCCCCAAATGTGCAGTAGTGCTGGAGGAATCGAGGCTGAGCCGGAATTTTGGTGGCCGAGGCCCTATACGTCTACCTCAGTTTTTTATTCCAACAGTACAATTGGAAATAATCGAGGAAAGGATTATTTGACGATTGGCCTCATAATAAATGTGAATGTGATACGTTATGAATTACAAAGTAACCAGGACTTGTTAAAATTGATTGTCTCTTGCTTACTGTCCTCTCGTGGAAAATACGCTCGTCGTCCTTTTCTGTGCTGAATGAGTGCATGTATGCGTACCCTTACAGTAGTAGTACATACTATTCACAACTACTTAAGCACTAAATGAATTGGTTATCCATCGACACCACGTTCCACCCCCCCCCCATAGATCACAGTGACAAACCTAACATGTCTGCTGATTCGTGGATGATCCAATTGTGTTTTATGATCATAGGAGGGAAGAGAAAGGAAAGGAATAAGCTAATGGCGCGATCCCACAGCTGGCGAGCCTTCAACTCCCACACGATGCGAGTTTAGGGGAACGACCTCAAGTTTTGCACGGCATTCCAGCGAGTACAATAGATTTTCTATACATTCAATGGAATTACACAATCGGGAACTTAAGGTTCCCGAATCGCCATACTGCAAAGAAACACCCAGTGTCCATTTCCCATGCATTCCTCACGCACTCTCCGTTGAAATAACGAGCAGGTAGATACATGCAGCAGAATCAGATATCAAAATCCTTCCAGGACTGAATATTCTAACAATTTATCTTTGATTGGCACCAAAAATGTGGGAGGACTTTTAAAAAGTCAACTGGCTCTTTGTGGAAATAGTGTCCTGCACATGGCTGTTCAAGGCGCATATAGCCTGCCTCTTCACCACTTTTTTACTACCTCCTAAAACAACTAATAATAAATGCCCATATAATGTCCCCCATGAAGTCAGTAATTATACTACTACTAAGTTATTTGTCTTATACCATTCTTCTTTAGGATTCCCCCAGCCTGAACCTACCTTCGAGCAGTTACTTTATGTCCATGGCTTTGGTTACCATGGACTGAGGTGGTTCCTGCCACTGTAATAAGATTGTGCTCACAATGTTGGGTTTGTGGTGAAATGAAAATTGTGTTGGTAATTTCATTACTCAAATACGATTATAAGCCTCGCCTCGGCAAAGCTCGGCTTCGGCCTCGAGGTGGTGATTTTCGGCCTCGGTCTTGGATGTGAGGGTCCGGCCTCAGCTTCGGCCACGAAAGTACCGGCCTCGGCCACAACATGAAAATGAGAAACATGAATCAATTGTTGGGGTTGGTCAGGTCATTTGAGGCCAGCAGGACGTCAGTGGCTGTATATATGGTGATCGACATTGCTTAGCACAGCTTAAGCACATTCAAGCAATGACTGGGGGGCCTTCTGGTTCCCTGACGATAATACTAGCCTTGCCAAACGGAGTACAAAACCAGTACCTTTTTTGTGCCAGCCTCTCTCGAAGGCTATATTTTAAAGGATGTGAAATAAATATGTTACCTTATTGGAGCTACCTCTAATATAAACAAATCTGATGTGTCATTCCTCCAGGACCGTAATTGTATGTAATATCCCAGTTGTTTAATTCTATTTTGCTACTGGAAATAATGATAATGTTCGTTCAATTCATTGAGTACGGAAGCGAGTTAGTAGAAATGACGTCGAGAAAAGAGGTATGGGTATTAAGCGTTGAGGAATACGTTGCTGCCAAAACCAAGGTTATCCTATCTACCCTGTGTTGTCCGCACATGGTCACCTTACAAACTGAAATTTTTTAACTTGTATTCAGTTCGATGCTGCAATGAGGGGGAGGATGTTTGGCCATGCATGGTGGCCACATGAGTGAGCATATTCACTGTGAGTATGTCCATTAAAAAAAACAGAGTGAATACTAAGGGCTTGTTTGTACCATCCAATAGACATTGTTTTTTTATAATGCTCAATACCCGAAGAGAATAGTACGAGTAGTTGAGTTTGGTCGTGTATTGCTATCGTTTCATATCTAAACAAAAAAAAAAAAAAAAAAAACTGACCTATAGTCAGATAGCAAAAACCAAGACACTTGAACAATGTGATAGTAAAGTTGTTTCAGAGCTCCTTTCTATTCGTTATCAAGCTAGGCCTACACAACAGGAGGAGAGTGTAATGGGGGGGATAAATAGTAGTGTATATTCACTTCAACACTTTGTATTGCATGTGCTCATGGTCTTGCCATTGACAAATTCAAATTCGTAAGTACTGTCAGATCATGCGATATATATATATTTAATAGATATATATTATATATCTATATATATTTTAATATATATATATATATATATATATATATAATAATATATATATATATATATATATATATATAGAGATAATATAATATTTTTCAATTGGAAATGGAGGAAGCGATATTGAATAAAAATATGAGCTTCAAATACATCTACATATTTTAGTCTTTCATCTGTGAGCAAGTTCATTTAATTAGGGCTAACAAATATACACTGGTGTTTAATAGTATGGTTCGAAATAGGGTTGATTTCTTTCAGGATACCAACCAAAGTTGTATTCTCCAAAAGTTGTATCGTTCGCAGTATTTAGGCCAAGGGAGGGAGTTGGGGTGAATCTCCTTCCACCCCATCGCCAGCTTTCTCATAGAGAGGCGAAACAACTGTTGTTCCCCCTCTTTCTGAGTAATTTACTGTGTAGACTGGCGGTTCATGTTTGGTAACGAATGGTAAAACGGTGTGTGGGGCCATGTTTGCTTGTGAACAAGAGCTGGAGAAGACAAACCTCGAGCACCTGTTGCAGGATTTCTAGCCTCAGTCTGGGAGATGCGTGCTCATCCAGAAAAAACTTTTGGGGACTGGGAAGAATAACTCATTGTTCCTGGGAGCGTGATGCTAACGACTTCACTCATTCTAGTGCTTGGCCAGAATCTTTTTGAAGTTGACCTATATCTATCTTTCAATGAAAGTGATTGAGGTTAGAAAAGTTTGTTGAATTTAGAAAGTTGGGGCGTTTAGCGAGCCAGATGAGTATTGATAAACTGACATATGGCTATATCCGGGCCTTTACCCACCAAGTTGGAAGAGCTGACAGACACTGCATGCCATTCATATCCAACTTGGCCACTTCTTTTTTGGTTTTTTAGTGATCAATAGTTATATATAAAAACCAGTGCTTATCGTAATGGTGTTACTTGCTGTTTTGGGACTTGTGATGGAGTGGTCCCGATAACTGATTAGATCAGTTTGAGATTAAAATGCCTACGGTCCTTACTCTGTGGTATGGATGAAGATCTTCAATTACTCTAGTGTTACTTGGCTGTCGTGAGCCGACCTGGCAGGACTTGAATTCAGATCAGGGCATCGTTAGGGGTTGATACGTGGAATCACTGCCAATGCCATGAACCTAATATCTTGCGATTCGTTTCCACTTCTAAACATGGACAGAATAGTGGAGGAATATTCTTTAAAAAGTACGGCTACCTCCATTGCAGTAATTTGCATAAAACTGACATGATAAATCGTTTCACTTCTTCTACCACCTGAAATACACCGATTCTGTACCCGGACCAATGTCGTGTTCGCAATTATGTAGAGCCCAAGTGCTGTCCCCTGTCAAGTGTTTGCCAGTGTGAGTAGTACTCAATCAGGCTTGGAAGGAGAAGTAAATCATTAAATGTTCAATATTTCGAGAGCTGTGGTCGATTTCCGTCAAAACTCTTTTGATTTTAAGGTTCAGGAAGCCATTAAGCTCATCTAGGAAACCGGGTCGATGATTCGTGGATGAGCAACAGCAATAACTAGCCTTCTTTTCTCGATAGTGCTCAGAGTTAACGGGACGGCAGAGGTGTACCAATCGAAACAGCTCCCCCGGACCGCAGATTTATTTGTTGGTCCCCAGTCGTACTATCAGTGAAATCCAAGGTGCAAGTTCAGGATTGCTTATCAGCCGACAGACGATCTTATGCCAAACCCGCCAGCCATCGCAACTGCAAGTACAGCCACCCATGGGAAATCGTCTCTAGTAGTGGACTGCTGGATTTCGAAACCCGGAATATTTGTGTTGTAAAAGGTGTTAACTGATACTATTCTTCTGCCAATGGTGAATTGGGCGGTGGGAAGATTCTATGAATAACAATATGGTATCGTAAATATATGTTCTTTCTACTTTCACAACTGTCCTCATGACGCGAATAAGACCAGTCCACACAATCTTGTGGCCATAGTCTGCAAATGAAATATGCAGTTGCAAAATATTACATGCTTTAAGCAAACACAGGCCTCATTGAATACAAGGAACCTGAAATAGAGAACAGGGAAAGTGGACTATGCCTGTGGAATTCTCTAACATATGTAAGAGATGACAAGAGGGGAGTGATGTATACTGACCTCTCCTTTGATGACATCGTTGTGGAGTAGCATGGTGAATTGAAAAGATGAGAACAGGTCGAATGTACTTAAAACCCCGTATTTTATGATCATTCATTTTCACCAGTAGGATAGTGCGTATGGATACTTTGTAAAAACCTCACTAGTATAGAATAATTGGCCACTACCGTGATGAACGATTGCAGTCAACTACCGAATCAACTATGATTAGGGAATAACATCCTGCTTATAATGATCCCCCTGGCCCGAGCAATGACTGGAAGAAAATTGAATTTATTTTCAAAACTAAAAGCTCATCCATGAACAATACAACAATTGATGTTCCCTGGGAATTTCATTTATGTTCAAAAAATGTGTGAAAAATGGAAATGGCAGTTGATCGTCTTTCGGAATTTAAACAATCCTATATCGAGTGGACATAGTTGTTTGGAGTGATTAAGTAGAGTAGCATGATCCATTCTCCTCAAAATACTAGTAAAGACAAATACAATTTGCAAAATACTGCAATCCTTCGCTGATATTCAGATCCAGCTATGTCATAGGTCATAATTTTGGATATTTGACTGTAACTCAGTTCGTAAACGTTTCACGACCTTGTAGTTATGCTACGTCTTTCTAGCATGTTAGTCATTGTTGACTGATTTAATCAACATGCTTTAAAAAAAAAAAAAATACATTTCTGGGCTCTATCTTGTTCTGTCCATTCCTCACAAACATAATGTTATCAAGTTTCAAGTTCAAAAACGATAAAACAATGACACTGAATGTGGACTATCCTAAGATCATAAGTACATACGACATTAACGAATGCGGGGCGGCTCACGTCTCAGGTTGCGAAGGAAGTCACGGGGTTGGCAGCCTGAAGGTACTATTCCCAACCACACAGAAGGAACACAGATTTGACTCCTCTGTCTCCACACACGTCACTCGATTGAGCGGAAGATGTCCAGAAGCTGAGCTAATCAAAGAGAATATTCAGGCGAGCCGAAATCTTGGTAATAAGCATCTACTTGTCAATGGGAATAACATGGGTCCCATTAATAAAGACAGCGATTGTGAGGCAGAAGGGGTGCTCGGGACTTTCCTCGATACCGTGATATGGCTGTTTGCAATAAAAAAAAAATGGTTCATGTCGTCCTAACAGCTAGACCTCGACGCTACTATGAACATATGTTCTGATATGGTAGCATTTAAACAAATGAATATCACAGGGGGGAATAATTGTCAACACCTACATTGTGCGTATAGTCCGCTATATTGTAGTTGATTAACATACTTGCCCGCAAACGCGCATCTCGCCTCGATAATCCAATATGTGTGGCGAATGGATAGGCGGAATTGTCCTTAAGAGACGCTTCCTTGTAAACAGTGTTGTCGAAATTGGGTGTTTTCAGGTTAGCATTTGGGTGCAGGCATTATACATCACATCATTTGTTTTATATTCTAACTGCTAATGGAACTACGGATATAGGTATGGGTAGGTAGCGGTAAACCGAGTGTTCGTGTAGATGTGAGTGTCGCTTTCACTGCCCAATCCTGTGGTAATTCAGTGACACTTTTTTGTCTGTGGTTTTCATATAGTGGACTTATATAAGGCAAGTGACGATGTGGGAAGCCCGCTATCATAGAAAAAGTCGAGGACATCGTGTTTACTAAGGAGAATAATTGTGCTGGAGGAGTATTCGAGTGTCAAAACGATACATCGGCGTTTATGGCATCATTCTATATTCCGAAAGCGCTCTAATTCCTTATTTCGCAAGGAGTCGACCTGATAAGGATAATTGTGCTGGGGAGTATTCGAAATAGTTACAATATAAATGGAAACGAGATATGAGGAAATTTAAGGTAGCACGAACAGTAATGGTTTTTTTTTTTCAATCTATGTAACCCGACCCTTTTGTCTGCCCTTCCGTTAACACGAACCACTTAGTCCACATTTTGGTGAATAATCAAAGTTCATTCAATCAACAGTTTGACTTAGTTTGTATTCTTCAGTTTTATCGTTCGGCCAATATTGTTTATGGTGCACTAGATTCCGTCAGAATGATTTACTCGTGTGTCGCCAAGAAATGATTTGGTATTGAATGAACTTTCCGCACCACGTCCTTTGGTATAAGAATAATCTGTTGTTGTGGCAGTACTCATTGCGATAATCACCCCAAACCCCTTTTTTCGCATTTCCGCCTTGCAATATGTATAGCATGTAACGTTGTCCGTGGAGTTGGACCTTTTGACCCAAGGGCCGACTGGCGTTCAAGCAGCGTTCAATTTGGTCTCAGGATCCTATTTCAATGGTGTTGTCGGTGTTGATTACGTCACTGATACTTGCCATACAAGGAGCCGTTGTACTGAGCATCAGAACGTTTGGTACGCGCGAAGGATTCAATGTGCAATCCTCCGTAACTGTGGTATGTGGTATTAAACATATTCCAATGGTTTCACTCCCTTTACATTAGGCTGCATGGATACTAGAACACAACACTATGTAGTAAACGGGGCGTTCTTGAGATCATGGAGAACATCACCTATAGAGACAACAACTACATAAATGTAGTTGTAGTAATCATAAGCAAAGCCATGTCTATTGTGCTCAAGCGAACACATCACAATATTTTCAGGCACAGTCAATGGTTTGAGAGGGTGGTGCCAACTGTGGAGGCGGAGTCCGAATCAGTTACCGGGAGAAGAGTAATCCACAGCCGCCAAAAAAAAAAAACACGTGCTTGCGCCCACCCCCCCCCCCCCCCCCCCCCCCCCCCCCACCACCCCCCCCCCCCCCCCACATCGTGGTCTTTCCGTGGGAACGAAGCCGGACGCATGCACGTCGTAGATATTCTGTCGGCTACTGTCGCATTGACAATATTTTGATCAATATGTTTGGTAGAGTATTGAATGACATATCAAAGAAATCACTCGACTCCCCCAGAAGAAGGACCGTGACAACCTCTGGAAGTAGAGGTCCCTAAAAGATATACTGTGATTGAGGAGTATATTATATTATTATTATTATTATTATTATTATTATGAGTATTATTTATTATTATTATTATTATTATTATTATTATAAAACTAAAAAATATTATTATTATTAAGTCAAACCGAAAGCCTAACTGAAACCAGGGTCAAGCCAGGGGTTCTTTCCAAACACTGCACGATTGAAAAGATAGCTTCGGACAACAATCTTATTCCGGGCACAAAAAAAAATTAAAATACTGTGTAGGTCGCGAGGTGGATATCAATAGAGGGATCAGTATCAATTTATCATTTTCCTGGGCCCCTGTTTTAAACTTCTTACCATTTATGCAATCAGTATCAATGTCCGGTTTTTCATGAATCTATTCCTTCGGGAGTTCTTGCAGGTGATGCACGTTGGGGAGAAGCTGTGAGGCCACGAATTCATAGGCCTGGGCTGACTCATTGGGAGAGAAACGTGCAGCTGGATCAAGTCATGGATCCAGCACGAATATGAATCCTCCGAGCGGGTATGCCGCTGTCATAGGCAGAAGGGAAAGTGGGGTCATGACGTCGAGATCGAAGTGCTTTCTCGATGTACTAGCTGCAAGGGCTCGGCCTCGGGACCACACTTGTCTCCGGGGTATCAGAGAGCGACCGATAGGGGAAGATACATCTCCTGCGGTGTGAACGCAACCAATTGGATTTTGAGGGGGGCGGATCACGTCGGAACGAGCGACGCTAAGCCGGCTCAGTAGAGCGCGCAGTGGAAGACGACTTTGTTTTGAGCATCCCTGCAAGCGCGTCATGATGGTGTCATTATCACCAAGGACGACCCATCTGGAAAACTGCGATGTGCCGCCACAATGGCCCTGATGGCGGAACGGTGATTCCAGTTCGATACTGCTTCCTCTCAGGAAAGGAGTTCAGCAGAAAGAGCATCATCTGGGGGTCTGGGGCTTCATGGATTAAAACAGGATCAGCGGCACACGCACGGAACCTGGAAAAGGCGGGAATCGAACGTATCAAGCGGGGATGCCAGCGGGAAGATGTAGCAAGGCTGCAACATCCCGGAACACCATTGCTCGGAAAGCGCAGGTGATTCGTATTCACTCAGAAAGACGTGGAGCGCGCGTGCGTGGTACGAGGCTCACCCGCATTATGAGTGAGCGAAGCCAACCGCTGGAGTCAATCAGCAGACTGGGAGTCCGGACGGGACCGAGTCGGCCCGCAGATGGTAACCAACTGACGGCTCGGCGTCGCAACCAGAAAGCCTCGAAGACGAGGCACAGCATAGGATTCGTCAATTACGGAGACTGTCCATGCGAGAGGGAGAGCGCACGACCTCCACGCCGCCGATGAAAAAGCATGGCGCGAACTAGGGATCCGCGAATTGATGCCGCCGCAAGTAAAAAGAAGAAAAAAAAAAAACCGTCGAGCGGGGCGACGACTCGTCCGTTGGTCACGGTCGCCCAGTGCGAGTCGCGAAAGGGGCGCCGCATACCAACCTATACATAGTAATCCCTCTAATGAAACTTTGTCCCCGTATCACTTCGGCATTGTACTCAAGACATCCATTTCAGTCATCCGTAGTAGGGCAGGAGGTTGTTGTAGGTTAAAGCGTCCTGAAAGCCATTGCTAATGCGTTGGAGCGGGTTTGGGTCGAGGTTATTAAAGGGAAATTATGTATTTTATTTTATATAATTCCATGTCTTTTTCGAAGCCCAAAGTTTGCGATACGTTCCGGATTGTGTAAATAGATAAACCAACCGTATAAGTTGTTTTAGCCTTGTTATTTCAGTTCCTTTTGAACTCTGCCGGCGGGGGGCACGTGAACATAAACTGTTAGTGGATTACCGGTCATCCGAGAGCAATAGGTTCAAAATGCCGGTCTGAGAGTCAGAACTGTGGGTCTTTTTACAAAACGTAAATACAGCCAACTTCGTCACTGGTTGGCGAGGTTTGCACTGCAATAAGCCCGCTAAAGTGACGGTATGGGGGAACCGTATAAGAATTCCCGGATATGTACAAGCGCTGTAGGCTTCGCTTGGCAAATTCCTAAAAGTGATGGATGTCAGCTGTCAGTCGATTATTTACTAAGTTCATCTGGGTTACATTTTGGAATGAGGAATGACGATTTGGGTTCTTTAAATGTTTTCTGGTATCATTTATTCATAATGGTAGGGATGGGCTGTCAAATCCTCGCAAGACTGTAGCCCCTCTCATACTCAAATTGACAGAGAGAAGCCGGGTAAAAAAGATATGTCTGGCGTTTGTTCAGAACCACTGAATTGCTTTTTCATGGTATAATTGCCGAGCAGGGATCAAAACCCAGTCAAGGCCCAGAAGGAGGCCAGGACCTGGATATTGCACCTATTTGTCACCTGCGAATCCCCTCACCAGTACCCGGAATAATGCAAGTCCTCTTAGGCGGTACCTTAATGTGAGGGTGAGGGTAATCACACGCCGATGGCAAAGTTGCACATTGCCTACCCCGCGTTCGTCCTGCTCCAATCCCTTGTGCGGGCGTCCAGCGAGAAGGAAACGTAACGTACAAAATTTCAAAGTCTTTGGATGACCGACAGGGAATTGTGCAAGGTAAGTGAACTGCAAGATATGTGGACAAGTGTACCGTTTGACCTTATCAACCTTAGTAGGGGTAATATAAGTGTGATAATATAGTAAGTGATTCGATGATTTATTACACATACAAGTAGTGCAACTATCAAATCTAATTATCAGGGTCAATTGCTGACATTACGATTAGACCACAAATATAGGGAACAAGCTGCTACCTCCGTGAAAATACTGCAAGTTCCCCGTCGGATGTTACCAATGACGGGCGCACTGCCCAATGGCTACAGTCGAAGTTGGGGGAAATGAGAGGTAAGTATTGATTGCCACCTTCACCCACCTATCCCGTGTTTAGCAGTTAAAAATGAACATGACATCATTCTTCAAATATTGTGGTGCCTATGTATTTCCCGTCGTATATCCGTACCAAGGAACGGGGATTGTTTAGCCTACTTGAAAACTTGTCCCCCAAAATAGGTCGAGAAAAGCATCGGCCCTACTTTAGCGTCTTTCCGAATTATTGAAAACACTATATTTCGGTTGTTTCGAACCGTTTTCATAATTAGAGTGGACCGTAGCTTTTAGACTAAAGAATAAATCCCAGCACAAAGAAGTTTGTGAAAATTGTAATATCATGGCAATGGCTGTAGGAAAATGATTACGCTGATCATCTGAGGAAGGCTGACAAAATCTAAACAACGTTGTCCAGTCCATGAAGGCTTACTGAACACGTCCAACAGCCTTTGCCAAAACCCAAGAGATCGGAGCCTTGGTTCTAACATTCGTCGTTCCAAAACAGATAAAACTCGTGATGAGTTGGATGAAGTCAGCAGAGATCTAACCATCGAAGAAATCTCTGCTTCCTAGAATGTGTGCCCTGACCCAACAAGACCGGCTGAGGTAGTGTATGCAAAGTGACACCGACGATGATCCACATCTTTTTCGAATGCATCCTCTCTCTCGACCCATACCGTGACGACCATTTCTACCTGTCATCACTTCTATCGTAACCGGTCCTTATGTTCAAGAGCTTCACACCAAACAAAGTAACTTCCCTCCTCACGTAACTATAGTAGACAAAGGCAACTAATTGATCACAAGACAGTATAATATTCATGCGGATCATTACAATCTGCAATTAGTTCGGGGCCCCCTGCTTTCATCATGCTACACAAATCCCATCGCTGCCATAGTCTAAAAATACCCCATATGTATGAGGGCGATGGCTAGTAGATGCTTCCTTCGCTCCTCGTACACATAGCGATATGGACAGACTACTATATGTTAGCGAGCTGCATTGTTGAGATCAAATAAGGGCTTACAGCACAATTAGTTGAAACTGAAGACTCCAAGACCGAGTTTTGCGTCACAGGAGCCAGCAACAAACCAACAAAGCTCAGTGTCCCTGACATCGAAAAATACTGTTGGCGTTCCGAATCAGGAAACTCTCCCAATCATCCGAGAAACTCGGTGGTCCTCCGGAGATCAAAATCATGGCTCTCGGCAAATTATTTGAAACTGATGAATTAACCAATACGATTTTTGTGTCGCTTAGGATTCACAACAACGTGAGAATGACTCGTGTCCTTGACATCGAGCTCGCTGTTATGAATTAGGAACTCTCCCACCATCCGGAACCGGGTTTGTGCCTTTATCAGTGGCATGTCCTAACATGGCCATCTGACAAACCCCGGACGATTTCCTAAGATATCCTTAGCCACAACAAATATTAATAGCGTATTCACAGGTTAGCGACGAGACACGTGTCATCACGCAGAGCGAGCCCTGTGATTTCCAGGCGAATACTTCCGACGGTATTTTAGTTCAGTCTGCTATAAGTATATCACTCGCCTGCAGCGGTGCAGGGGATAGCGCAGCCTAGTTCGTGGTTTGCCCGCTGACCGTAGGGTCGAGTCCAGCTCAACATCTCAGGTCGCTACAACCGATTCCTGTCAAAACAGAACAACGCATGTGCTCAGGTTAACCTGTTTACGTGTATGAGCCCTAAAAATGAGAGCCGGCTACTGACACACTCGCCTTAGTATATTCCTATTTCAACTATTGTTATCGGGAGCACGCGGCTTGAAGAATCACTCAAAAAACGTATTTCTTTAGTGAGGTGTCATGAGTTCTGAAATATGACCCCTTTCCCTGTTCAGTTGTGTGTCAGGCTGTACATGAAATCTCAAAACTCGTTTGAAATTATTTTCAGAAACTCCAACACCACTCTCCGGTGAACTCTGTCGAGTATTGTGTTGTGAAGTGTATCCACCACCTCCCCGCTGCGGGGCACAGTTAATATGGACCGTCGTCCATTTGATGTGAATACAACTACTGCTTCAACCACAACGGACATAACGATGGTTACCACTAGTAATGTGAGTGAAATAGGAACTGAAGGACACGATCCACGTGAACGTGTGACAGTGCGGATGTTAGTGGGCAACATGAAGCAGCTCGACGATCACAAATTCCTTCTCACTTTATTATCACTCACTTGAGCTATCATTATTTGCTTTTACTCGTCATTTCGGATTGTGTTTTCTCCCTGCTCGTTTAAATTGAAGCCCAGAGACGACTCAGGGAGAATCGGCGAAGCTGCACAGTCAAGTTTCAAGAGCAGGTTAAGGAGGCAGCGCATGGTAATAACGAGGCATCGGGGCAGCACAAAAGGGGGTACAGTGCCTGTTTCTACTGACAGTTGCTTGTAACACAATTTCTAAAGGGCGCGAGGGTTAGAAACAAACTCACAGGGAAGCGAATTGAACATCGAGGGTCGAGTTCGTGTCGTCGTCGGTGTAAGATGATTCACGAAAGAGTCACTGGAAACCGAAGAGGTGGTGATTTACACGGACTGCCGAAAAAGGGGTGTTCCAACAGGAGGATGGTCGGCTTCGATCCATGTACGTAATCACGGACTCTAGCGAACATGACGTTTCAGAGTCGGCAGCAGGAGTCAAAAGCGTTGATGCTCCGATACCGGGATACCACGGAACCGATTGAAGATGAGAAAGAGGCATCATCCCAGCAGGGACGTACAGGTTGCAACAGATCAAAATGAAATAGAGATATACGGAACTGTCGATTAAGCCCTTGCAAAACGGCAGCATGTCAATAAACTGTCGCCGCATCCCGAATATGCCAGAGGTAGGCCAAATGATTAAAAATCCTCGTTACTAGTAGAGTTATGATAATACGATTGTGAATGTCACGGATAAGGTATTGGCCATTACTATGGGTTAATTGTGAAAACAGCTACTGGCAAATAATATGACATTGTTATAGGGCTAGGGGATATGAACCTTTGGTAAAGTTAATGGTAATTGGAGAGCCAGTATTGTCTAGACTTGTAAGACTTTGTTTTGTTTGGTTGCTGGATTATATTAGGGTGACAGTTTGTTATTTCCACTGACGTGATGCAGGTTTATGACTAAACATATTCATGCGGGCAAACACATGGGGGGAAGTTCCAGCTTATATTCGTGTTGTTGCAGGTATCGCAGTACAAATTTATCTAAATGAATAAATTAGAGCGAGTTTGGAAGAGAAAAGTTACCAGACTGTACAATGCGGCATGATGCCACACTGATTACTGCACAAATAAATCCCATGGACTATCATACAGCATCCCTTTCAAAAAAAAATCTGCGCAAAACTGGGAATTTGACATGCATACCCGCTCCCTGAATCCGCTCTATGGAATTCCGCCATCACCGCAAGTTGATTCTATTGATTCCTCGTTCATGGTGAGCAACCGTCTCGTCATGAGCAGCTGCATTTCTATGGACTTCGGGCATCATCATAATGATTATTTGAGTTTATTGGCACTAAATCGATGTGGAAAATCGATTCTTGCATTCATATGAGGGCGTATGTATAGTCTGTTACTGTTCATAAAAGAACTGATAAAGGTTCATGACGACTGCTTCAAAAGCCTACTAACATTCCTAATACATTGATATTTGTACTAACATTTTTTGCCACTGGATCATTGAATAACTTGGAAATCTGTACTCGGATGACTCCATATCTCTAAAAAAATAGTAACCAATTCTACCATACTAACAGCTGTCATCTATTTCTGATGTTGTTTATAACCACTATGTATGGAGTATATTGATTATTCATATCTTTGTATTGATGTTCATCATGATATTTAGCGACATTCCACGCAAATAAAGACAAATGCGAACAACTGTTAAGTATGATTGGGGAATGCGTTGACTTTATAAAACGGGTCTTCTATCTTCACTGATAACTGGACGGTGAAGCTCATACTTGATTCTGGATCGCCATAATGTTAAATGATCCTTGCTATTTGGGGGTGTTCTGAGGGCAAGAGAGGACAGATTCGAAAAATCACAACATAAACACGCTGGTGATGAATTAGAAATTCGCCTTTGGTTTAAAACATCGGGTATTTCTGAGAAAAAATGGTACATTGGAATAAAGATAATGGAGTGATTCCATTTATCTCGATCTCACTCAATGCAATGAGGGCTCAATTACTGCCATGTGATGAGTACACAAGGTCGGACAATGCTTAGGTTGTCGGGATGAGAATCACTCAAGGAATCACAGAGCCTTTGGCTTCCTCATTTATGGCTTGGTAATGGAAATGTTTACGTGACAACGGTTGAGACAAACGTTTCTTACTGGACTCATCGATCATGTTAAACCGCTCTAATGATTAACATATTAATGATTAAAGATGGATGTCGTTGCTAGCGTCCAGCGAACAAGCGACGGCGAATTTTGCAAGGGACGTCCGACAAAATATGTAATGGGGGCTTATATGTAAATTGGAAGCGATACTTCTTCCTATTATTATATCAATTTATTGGACGGAAAAATACGTGAAAATAAACCATTGGTTTCAATTTATCTAAATGCTGGGTGCCGTATATTGTTTACAAAATTTATTTTGATTGACGGAATCCATCTTTTACACTTATCGCCGAAATAGCTGTTGAACGGGCCACTTTGTAAAATGTTGCTATGCAACTTAGTTTAACTATTCATAAGAGTGGCGTAGATTTGTTGTGCTTGGGGGAGGGGGGGGGGGGGGGTTTTTTTTTCGTGACGTACCGACTACCTATCAACTCGAGCGTAACCATTGGTTGGAAAATTTTTGAGTTTTTTTTTTACCCTTCAGATAGGTATCGCAGTCTGCAAATTCTAATGTAATGAGAAAAAATCAAATTTATAGAAATTTCATGAAATATGCGATGAGTCGAGATGATACTAGGAATCATATCTACGATGCATCCTCTTACATTCATCTGCCAAGTTCCGTATAGCCCTTCAATTGGCAAGTTAAATTGGTCCTCAACCAACCATGTAACAGGCCTACATGGCCGTAATTTTGAAATCATTAATACACCGCACTGATTTGCTAAAAGAGACATCGTCGTCAATGTCTGGGGCGGCGATTTCGTGTTGAATCTAGAAAGAGGGGAATAGTGATTTACTATCTAAGTCGAGTGCCACCATCGGTTTGCGCAGAGCGTACAAGAAGACACATGGTTAACCAAACACCCCCCCCCCCCACAGATTGCAGAAATTTAACAATTCCCTAGCTTTTGGCGTGAGCAATATCACCATGAAATGACAACCAAATTTCCGAAAACTGTATAATATTTTTTCCTCACAGTTCCTTCCTCGTGGCCGCATGCCTACAAAGAAGAGGCATTCCGCTGCCATACCAATACAACCTCTCTACTCTAATTTTAGTGGTATTCCGCTGCCCATGGACCTTTCCAATTGGGTTAGAGGTGGACCGTACCTTTGGAAATTTGCTCGAACGTCACTGTGATAGGAAGCGTACATTTGTTAGGACCTTTCATTTAACAAAAATCGAGCCGGTCAGTAGAAAAAGATCGGCTATTGGGGCACTAGGTTACAAGTGGACTGCACTAGTTGACTGCACAAAATGGAGGTACAAATCAGTGTTGGTAAAATCCACGCTTCTTGGAAAAAATGAATTTAAGACTATTTCAGCAATTCCAATCTCCAATATTTTGCAAAAATATAATCGCGTAACGAGCCACTCCGAACAATTTATTTCGATCGGAAATAGCAATTGGTGGATAGACATGAAATAGCGTATACGGTTCATTCCGCCAGAAATTAGATAATTATATATAATAATATCATATATATATATGGCCGCAAACTCGACACTATATGAGGCCAGACGGCGACGATTAGCGTTCTAATCTGTCACAATTCAATCAGTCTCAATCCTTGCCGGTTCCACCCCTCTTTTGTTTTCGATGAAACACGGATTCCGGCTCTCGGGCATGATCCTCGTATCAGCCCAAGTTCCTTCCAGCCCATTATGCTGAGGTGGCTTCGCTATGCTGGGAAGTCAGTGTTTTGTTTGACGGTTGTACTAGCTTGCGCACTGTATGTCAAGCCCGCGAGTGTAAACGGGTCCGTCACAAGAGGTACTGAGGAATACATATTGTCATTGATGATTGATGGATCGGGAAATAACTTTGCATAAACGCAAAGCAGGCGCATTCTACTGACATCTCTAATCAAGTAAAAGTCCATATCAATCAATTTAGGTTCACTGTGAAGGATTTCCAATCAGGTCTCGTGTCCTTGCCGGTATCACCCCTCACTTTTGTTTTACTGAAACACATCCCTGCCTCTGGGAACATTATCTTAGCATCAGGCAAATTTCTTTCTCAGTCCATCATGGGGAGGCTAATCTCGCATTGCTTGGAAGTCATTGTTTTGTTTGAAAGTGGTAATAGCTGCTCACTTTAGTCTGAAGTCTTCATTATGGATTGATCGGGATAACTTTGCTTGAACGCGACCTTAAATGCGAAGCAGGCGCGCATCTACTGCATCGTAAAACAAGTACGGAAGCATTATCAATCCATTAACTAGAATATGTCAAATACAGGGAATATTAGAGACAACTCTCGTCCTTCGAGTTGTGTAGGAGCGCGGACTTTTTATTTACCCATTTGCCAAAAAGCCGGAAGTGTTGACCTGCTACGGATAGGCGGATTGACCTGAATAGCGCCATAAAATAGGGGCCCGAAGAATCAATACGATATCGCGCGTTTGTAAAAAGTGATGCACTCGCCCAGTACACCGAAAACATCGTCAGACACTCTTTCATATATTCCACTCTGAAAATGTCCCATAATCTACTGCCACAATTTATCTAGCATGAATAATGTTCGAGACAATCACTCCCTCCTAATCCCAAGACTGATTTAACATCTCATGCATGGCTTTGACGTGGAATGCATGGAACTAACGTCACACTCCATATGATAGTTCCACTAAGAGAACGACTTGGACTATTATATTATATTATTATTATATTATTTGATTAGTTATTATTATTATATAGTTTATTATTCAATGGTCTATAGTTTACTGCCTCATATGTGGAACAAAGAATGCTCAGGCTCTCACAGATTCAGACCGGCCTATACGAATCGGGAAAAAAGTACGGTCTCAAAGGCGTTACATGCAACCTGTGGAGCTCAGCGCGCTTGTTGGAACAGTCGGCAGATCTCCGAATTGAAACAGCTCTCTAGTTGAGAGGAAAAAATAGTTTTCTCTGAGTAGTAGGCGGGAGGGAAAAATAATGGGGGGGGGGGACCCTGAACCCCCTTTATACAAAATGATACTGGGTAGAGCACATAGTCAAGGGCGATTCAGTTACTGAATATGAGAGATTTGCCTCCTTCATACCACAATTCATAAAAGTGTCAACGAAATCGGGCCCTGGTGCTTTACGCTTTGGAAATATACGGTATATATGGGGGAGGTATTTGTATTGAGCGGTGATCATGATAAACTGGGTCTGTAAGTAGAAACTATCGAACTGTGAACTTATAAACGGGTCCTTTGGATCACTCTGATGGACCTTGTTCCTAAAAACATTTTGCCAAGCAAGATGGAACCTGGTCAAGGCGTTTTTGTACAGCTGCGAATCCTTCAGCCGGTGCACCGGACAAGCAAATGGCATTTGGTGATCCTTCTTCGGAGATGGGAGGGGGGGGCGGGGGGATACCCAGACGGTTTTTGATGAAACGCCCAACCTCGTTTGCCCCTGCTACTATCTCTGGTGCTTAAATCCCCGCGAGAAGGCAGCAGGTTTATTTTCAAAGTCCTCGGTATGATCCGACTCTGATCGCGGGTCTTGGACGCTGACGCTCTACCAAATTCTCTAAACTAAGTCGTAACCTTGAACCACGGAGGATATCAACAATTCTTGCCGGAACACAATGACTACAATGTGCATTATTAGGACAAACTTCAAAACAGAGAGTTTATACGGTTGACGAATCGTTGAGAATATGAAATGGACCGTTAATTGTGCGCCGAGGTTCTCCTGACGAGACAACACCGAGTGACGATATAACACCATCAACGTCACTGTGGGAAACGAAGATTCCACGAAAAGCGTTATATCTCTGTGCGAACTGTTGCCAAGAATTGTCGTTGTGTTGGAGCTCGCCAGCTGGACGCTGATGTGGCTTCGTTGCGAACGTGTGATCGATAAATCAGCTTGAGCCTTCCAGTTCAACATTCGAGTATGTCGTTTGCATTTATAGCTATTTGAGTTTCACGGGAGCACGAGCGGATTAGGGGCGGGGCAACAGGGGCACGTGCCACGAGCCCTCCACATAGGGGGGCCCCCACATTTGGACAGGGCCACATCAGAGTACGAAACTGTTTAGAAATCGTTAGCACAAAATGTTTAAAATTCATTTACTGCATTTGTGTGACGTTGAGTGACGCATTTGCTATGGTTCTGTTCCGTTTTTTATTGATCCGAATTGTCTCATGATATTGAGTTCCTATTACGACCAAGGTAGTTGCAAGCCGACGACAAAAACTATTCCATATCCATTGCTGTAGCAGCTTTCCACTTCTCACCTAAACTGCTGTTTTTCTGGTCACGTCAATGAAACGATCGAACTACAAACAACAGATGTCTACCCGTAGTCTGCAGGCATAGGGCCAACAACTGTTTTTGACAGATATAAAAAAGTGATTAGTTGCTAGTAGGAAACCTCAGGTATTATTCGCTATTGAAAGTGACAGTTTACAGATCCGTGATTACAATAAAATCCTCTCTGAATTTGCAAGCATGAAAGTGCGAAAAAATAAAGTTTCAAGTGATATTCACCTAACTAGCTCCGATTGTCCAAATTTTACGTTTAATCTGTAGATGTGCTCTTATGATCCACGAATGAGTCACCTGTGACACTATATATTACACGCATATGGGTAGCCTGACTGATTGACTGAGTGGGCTACACTGAGTGCTAGATGAGTGTACTACCTACCATCCTCGCAAAAAATACGGGACAAACCCCGCTCCCCGATCAATGTGGATGTCATCATGATACACGATCACCAACATTGATGGCGGGGAAGGGGGTTATGGATTTGTCGGGCGGGGAAAGTTCAGCACCACAATAACAACTGAGCGTACGTTTTGCACTGTTTTGTCCAACCTTTTTTACGAGGATTGTCCGAGCCCCTTACAAATATATCAGGACGCCATGATAAGTTCGTTCAGCTGTATTATTTGGATTGTTGAATGCTGCTTAGCGCCTTTTACGGACATGAGCGACAATTTGATCGAAAGGTGGGGTTTTGGGGGATTACTTTTAGAATTCCGAAAGAAGGTGGCGACGTAGCCATGGAAGTCTGTACGGAGGCCGACGCCCACCGATGGGGGTGGTCTTCAAAATGTCGTACCGACCACTGATTTGTTAAAAAAAAAAAAAAAAATCCCAAGTAAAAATCCACTCAATTCCTTTGAATCCACGTTCGAGCGTGTTTCGCTCTTGTAGGTAGGATAGGGGTTGACTTCTGTCTCCCCCTCCCCTATGTTTCGAACGCCTGTCACCGCTTCTGGACCCCATGCCTTTGACTCAGTGGAAAGATCTATGTAGCGGTGATGTGAATCCCCACCATGTCCAAACACTACCGTTTCCATTTACGGACCAATGTATTCCGGTACATGTATTATATAACTGGTCCAAAACCTGGATTTTGTAGCATTCTCCTGTTAGTCGGTGAGCCTTAACGGTCAGCCACGGCAAGAAACACTATTTGAGTGGAGGTGACGGTGCGCCATAAAAATAAGAAAGCAATTCAGGAATGACATCTCTCTTGAATCATGGTCCACCGATTGAAAAAGAATGGGGAGAATCAAACTATCATTTCGAGAAAGTATCTGCAAAAATAGTGTAGATATATTTATTCAGTCCAAAAACAGGTTGAAATGAGGCAAAAGTAGTCCATTCAGCTGGAAAACGGACAAATTGACGTGGCTAACCAGTGCGGTTAGCGCATCAATTCGCCCTTAGAACTACATACGGAAAGCCTCGCATTATCCATAATAGCGCCGCAGTTAACGAACACTACAAGTCGATTGGTGTAATTCCATACTTCATGACCAATAATATAAAACTCCGCCCACCCCCCCTCCCATTATACTTAACGCCCGAACCCCCCCCCCCCCCCCACACACCACACGTTAACAAAGAACCAGATTCCGCTGCCGACCTGTCGCGAAACGAGTAATAGTCGCAGCCCTTCATATACGGAGCAAGGGGTCATCGGACACGTGCATGTTCCCAAAAAATACCGGGGACAAACCCCGTCCCCGATCAATGTTGATGTCATATGCTACACGATCACAACATGATTGCGGGGGAAGGGGGTTATTGATGTGGGAGGGGAATGTTCAGCACCAAAATAACACTGAGCGTACGTTTTGCACTGTTTTGTCCCAACCTTTTGCGAGGATTGTAGAATGATAATCAAACGATTTCCTTTCGGTCTCCGTTGCGCGATTTTGTTTTTGGAGAGGGTGATTGTGCAATCATATGCGTAGCGGCAAGGGACAGGCTCAGGGCCAGCCCAAACCTTGAGATTTCAACAAAACCAAAAATGAGGCAGAGCTTGAGACAAAATTGGCGAGTAACCCGTTGTTTATTGATTTCCCGAATGTTTTCATTATGCCCGAATTTCTATTTAACTTTGCCCGAATCCCACCAAAAACTGTGGGATCTTTGCGGAGCGGTGGCTGAATCTTTATACGAGCAATTGCCATCAACGAGATTACGGCTGTTGCTGTCGCATGCATTGTCGATCCCTCACTCCCCCCAGGCTGTAAGGTTTGTGGTTGTCATTGATTTTGATACATTTAATTATTAACGCTGGGCTAAAGTTACCCATTTCCCGTAGTAGGCTAGTCGCCAGTTCATGGGTCGCATCCAGTTGGTTGTGTGACAATGTGCGATGCATGAGTAGAATATACACCCTGAAAAAAAAAAAAAAAATCAACTCCTGCTTCACTCTATTCGTGTTTGGTACTGAGAGAGTTGCACTAAATTATTATTTGTTAATAAGGGGTTTCATCCATAACGCCTGTATGGACAGGAAATACTACCCTCCGAAGAAAGTTGGGTCTTGTTCGATATAATGCGCTTAATGCAACAATCGAGGGGACAGGTAAACACACACCAGGATGCCAATGAGTATTTTCTTTTACACCGGAATAAATTTAAGTTCTGTTCGAACCAAATTTGTTTGGGAGGTGGTATTAGTAGCTATAAATTGAGCGTCCTGACTGACTGTACCTGTAGTGTTCCGTAAGCAGTATTATGGGGCCCCCACATTCCGCGTGCCCCGGGCCCCTCACACACTGAATCCGGCCCTGCACAGAAGTGATTTTCCGGAAACAAATTGTAATGCGATAATCTACTCGATGATCATCAATGTTCCATTTTACATGGAATATAGTCAAGCGAGCCTGGTGTGTAAATCGCAGGACTTTTTGTTAAACGTTTCCCCCATCAAGCTTTAATGTAAGATACCCGTGGGCTTTCCGTGACCAGAGCTACTATTACGATGCCATCATTGATTCCAACACTGATCCTGCCATACCATCCTACAGAAAACAATGTTCAATGTAGGGTTAACATGTCCACATAAAAGGAAATTTATGGCGATTACAGTCATCCGAAACACCGGAGGCTCTTAAGTACGTTACGGAGTGAGGCTACAATGCATTCGCTATGGAACTAACGCAAGATATTCGTCGTTCTATTCTTGGCATATTGTTTTTCAAGTCCCTCGTTATTCTCTGAACTGCACCCATGCATTCTTGTTAGTGCTTCCTTTCTGCAGCGGACTTAGATCTTTTTGTAAGGCGATAACAGGTTCCTTCGTTTTGTTAATGATTCCTGGAGCTTTTAATCGTTGGATCGTTGTTGCTATGCCACCTGTCTTAATATCTTCTTTCCTTGAATCCGAAAGTATCCTAACAAGAAGTAATTATATCACTCGAATATTGGCTCCAGTGACCTTCAATACAAGAACGCAAGTATGCATAGTGATCCATTGCCATTTTCATGAGTAATATACAATTATGTCACAGAAGGAGACTCAAGACCACCTAAAATATTGTATCATATGAGCAGAAAGTAAACAGAATAATTAACTTACCACACACCAATGTCATGTGTAAATGTCATTGTCCCCGATGTAGAAAGGGATATCATTTTTGTTTTTAATAGCTAGCGAATATCATTTATCATAACCGGAAATTTAAGAGATTCCTGGACATCAAAGCACACTAAGACTTTCGAGATACGAAAGGAGGATTACAGTGCAAACCTAATCTGCATATGTGGACCACATTTGCAATGGCAGCAAGCAATTATCAGGAAGCATGAGAGGATCACGCACCTAACAATGGGGCACCATGAGTCGCTTGAGTGGAAGGGAGTGAGCAAGGTGCCTGACACGCCGACCACTCTCTCTCTTCTCATTTTTTTTCTTTTTCCGAGATTTCTATCTGAGAAATTTCTTGAATATTTCTCATTTAAGCATGCTCAAGAGAATCAGACAAATAAATTGTTGGTGGTGGAAGAGGGGGATTTGTTAAATTTGGGATAGGCCCCATGGATGCGTCCCGCTCCGCCTAGGCTCATGCCACCATCTCCGCTTAACAACAGGACGTTGTATCAAGAGGTGGCTGGGTAAACAGATGAACAGTTTTGTTCACAAGTCTACCATAGAGAAGTGAGTGTGGCTAACCACTGAGAGGCCCAATGAATCAATAAACTTTATAATCAACTGATAGTGAGCAGTTCAAGTATATTTGGTTGTCCTCGACTGGACACGTGATAACAAAATAACAGTTGCTAACTGGGACCACTTCAGGGAACCCCAGTGAAAGAGTTATGTGAACTGGTTTAATAGACTGCAATTACTGCAATTTCCACTTCTGTGTGTACATGGAAAGTTGGGTCTAGTGGTTGCCACACAGACGGCCAAAACTTCCCTCCACGCTAATCCCCAACTGTTTCAGTGCCGAAAAGTCAATGTCAAAGTCAATGTCGAACATGAAATTCATCAGCTTTCTGAAGCTGTTCACTCCTTTTTCAGAGGACATAAACTAAGATATAGCAAATGACAGAGATCGAAAGGTCAAGGTCGGTCATAAGAAAAAAATGTGCTTAGTCAGGAGTATAAGGCAAAGGAATAAAAATGGTCAATTGTTGGATATGTGATGGAACTTTGTGTGCTGCATAGACGAAACGAACTCCCGCTTCGATCTTGAAACCCTGGTTTTCAAGTTACAAGGGGTCAAAGTCGGTTTGATACCTTCGGGCGATAGCCCATGGTGTGTGTGTATCTGATTACATGATGCTTTTGGGGCTTGGTGCATCACATCGAGGCAAGACTTTTTAATAAAAAAGGCCATAAGGTCAATGAACTGCAAATTAGTAAATGTTCTGCAACAAACTGCTAGTGACTATACGCGATATGGCTGATATTTCGAGCAAAGTGCATATTATCAAGGGTAACATTCTTCATAAAAACGTCTGTAAAAACAAAAACAAAAAACAAACACAAACAACAAATGAAAGACAGTGAGATAATTATTTCAAGTAATAATATGAAAAGCAGGACAATTTAACTTTATAGATACTTGCCATCATTGGTACGGTATCGTGCTGAAAGTTTTTGACTTTACCCTGCCGTGATCTTGAATGACCTTGAACTGGCACTAAGACAATAGGGTTCATCCTCACCACATGAGCAACCCACGTGAGTAATTAAAACTTGATACCTGTTCGCTTCGTTAGAATATTGTGCTGAAAAGTGGTGTCACACACATACACAAACAGACACACACAAGTACGCACGGACATAACAATAATATACAAGTTATTTAATAATATACACAATTTATATGGCGCCATATTCAGTCAAGTACTGCTCTAAGGCGCTTACAAACGGCAAAAAAAAACATGACTGCATAGATTCATTTTGCTTCCGGCAATGAATACAAAATGAATATTTAGTAAGGCACTTGCGAGTTGCGGTCTTGTTTCAACTTACTGAGCATACGGGTTCGTATTAGACCAACTATTCAAATTTCACCTGATTTAGTGCAGCTTTTAGTTTGTATCTTCAGACTCATGACAGAGGAGATGAGGCGACGATCAGACTAAAATTTATCAGCACCGATGCCAGCTCCTTTTTCAGTTCATCCAGTCTTGCGAGAGCCCTTACACTGTATAGTCAATGAGGTAGCCAGTGTTTTGACCGTGGATATGCCAGGAAGGAGTTAGCAAGCAGGAAGGTCATATTCCTATTTGTTCAGAGCACTCGGGCTAGCCCACGCCGCCTGTAAATGGTGGCACACAAATCTTTCGAGTGTTCGTTGAGCATGTTCATTGCTACTAGAAATTGACAACATACATGTCAAGTACAACCCCTGTACATCTTCAACCATTCACAACAGGCCCTCTCAGAAACGTTATACAAAGTATGTGGTAGCAGCCAACTATAATCGGACCTTGGTTCGTTGGAATGTCCGACACACTGGTGCGGCGGCAACACCATTCAGTTGAAAGAGAAATTCATCCAGGCGAATTGCGACATTGACCCCCTCACGGACAATGACTCCAGCTACGGCGCTATACGTAGCCACGTACTTTTTAGAATTGAAAAATGGACCTCTCTATGATCTGTTATCAGGGGAACTGAAATGAAAATTGATATGATCCTCGGGACAGTTAATTCCTCTTCATAGAAAGGTTTGGGAATGTACAATTGCTCAGTTTCGGAAATCATTGAATATTTGAATTTGGAGCTTCATGCTCCGTATATATGTTGAAATAATCCCAAAGTAATAACGTTTTCTGTGATAGTCATTTATTCTTATGCTAGATCGGCATTTGACATTGTGCGGAGTACCTACCTTCGCTGCGGTGCAGCTCCCCGTGTATTTCTGCGCATGTGATGGCGCTCCCACCGAGCGATGTTCTCCCCCACGCAGTTTTGGGGTCGCCTGAATTGTCTGTCCTGGCCTCTCACTGCCCTTGTCGATATTTACCGGCTTTATACAACTATGGAATTAGTCAAATTAGGGAATTAGGTCATATTGCATAGCAACTTCTTTGTGTTTGGCTAGGCCGCTTTTTTACGTGACAATTTCGAATTGTCTGGAGCTCAGGGTAAACACCTGTTGTTGTCACAAAACATCTCCTTATAAACCATCAATTTAATCGTCTACGAGGATTTGGAGCAGACTGACGCCTTTTGGGACAGTCTGTATTTGGTTCACTTCGTTTTCATTGTGTCGTCTGTGTTATTTCAGTTCGGTTGAAAGCTTTGGAACTTTGTCAACTGTGTTGACAGGATCCTAACAGAAACGTTTGGTGCCTTCAAGGCATGTGCTCACATGAGTGAATTAGTGGGTGAGTGAGGGAGTCGAAAAGTAATAGAGAGTCTACTAATCCGGCGAGGATGTCAATGTTGAATACTCCTATCGATCTAAATTCGTTAACTTCTGTGGAATCATTCTGCCTAGTTTCACAGATGTTCGTTCTGAATAAAATGATCGACTACGTGTTTAGCAATAAGTTGAAAAAAACGCCCGGTTTATTGTGTAACGAAGTATATTATTTTCAGTGGAGACTTGTGGTCTTCTTATTTGAATGAGATATTCGTCAACACGTACTATACGGCCAACTTAGTACACTGGTATGGCCAGGGTGCTCTGCAAATAGCCTGCTAAAGCAGACGATATGAGGGAACCAATTATAGCAATTCCCGGATATTGACATATCATTTGCAGGACTCTGCTTGACGAATCCCCAAGCTTGGATATTCTTAGCCGTCAATCGTCATTACTGGGTAAATTTTAGAATAATTTAATTCCCGATTTGGGTTCAAATTGTTTTCTGAAATCATTATTTCATAACTGGGCTGTCACCTCGTGGCGAAACCGTAGCCCCTCTCAAACTCTCAAAAGCGTGAAGAAGAATCCACGGGCGTTGTTTAGCAATTACCGATTGGTTATACGTCATTGTGCACATCATGGGTGAATCAAGCTAGATATAACGCAGCGGCCGCCAATTGTGCAGTTGAAGTGAACTGGAAGCAATACGGACCAATGTAGGACGAATTCTAGGGTCAAACCTTATCAGGGTAATATTTGTTTAAGTCCTTCGCTCATTATTACATACAATAGTTCACCTATTCAATCTCATTATTCCGGAGCAACCACTAGAAAGAAGAAACAATGTTGTTTCATCTATAAGTGAATGGAGGGCTAAAAATAATTCGCTGCTGTGGGTTCAGGACATCCTCAACATTCGCTCCGCACCGGACTATTCAGTCTATTCCAGTTGAACGAACTTTACTTTCCATCTTGATAGCAGATTGGCTCATTCTTTCTTGGCCAGTATCTTCATTCGGACAATATTATTAAATGCGTCGAGATGCTCCAACCATTTCTGCAGCGAAAATCGAATAAGCAGGTATTACATGTGTTCCATGTATTTTTTCTTTAAAAAAAAATACGGTGATGAAGCATAGTCTGTAGTTCTCAGCTTCGTTATTCACCCACATCAATTATTATCTCCGCTGTGTTTCTACGCAGCAATCTGTAACAACATGTCCAATTCGGTTCTCTGGATACTACTCGTTTGCGCTTGCCGGTGTTTTTATATGGTCCTTCTACTTGTCATACAGGCACCGCCTCACTAGTTGAGCACACGGTAACTTTCGGCAAACGTGATTCGCTCCAGTGTGAAAAACCAGATGACTGTGATAACCTTTTTGGCATTATCGCGATAAATATAATCAACTTTTCATCCGGGGAGGAGATGTAACCGCGCCTAGTCACGGAGGTTTTCTTCACATCAATGATAACATCACCAGTAGTCACCCACGGTAGATAGAATGCCGTTGTAAGCCTACACATGCCCCTAGTTATACCGTCAGCTGCTACCATTTGACGAGCGTCTCCCAATGGCCACAGTCGAAGCTGGCGGGGAAATTAGAGGTGAGTACACTGTTTCCCGACGTTCATCCACTCTTCGCGTGTTACATAGGGAATGATTGAACAGGAAGCCTAAAAAATATCATGGTGCCATATGTATCCCGTAGTATGTTTTTGTATGGAATTTGTGTATATTTGGCCTCACTGGGTGCCAAATATCGGATAAATGACGGGGTACAAATTTTCTGACCACCATTTCGCCTCTCCCATGTATCATTCTTGGTTCGCCCATTTGCAAACTACGGAAGCAAATTGAGTTGTTGTCCTGTTCAGGACCGATTTCCACGATAATAGTGGTTCACTATGCAAGAATATAAATCCTTCACGGAGAATGTCTTATATGTCGAATATTCTAGACGAATAAGAGTCGCTGATAATATATAATAGCGTGGTATTATTGTAACATCAAGGTATATGAACAACGATCGATATGACTACTCAGTAACTATTGGTACAATGAATAATACGGTGACATGTGGTTTCTGCGAGAATTCAATCGACGCGCATGCGGAATATGACAGTATACCAGCAGTATCATGCGTAAGCAAAATCAAGGGAAGTATCCAGCATAATCGTTTTGCAAGAATATCAGTACAAACTCATCTATATGAATCAAATAGAATAAGGAATATAATAGAGTTCCGAGAGAGCAACCATTGCGGAATTTACCAATACAAGCATTGATGCCATACTAACCGCGCAAATGTATCTACTGATGATCTCCTTTGTAGACCACTTAGACGTCCATAAACATTTGCAATTTAGCCATTTTAAGACTCAGCATACGGTTACTTACAATTGTCTGATAAACCCTTTTACAAGAAACTGCGATTTTACATTCATAGGAACCGAGTCTCAAATACGGAAGGGGATGCGGAGTTTGCTGGCCTCCGTAAATGACGAAATCACAAAAAAAAAAAAAAAAATGATTCTATTGAAGGAACGAACACTGAGTAGGGGAGGGGGTTCTTCACTGCAACGTTGACTCGGGAGCGCAGGGGTTACAACACCTGCAAGATTCGTTTCAACTACTTTTGGCGGCGATTGCAAAATTGTTTCCACAATAACTAGACCTCACCTGGATGGATGTTCAGACCTAATGAGTACATGATCTCGGAGCGCAGCGGGTTTACAACACCTGCAAGATTCGTTTCAACTACTTTTGGCGGCGATTGCAAAATTGTTTCCACAATAACTAGACCTCACCTGGATGGATGTTCAGACATATGAGACATGATCTATACCGTTTTGGGGGTTAGGTCAGGAGAGATCGAAGTCTAAGTCAAGGTCTGACAATCTTGTTAACAAATAAGTCCAGAATGCTTTGATCCGATTAAGCTGCATGTATTATGTTGCTTCCTGTTGAATGAGAAAATATCCATTTCGGCAGATGTTAGTTTGCTAACACGATATCTCCATGCCACCATGATGGATGAGATCATACTACTTTCATTCGTCGGTTCCCCAAATTGAGCATAGTTGGAGGAATCGAGGCTGACCGCGAGGCCGCCTCGACCTCGGGCTGCGAGTGCGGCCTCGGGGGAATTTGTTCGTGGCCGGGCTGGGGCCGCATGAGTCTACCTCCTTTTTTTTACTCGCTTACATTCGAGAGAAAAAAAAAGAAAAAAAAACAATAGAAAGTTGAAATCTTCCCGGCGATGTCATCGCCGGTGGAATAGTGCCGATAATATTAAATGTTGAATGTGATACGGCATACAAACTACAAAGTAACCCAAGCGTGTGATATTGATTGTTTCTTGCATACTGTCCCTCTTTGCAGGGAAAATGGGCTCATCGTTCTGTAGTTTCATCGTGCTGAATTAGTGCATGTATGTACATTTACAGCAGTTACATAAATACCATACGCAACTACAAAAGCGCTAGACGCAGTCCCAGCGAAATAAATTGGCATCGACTCACGTCCATAGATCCAACTCTCTTGATTACTGTGACAAATTAACATGTCCGCGGATTCTCGGATAATAACTTATTAAATAAATTTAAAAAAGTACAAGGAGGAAAGGAGGAAAGCATCATAGGGCTTGATAAAATTTTGCGACCTTCAACCGCCAAACTATAAGCGATTTTAAAAGAAAACGTCCTCCGAATGTTGGACGGCACTCCAGTGAGTACACTATTCCATGTAATTGATTTAACCAAACTGCTTTTCACACATCACCCTGCTGCAATAAAGCGTCCAGTGTCCATTTTTCCATGACATTTCTTTCGAGCTCTTCGTTATAACGAGCTAGTAGTTGTATGCAGCAGAATCAGAATAATCATATAAAACGCTTATCCATTATTTGATATCTTCATGATTCAGTTTACCTCTGCCTCGTGTTGATATAGTGTTTCTTTCTTTTCTTCGTTTCCTCACAAGGCAGCGTATATCCGCTTTCCTTCTAACTACTCGGTAGAAAAAACAAAAAAAAACTAATTATTATTCAACGCCCATTATCATTATTCTTTTGGAAGCGCCCAATTGAACAACCTTAATCCTCATCGGCATCAACTGAAGATGGCATTGATCCAACTTTTCCAAATATTTGTAAATATCATATACTGAGGAAAAAATCCAATTCAAATCACAGGCGTTTTCAGTCCATTACCACCTCTCTAATTTTCGAATAACCATTCACCTGCTTCGGCGCCGAAAACTCGATCCTGGTATTAGTGCATATACTATACTCTCTCTACATATTAATTCCTCAGCCCATCACTAATTCCAGATAGGTGCAAAATTGACTAGGTCACGTAGCAAAATAAGAGCCGCATAGTTATTAGAATTTTTCCTTTCCTTTGACCCTGAACTTTCCAATGAATTGCTAGCACGTGTTTGACCCTCGTTACGAATTATGCGCGAAACGGGGCGCGAATACAAAGAGCCGCTCGGCTGTATTGACAGAGGAATGCTCCTGTGCGAACTTGGTTATTTTCGCGGTATTTTGAGACGGATTTTGCGATCATATTTGCCAAGGTGGAACGGGGCATTAGGTGCGTTACACCAATTTTCATAGCCCTCCGAACTGTGTTTGTAAAATTTTCATTTTCTCTCAAAGAATATAACGAAATGAGGCAGCACAAACACCCATTCACAGCGCCCTGTTGTACATCCGTCACGTGTTCCCCTTAAAAAAAAAAAATGGCCCCATATTGTTCTCATCTTTTTTGGCCAGATTGGGGATTTAGTCCTCTTTTTAGCTGAATTCATTCTGCCCTTATCTTAAATAACACATTCTTCGTGCAACTCGTATACATGAATATGGCTTATTTCAATCTTCAAAATATTCCCTCCTATTATAATATGGATATCATGTAGTGACCGGTATGCCCTGAAATTTTCTGCTAACCTTCAAGCAGCCATCAGCTCGAAACATCACTGGTCAGACCTCAGTCAGATTATGGGGATTTAAGATGCCCATGCTGCTGGTTGTTAGTCTTCGACAACTGGATTGGGTGTTACCTGGTAAAAACTGCACTATTCATTTGACTAAGGCTATAGCACGCAATGTGAAGTTCAACTGTAATGAGGCTAGCCTAGGCTAGGCTACCAATATAGCCTAGCCCAGGATGGCTGTTGCTAAGAAGGTAAAATTACACTGCTACCGTTGGGCTGGATAGGCCTAAATTGGCATGATTGTATATATACAGTGTAATTAATTTATGAGTAAGATTAGGGGTGGGGTTAGGGTCAGTGTCCAATTCCAGATGCCAAAAGCTAACCTCGATCACCACCAACCTAAGCTCCCCTCATCCCTAATAGTATCAGGTAAAAACTAATCCCATAAACGGGTTACAAGGGGTTGTACACTATACGATCATCCGCTAAATTAAGATAGTCGCGCGTAGGAGCGAGTTCACACCGCATAGCAGACCCAGCTCAAGGTTTGTCTTGGTCTGATTTGACTGACTATAGTAACTGATCGGATTGGAGGATTCACTTGATTTTCGCCTTTACAACCCGCCCAATTCTCTTTACTCAGTCTTTGCCTGGCACAGCCCAGTGAGGGTTAATAAATGAGGTGTTTCTCTTCCAAATTAACATTATAATGAAATTCACTAGAAAATCGAGGCAAGTTGGAATCTGTGTTTGGGACTTTTTGTCAGTTAACCACAATCCAATCAGGAACACATTCAGGCATTCCAGTCGCAAGTGATTCGGAAGAAAATTGGCTGATAAATAGAGTGCGGACATTCACATTCCAAAATGATGGCAATTTTGCCTGAATGAAAGGAAACCGTGTATTTGATTACTCCCTGCCTTGTTATGAAATCTTGACTAAATGAGGTGTTTCTCTTCAGAATTATTAACATTATAAAAATAAAAAAAAACTAGAAACAATAGAAGCAAGTTGGAATCTGTGATTTCGGGACTTTTTGTCAGTTATCACAATCCAAATATGCAACCATTCAGTTTATTCCAGTCGCCAGTTATTCTGAAGAAAATTGACCGAGAAATGTGGTGTGTTACCATTCTAAATTCCAAATGATGGCATTTCTGCCTGAATGTAAAGGAAATCATTTGTATTGAATTACTCTCTGCCTTGTTGGAAATCTTGATCTGGTATGCGTTTTTGTAATTGCCCCAAAACATCTTGAAAACAGTTATAAATGGACAAACATGATTTTTTTTTCTCTAGAACTGACTCCTTTTTATCTCCCCTGTATTTGAGGATCGTGAAGAAATTGGTGCCAATTTGGGCGAGTAGACATTGAGTTGTGAATATGCAAAATTGGTGTCATTGTCAAAGTTCATATCAGGACAGCAGAGCCAGGGCTGTAGACATTTAATCCGAAAACGCCTAGCGTGGTCAGCTCAAGGTCAGGTCAAGCAATCACAAGCCTTCTGGTTTCCTGGTCATATGCTTGTGTACCTAGATCAACAATACACTCAGGTGTGCCAGCCTCTTTAAAGGAGGAATGAATTTGAAACTAATATGTTACATGATACGCTACCTACTAATATTGCAAAGTTAATGATTGTCATTCCTCCAGGATGAATAATGTTGCCATATCTTAGTGTTCGATTCAATTTTGCATGGAAAGTGTAACATGACTAAGGAAATGCGGTTGGTATTGACCCTCAGAATACTTTACTCTGAAATAATGTAACTATCTGCCCCTATGTTGTCCTCAATGTTTCCATATGAACTGATTCAGACAGACAACGGGGAAGTTTAAGCTATGGCATAGTGGCCTTAGTAGTAGTGAGATTATTCACTGTGACTCTTGTTCATTGAATAAATGGATGAGTTGTTA
The DNA here is from genome assembly GCA_026419785.1 of Sclerodactyla briareus. NCBI lineage: Eukaryota > Metazoa > Echinodermata > Holothuroidea > Dendrochirotida > Sclerodactylidae > Sclerodactyla > Sclerodactyla briareus. The sequence goes on along the minus strand of JAODTK010001543.1, from coordinate 56,638 downwards.
TGGAAATGGTTCGCGGGTTTGTCTTTTACCATCCAATATACATTTTTGCGCATTAATGCTCATACCGAGAAAGTATGTGGAAATGTTTTGTTTTTCGTTTTTCGCCATTGTTTCATGCTAAACAATTCCGACCGATACTGATTATAGCAAACTTAATGACACTTGAACAGTGTGAGAGTAAAGGGTTCCAAGAGGCTTCTTTTATTTTCTAAATTTGGGTATTTCGCTAGCCTACATTGCAGGAGAGGGTCTTCAGAATAACAGTATTGTCTATTCCCTTCAACCCTTTGTATTGCATTTGCCATGGTCTTGACCCATTGAATAATTGAACTTCGCAATTCTGTTTGTGGTCGGGAATCTGTTGAAGCTTTCGTCCATGTTAGGCCCCCGTCTTGTGATAGACCTGCGCTAGTAGTGCCGATGTGTCGCGTCAACCCAGTCACCCCGCTGATATCAGAGGTGAGTGTTTCGGTGTGATTTCTGAATCATCCCCCTAGTGTGCAGCTTTCTTGCAGAGAGTGAAATAACCCTATTGTTCCGATCTTAGGTGTAGACTGGCTGTCATATTTGGTAACGAATTGGAAAATTGTGAGAAGTGGATATTTCGGCCAATGTTTGCTTGTGAACAAGAACTCAAACACCAGCGGGATGGATCAAGCCTCATACTTGTTTGTGGCTTCTCTCTAATGATTACAATGGCACCATGTTATAACACCAGCTCTGGGTTACAGGACGAGATACAATAAGAAAAGAATACTAAAGTTGGAGACCATGGTCCTTTATCGACATTAAACACACATAAAGTACACATGTTGTCTCCTCTCTGACGAATTCAACTCAAATCAAGGACTACAGAAGAAGTGCGTAATGAGTTTGCGGCGTGCACCACGTGTGTACGTTTATATATATATGTAATAATGATCTCTTGGTGGGGTGCTAGAGAATGCACATTATGTAATAGGCAGCCATCTGCTGGCCACGTGATATATATGCGAATATACCTTAGAGGGTGCACGCAATAAAAACACATAATCACAACACTATTGTCGTGGGGTATGGGTCAAAGATAATATGAGGTCAGGCCGTGGACGATGGTCGGCGTATGCTGAGAATAACTCCTGCTGTGGCTTTGTTCCCATTGTTTCACAAGGTAAATACCGCGCAACGAGAATACAGAGTCGCCAGGTACACTCCGACCGGGGAAGACGATGACGTCTTAGGGAGGAACGTTTCGACGCTCAACTCGAACTATATGATGGAGCCCCAGGTCACTACCTCAAAGTCATGGCATAAGATTCATTGCTGTTTATAGTTTCGATGTTTGACAAGAACAGTAGACCAAAGTGGAAGATGTCTTGAAAACTGGCGGGGTCTTTAGCAGTGAGCAGACTCTCTCCAAAAGCTGTCGGCCAACTTCGCCTTGTAATGTTTTCGAATCATTTTCAAGACGTTTGAAGTTACCAACTGCAGGATCGGAATTTGCGACAGTATATGTCGACAATAGGCTCGGTGGCTGGATTATTACGTGGAAAATGAGCAGGGAGTTACCCTGCCCTCAAGGCAACAGGGGTGTCCATCATGGAGCGTCTGAGGAAAAGGGAAACTTTTGGGCAGTGATGCTAATCAATAGGAGTTGGCCCTGCTCGACTCATCATCACAGGAAGCTTCACGCCCCCCACAGAGCGCTGGGTTGCTCGTCGCGACCTCAGCGAACTCAGCCGAAGGGGAGATGGCGAGATCTAGAATTGATCATAAGATGATGAGTTCCCGCTGGGCTGGTACTCCGAAGATTTGTGCAAAGGTGACCCCCAAGTTGCCGGATGGAAGCGGTGACGAAACTGCCACTGCTATCGAGCATCTCGAGAGGCATTGAGCAGTTGGAGGGCTCATTTATATTGGTGCTCGGGGTGGGAAGATGAACTTCGAGGTGTTGCATGGGATCTCTGACTGCTCAGTTGCAATGAGTTTAAAAATAGGGTAATCGGGAATGACTGGGAAGGGATATTCATTGTTTCTATGGGGAGAGTGATGCTAAAGACTTCGCTCATTTCAGTGCTTGGCTAGGAACTCTCCGGACCTCACCTATATCTATATATCCAATGGAAGTTTATGAGGTTTATGAAAGTTCGTTGAATCCGCAATTAGGGCGTTTAGCGAGCTATGAATGAGTATCGAACATTCTTTGTTTGTTTTGAGGACCTGTGATGGAGGTCAGATAATTGAGGAGATCAGTTTGAGGTTAAATCACCATCTATAATGTGTCATGCAGTCTACAATCTGTCAGAAGAGTCTGTGTAGATGCACAAGATGTCTAAAATTGTACTGGCACCCTCGATGCAGCGAGATAGTGGAACGTATAGCCATAACAATAGCGCGTCTGGAACACGCCGCCGAGCCTTTCGGGTGTTTTTTGCAGGCCGAGAATTACAATGGCGACGAGGATAAAAATCATGTGATGGCTGAATACAATTGGTCTATCGGGGATTACGACGAAATAGTTGAGAAGTTTGGAGCGTATGTGGAACGTTTCGAGCATTGGGTTGTAGCTAATGGACATCCCAAACGCGAAGAAGAATTCAGTGTTCCTCTCAGTGATAGGCGCTCGTACGTACGGCCTGCTGAAGAAATGCTGCAACCGCATGCCGGGCACAAAGACGTACGAACCGCTACGTGAGGTATAGTACACACTTCGAGCGAACGCACATGGTGATTGTTGAACGCTACCGGTTCCATACCCGAAATCAACAAGACAACGAATCTACGTCGGGATTACATTGTTGCCCTACGAAGGCTTTCAACACATGTGAGTTCGGACCGTTTTTGCAGAGGCGCTTCGCGACCGTTTCGTGTGCGGATTACTTAACGATTACATACAACGTAAAAATTGTTATGCATACGGATTGAAATCACGCGAGCGGAAGAGATAGCGGTCGTAGGAGGCCGCCATTAAGAATTCCACCCAGTGAGGTACACAGTGGGACAGCGCCCTCAATTCAGAAGTTTCACAGGGATCACCTCGACAGTCCACAGGACAGGGTAAGGCTAGGGAGATGGAGTGATAAGGGGAACTGTTATCGTTGTGGAGGTGCTCATGAGGCCCACGCCGTTTTGACAAGAACAAGGGGTGTTTTAAATGCAGGAAAATAGGCCACATTGCACAAATGTGTCGCTCTAAGCAAGTACCACCAGGACAGAACACATCAAATGCCCCCGGCAGAAAGTCATGCTGCTGCTAATGTTAGTGTGGTGTATGATGACCCCAGGCCCAGCCAACCATCCTGTCAGCCCTAGGTACAGGCTCAATTTCAGGAACACGAACTATTACCGGTTACTCTGTCAAAACTAACAGAGATGGTTACCATGTTGATGTTAAAGTGGACAAACATATTGTGCCGTTTCAAGTTGACACTGGAGCAGCTGTGGTCAATTCATCCTCAGAGGATGCTATACCAGAATTTAAACCCATACCTCTGTTGACTCATCGTGACTCATTAACTACCTACACGGGGGAGGTAATTTCAACACTGGGGGAGATAGACGTGGCTGTCGACTATGAACGACAGAGGCGAGTGCTGCCTTGGTCGTCGTGAAAGGAGACGGAGCCCATGTTGGGGAGGGAGCTGCTATCTTGTATACGGCTGAACTGGTCTGAAGTCTTCCACATTCATCGTACTGATGGGGTGTTTCAACCGGGGTTGAAAGAGTATTGGACAGGACCACCTCGGAGTAGGATGGGTCGTTCGCCAAGCCGGGTGAGAGACTTCAAGGCAGACATTCGGGTTGCAGAGAAGGTCACACCAGTCTTTTGCAAGCCACGACCTGTACCGTATGCTCTGAGACGAGCAGTTAACGCGCCATAGAGAGATGGTAGCAGTAAACGTGATTAGCCCGGTGAAGCGTAGCGCATGGGCATCGCCTGTGGTCATCGTCCCAAAAGCAGACCAGACGGTCCGAATCTGTGGGGATTACAAGTGAAAAGTTAAAACCCCAGCCTAGATGATTCAGTCCTATCCTATACCAACTGCGGAGGATAGATCGCTAGAGGGGGCGATACTTCACAACGCTGGATTTATCGCAAGCATATCAGCAGCTAGAGCTCACAGAGTCTTCAAAGACTTCCTGACCATCAACACTCATCAGGGGAGTTCCGATTCAACCGGTTACTTTTCAGTGTTGCTGCAGCACCGTCTATTTTCCAGGCAGTTATGGACCAAGTCTTGAAAGGACCGGACAAAGTTGTTTGTTACCTGGATGACATTCTGATAACTGGAAGTACAATTGGGGAGCACCTCAAATTGCTTGAGGAGGTACTCGCCCGGTTGGAGAAGTATGGGTTCAAGTCAAAAAAGAAAAGTGTAGTTTCATGAAGCAGAGTGTGTGTACCAAGGTCATAGGGTAGATGCAGAGGGCTTGCACCCTACTCCTGCGAAAAGGTTAGAGGCCATTGTGAAGGCTCCGGACCCAAGAAGTGACTGAGCTGATCACTGTGGGCAGGTTAGTAGTTCATTACTGTGGTAGAATTTCTGAAAAACTTGTCTACCATTTTGAAGCCCCCTGAAGAGCTGCTTCAAGAAGGGGCAAGGTTTTGGTTTTGTGACGGAGGCCTGTTTCAGGGGCATTCAATCATGCAAGGAAAGCTCTTATACGGCACATCTGTTTCATAAAGCCTCATTTTGATGTGTCCAAAGCCCTTAACGCTTTTAGCTTGCAACGCTTATTTCGCCTTATGGAGTGGGAGCAGTCATCTCCCTGTCATGGAAATGGCGAAGAACGGCCCTATTGCTTTTTGCCCTCTAGTGACCTCTCAACCAAGTGGAGCAAAACTATCTATCGCAAATTGGAGAAAGAGGCCCCTAAGTATTGTTGGTATGGGCGTCAAAAGTTTCATAAGTATCTTATGGCCGAAGTTGCAAATGAAATCCCAAGATGAGTCTTTGCGTCCTTACTGGGAATCCGACTACATCAGTTGTCGTTGAAGATGATTGTATTATTTGGGGGATGCGGGTCATTATTCCGCCTGAGGTCAGGGAGCAACAGTTCTTGTTGAACTGCACAATGAGCATCCCTGGGATCATCGTATGGGAAGTCATCAGCGCCGCGCAGCATAGTTTGGTTGTTCAGTTGGACCAGGACATTGAAGATAGGGTTAAACGTTGTGGCCCATGTCAGGAAACACAGAACAGGCCACCAGTTGATCAATTGATGAACTGGCCCTGGACCACCCGCCCTGGACAGAGAATACACATTGATTTTGCCGAGAGGACGGCCAATGTATTTTGTTTCCATTGACCACAATTCAAGTGGATGAAGGTGGTTCCTATGAAGTCTACAATTCTTGCTAAGGTGATCGAAGTGTTGGGAGTTGTTCGCATCCTATGGGTTACATGAGCAAAAAGTGTCAGATAATGGCCGCAATTTGTGGCCAGCTGAGTTTGCAGAATTTCTAACCCTGAAGTATAACCACACACGCTGTACCAACTACACCACCTTCCATGGAGCAGCCGAGAGGGTCGGACAGATAATGAAAAGAGCCCTTGAAAAACAGGAGGTGGGGGGGGGAAAGCGTATCAGTCCATCCGACATCGAGGGCTAGGTTTTCTGTTTGCTATCGAAACACGCCCCAGTCTGTTAACACGCAAAGCCCTGCTGAACTAGTCTGGAGACAGCAGCCCAGAACCAAGGGTTGTCTATGTTGAGGCCGAGTCGGCCCAGAATGTAGAGAAGAGGCAAGCATAATAAAAAGCTTGAACATGACTAAATCAGTCCAGCCCCAGAAGAGTTCCAGAAAGGGGAATTGTAGAGTGCGGATCACTGGAATGGTGTGGAGGAAGTGGTTATGGGAGTTGTAATTAGTGCGATTAGGACCACTGTCTTATATGGTCAAGGTGGGAAATACCAGCGTTATGTCCACGTGATCAACTGGGTTGAGCTTGGGGGGAGGGAATGAGGGGTCTGCCAGTCCCTCAATCCGAGGTACCTCCAGAGAGTAGAGGGGGTCTACCTGAGCTCAACGCTTAGGTTCCAAGTGCTCCCAGAGCTGGACATTACCCCTAAGCAACTGGTGTCACCCCCTGCTGTGTCGGCGAACGAGCTGGTCAGCCCAGGCCGGCTGGGCCATCTCACCGCCCTTCAGTTGCCAGCCCATTGCCGATTATCCACAGCGAACACGGAGCCGCCAGAGCGGTGGAATCTTTGAAGTTGTACCCCAGTTGGAGTCAGTGTTTTTAGGTTCCATTTTTTGTGTGTAACGAGGTGGTGGGGGTTGCCTAAGGTAGTTGTGATTAAGGGCTGAGGTTTCACTCTTCAAGTGGGATCATCGTCTGCTAATGCCTAGGGGTTGGATATTCAACTTTTGACAACTAAGCCAGCAGTGTTGGAACTGTTTATTCTTTTCGAGGAGGACTTTTATTTAAAAGGGAGGAATGGTGTAGAGTCACCACGATGGCTAAACTTTTACTGTGCACTCTCGAGTACAGAGAGATAGGTGGAACGGTAAGCCATACGATGATCAGTATGGAACACGCGCCGAGCCGTCGGGTGTTTATGTTTGCCAGGCGAGAAATTTACAAAGTCAGTCATCTTACGACCTACACACCTCTGTGGTCGGATGTAAGACTTCATTTATTATAGTTACCCTAGCTGTCGTGAGTCGACTGGCAGGACTTGAATCAGTTGATATGTGGGATCAATGCACAAACTATCTGGAAGGATTCATGTTCATTCTGAACATGACGAATTGTGGGAGACAGATTCTTCAAAAGGTGCGGCAGCCTCGGTTGCAGTAATTTGCAATAAACAAAAAACACCATTTGCTGGATTGATCGGGCACGTGTTCACTTCATTCTACGCTGAGTTACCACCGATTCTTAACCGAAACCAATGACGTGTTTGATCTCAAAATTATATAGAGCGCAACCTGTCCCCGTCTTTTAGTGACAATGGAGTGTAGGGCCTACTCGACAGGCTTAGGGAGAAACATTGGACAAACAATGACTAAAAAGACTAGTATTATGGATCGATTCGGTCCAAAATCCATTGTTCATAAGGGCGAGGTTACAAGGAAGTCATCGTGAGCACAGTGAACTGAACAAATAACTTGAACATGTTCTTGTATTTCATGATATCAGCGCTTTACATATATTACCCTGATCATAGGAACTGGTACATACTCCAACAATAAGGGGAGTATGTGGCAGCAGCTACTTCAAGCGCCGGTTCTTCTGAAGTTCCTCACAGGTTCCCATTTGTCACTTGGGTGGAGAGGGGCAATGAAGTGTTGCTAAGGCCCCATGGCAAAGCTGATAGTCTGGTGGCATTCGAACTCACAATCTTTCGAGAGTAATTAGGTGGAGTAGCATGATCCATTCTCCTAAAATACTATGTAAAGACCAATTCGATGAGCGGTTGACAAATTAGTGCAAACCCAATAGATCCTTGACATGTCAGCTCCCAAACTGGTTTCGTCTTGAGTATTCATATCCAAGCTATGTTATAGGTATCATTTTGGGGAAGTTGATTGTAACTTAGTTCGTAAATGCTCACATATCGCCTAACGCATTGGTTCCCAACCGGGGGTACTAGTACCCCTTGGGGGTACCAGCGAACACCACAGGGGGTACCTGGGAAGCCTCTTAGACATTTAAAAAAAAAAGTGTATTTATTTATTTCACTTATTATATTGAGTCATACAGACACACAACACCAATGTAATAATACTGAAGAAAAAATCATTAGCCAGTGGCCGCCTTTTTCCTCCCCAAACAGTTCACAACTGCAACTGAACCGATCACCCAATACCGATACGACCAATAAGTGATATGGTGCAATAATTTGGCAAATTATTTTAGCATATTCCTGACTTGTGGATGTGGCCATCTTGCTTGAAGTCCCCTGTTGCGCAATGCATCGATGCACAGTGAAGCGCTCACAATTGAATGATCTTATCGTTACTAACAATGGAGCGTCCTGCTGCGAATAGCCGCCAGTTGTAGTAACCTCCCTATTGTAAAGCTTCCATATTCCAGCTTGTAGCAGGCCGACAGCTGTCAACTTTCTTAGAATTATCGCCGCCTTGTGTTGCACTGGATACGGACCGATCTAAGTGGTCTGAATGAATACTGAGCGCTCTCGGATTATCATTCATTTTGGAGCACAATGCCGCCTGAAAAACGTAAATACAACTCATGTGCGGCGAGCAGCATCGCAAAGCTCTTGAAACCATTCCACTGCCGGATAATATCATCAAAGGGCCGCATCGATGACATAGCGGAGGACATACTCGAACAGGTGGTTTCGGAAATCAAAGCCAGTCCGTACAAAATAAGTATGCAATTGGACGAGTCTACAGACTGCGCTCAATATAGCCAGTTGCTAGTATTTGTGCGATATATGTATGAATGTGACATAAAGGAAGAATTCCTTTTCTGCGAATCCCTCGTCACCACCACAAAAGCAACGGATGTTCTGGATCTGGTTACCACATTCATGGACAAGCACAATATTCCAATGGATAAGCTGGGATCTATTTGCGCTGACGGTGCCCCACATCGCTGCTTGGCAATAAGTCGGGATTTTGTGCGTTGGTCAAAAGGTTGGTACCGGACATAACCGTTACCCAATGTGTCTTACACCGCCATGCCCTTGTATCCAGAAGTCTACCACATGATTTCAAGGACATTTTGACGAACGTAGTCTCGGTTGTGAATTTCATACGTAGTCGAGCTTCGAACCCAGACTATTCCTAGCCCTTTGCAAACAGATGGGAAGAGAGCAATGAAGTTCTTGCTCTAATCACACCGGTCTATGGTTTATTATCCCGGGACGTGTCTTAACAAGATTATACGAACTTTAGAAAAGAAATTGAATTGTTTTTGCGCGACAAGGTAATACGCTGCATGAAAAATTGAGCGATATGGCTTCATTACCTCACTGGCCTATATGTCTGACGTATTCACATTGTTCAATGAGCTCAATACTTCGCTTCAATGCCGTCAAGTTACACTCGACGCGCAAAAGAAGATTGCGAGCTTCAAATAAAAACTACAGCTTTGGAAACGACGCGCAGCCAGAGAAAACTATGCAGTTTCCCAACTCTAGACAGCTGTTTGCAGGAAATGGACGACGTACAGCTATCAGATTCCGTATCCTCATGACTCAGTAGCCACCTTGAAAGTCTGGCCAATTCATTCGATGCATATTTTTCGAGATCCCGTCGAAAAGCAATCCACTGTCCGAAACTGGATCTGAATCCGTTCCTCTGCGATTTGGACTCTATTGATGATCAGAATGTGTTCAAAGACATTCCTACACAGCAACTGAAGCGCCTCTTAGAAACAACGTCAGTAACTGAATTTTGGTGCAGTCAGCAGATACGCGAGGCCTACCCGGCTAGGGCTCGAGAAGCTATTTCCGTTCTAGTTACGTTTGTAACCAGCTACCTGGGTGAAGCAGGCTTTTCAACGATGGTTACAATCAAGACAAAGCCGTAACCGCCTTGACATCGGCGGAGACATGAGAATCGGTCTGTCAAAAACTGAACCGCGATTCAAAAAGTTAGCTTCTGCCAGGCAGCAGCAGTCTTCTCGTTAACTGTCGTTTAGTGCACAGTGCGCTTGATTGGAAAAAATCACCGTGCGACTGCATTAACAAAACATAAACATGATATCAAAATATTCATGACAATACATCAGTGTTGGTTCTTCATTTTTATTATGGTTGAAAAATTCACCGTGCGACTGCATTAACAAAACGTAACGATATCAAAATATTCATGACAATACATCATTGTTGGTTCTTCATTTTTATTAGGTTTTACTTGAATTTGACAGTCTGTTGGCAAAAGCAAACACAGATTGCACTTTGAGGGCCTCCCGCTGGGGCTGCTGACTCCCGCTGATGCCTGTCGACCCGCTGCTCAGAATTTTCCAGGGGACACCCCCTCCCCTTAGACCCCTCCACAGGTCCGCGATCACTTGAAGGGGTACCCCTGAGATGCGCGTACAAATTTAGGGTACTGGGAGTCCAAAAGGTTGGGAAACACTGGCCTAACGTTTGACACCCCCTGTAGTTACGCTCCGTCTTTCTAGCCTGCTAGCCATTGTTGAGTGTTATTCTCAACATGCAACACTACATAATGTTATCCAGTTTCAAGTCAAACACCGATCAACAAATGATCACAGAATGGTATGTATTTCGGTTCAGGCTGAATGAATCAACGCGCGTTATAACTAGGCATGGGCAATGAGGTGTACTTCATCAATTAGGAATTAATTACGCTTGTGTCCGTTAATAAGACGACCCACTCGATCAAGTGAATAATGTACCAGATGTCGTGGGCTGTTGTCGATTGTCCAGAAGCTGCTGCTTTCCTGGTCAAAGAGAATATTCAGGGAAGACTTGCTAATGTAGCGTCTACTTGTTAATGGGAAGAGATCATTCACATGAATTCCACAGAGGATGGAAAATCGCCCACAGTTATTTACTACTCCGCTTGCACACACGCAAGCTCGCTCGTGAAAACCAATGCATGTGGCGACTGGGAAGGGGGGGGGGTCGTTTTCCACCTTTCCCTCAACGGGACCGCTTTCCTATGAAGAGGTTTTTTTTTTGTCTCGCCTGTACTTTGGAGAGGAGGGACATAGTGATCACTTCGTTATGTATGTGTGTCTGTCCTGTCTGTCTTTCCGTTAATCTGTAAGTCCGTATGTTTTCTCTGTCTGTCTGTTCATCCCCCTGTCTACCCGTATGTGCGGTTCGATATCTCCTGAGCCGCGAGAGCCGTCATGCTGAGAGATCGAGGGAGGTGTACAGTGTAGAGATATCATAATTCATCCCCCGTCCGTCTCCGTATTCAATGAAAATTAGCCCGAAAGCTTGCGTAAAATATATTCATTGATCGGTGGATGCATTGGTGATGCAGTTCAACGTATATACAACTATGAAAGAGTAGACGAACTGATTAGATATATGACATTTATCTGCTAAAGTCAGATAGTCTCGCATGATTTAGGCGATTGTTAAAAGTTGGATAAATTCCCATGAAAGTTGGACACCTCCAATATTGAACTAACTAACGACAGTGTCAAGGTCACTGAATATCATTAATTTTACTAATTTGCATATACTTCGCAATTATTTTTGAGTTTCTGGTTAAAATGGGCGGTATAACGATCGATGTGAGTGTAGTTAAGGTGTTCGTCGAGTTGTGTCTTGGTATTTTGGGAATTCAGTGGGTCAGACAACATCTAATGACAAGATCAAAAGGTCAAAGGTCAAGAACATGTGCTTATTTTGAGTGGTACAGGGCGAAGGAGAGAAAAATGTCGATTTTTTTTTTATATGAGAAGACACTTGGTCTTCAAGTTTCAAAAGGTTGGTTTTGATAACTTTCAGATAATAGCATTGGGCATGTTAATATGATTTGCATTGTGCTTCTAGGACTTGTTACATCACATCAAAGGCAATATTTTTCATAAACACAGTCATGCCATCAAAGGTCGTTCAAGGTCAAGAAACTGCCAAATAATAACACTTTCTGCAACAACTGCTGTGAGTGTATGCGATAGGTGTCGATATTTTGAAAACGTTCATTTCACAAAGGTCTTCAGGGTTCAGGGTCTCTTAGTGGACAAAAACTGCCAAATAATAACATTTGCTGCAACAACTTCCAAAGACGATATGAAAAGCCCTGGGGGGGTGTTCGTGTATAGGACATTACTTCCGCGTTTTGGAGAATAATTGTGCTGGAGGAGTATTTGAACAGAGTGTCAAACCATAATGACACCCGGCGTTTCATGCCATAGTAGCTATAGTCCGACACTCTATCCTTTCTTATTTCACAGAGAGTCAACATACCGTTGGTTAGTACAGTTACCAACTATAAAAGAAACAAGGTGCTGAGAAAATTCACCGAAGTGACGTTCATTCTTATTATTGAATTATGGTTTCGAAGCAGCATGCCCAATTCCGTTTCTCAGGATCATAAGTAGAGCTTTGTCCACCCAGGCATGGTCGACTTGCAAGCTACTTTTTCGAAAGGTTCTCTATTTCTCATTGAAAAAGACTCCGATTTCAAACTAAAAAAACAACAACAACAAAATGCATACATGAATACACGATGGTAATGGTTGTTCTTCTGATCGTGTCTTCGGAGTCGCATCACCAAAAGGCTTTCGAAAATTATTAGACAACGCACACAATAGTTTTTTTGTGTTGATTTTATTGTACATATAATATACACTGCTGTTTGAATTCTGTTGTGGCCATGAGCGTATTAGCCGTCACTACATATTGATCCCACTTCCTCGTTTTGCCAGCAAACAGAACCTATGGCATCATGCAACTACTTACCGTATGTATCGACTGGATAAACCAGACATAGCCTGCTGCAGGCGGTCTGCAATTACCTATTTCCTCGTTTGTTGGACTATCCCAGCCTTTGTAACATTTTTGCTTTCCTCACTTTAGAACTGTTGGCGGTTTCATGTTTCGTTCTGTTTTTTCGTAACACACATGGAATGGAATGTTCTGGACATTTTGGTTAGTGTAGATTTTTTTCTAAAGTTTCCATTTTTTTGGCCACCGTTTTCGTTTTGGATCGTTGGTCGACAATTTAGGAAGTATTCCAGTGGACCTATTGGGTTTGAAGCATCATGTCGAATTGCTCTCGTGATACTGGTTCGTCATTGTTCCTACTACCGTCTTTCTTCTGTGAGGATAGTCTTGCTTCGGAATGTAGTCTTACCAGTGCAATTGAGCACGACGTACTCTTTGCTGGGCGTGGATTCAATGTGAAGCACCTCCTAACTGTGGTGCATTACATTGGACATGTACTGATGGTTCCCACCAATTTCACGTCGCAGAAGGATACTGCAACTCATAAATGAGATCATGGAAAACATCACCTATAGAGACATGGGCTACATAGTTTGTCGTTGTAGTAATTAGAGCAATTGCTAATATTTTAATACACTCTGCTTGGAAACCATTTGTGTCAATGAAATTATGAGAAAAAGATGGAGTTAAAAAATAGTTTTTTTCCAAAACAATAGCCTCGAACAGCCTCGATTTGGAAGGCGCTGTTCTACGGGGGCCGGGGTGAGGCTCGTTTCTGTACAGCGCTTACAGACGATTGGATGACACTAGAGAAGTTTATTTTTTCCCCATTATTATTATTATTATTATTATTATATTATTATTATATTATTATTATTATTATTATATTATTATTATTATTATTATTATTATTATATTATTATTATTATTATTAATAATAATAATATAATACTAATAATAATAATAATATAATAATAATAATACTAATATTATCATTATTACTAAAAAAAAATATTATTATATTATTATTATTATTATTATTATTATTATTTTATTATTATTATTATTATTATTATTATTATTATTATTATTATTATTATAATAATAATAATATAATAATATAATAATATAATAATAATAATATAATAATATTATCATTATTACTAAAAAAAATATTATTATTATTATTATTATTATTATTATTATTATATTATTATTATTATTATTATTATTATTATTATTATTAATAATAATAATAATAATAATATAATAATAATAATAATAATAATAATATATATATAAAATATTATTATCATTATTACTAAAAAAAATATTATTATATTATTATTATTATTATTCTTATTATTAGTGTGGTGTTGCTGTTTTTGTTGTTGTTGTTGGAATTTAATAGTATGTATTATCTCCATATGTTACGGTATGTAAGAATATGGCTAAACCGAAAAGTGCAGGCATATTTTGAAGAAAATATCAATTATTTCTATCATAATTATATTGTGTCAAAGAATAGGTACACTACATTTCGATTTTAAACGCCCGTGTTCAAAAACCGCCCATGAAGAAAATTACAGATCCTACAGGAACACATCTTTGCAGATTTTTCTCCATACTCATGGGAAGAATTGGTTGCGTTTTCAGAGAGTGTGACAGTTCGAAATAGGGAAGAATATCTTCTATGCCCTCGAACTGTTTAATGATGAGCATGAACACTCACAACCATAGAGAGGTTTATTACATAGGGCTGAGTTTGGGCCCTATGTCAGTACTTATTGTATATATTGATATTTGTGATTATTTCCAAACAGATCTAACCTACCCATATGTTCTAATGCCGTGTACTAATGCCAAGTTATCATATGATACACATTAGTGGCAAGAATGGCTGCACACTCTGAAAACAATGTAGTCAACTATGCACTGAACCTGAAAAGTAGGTAAATATTGACCACTAATTTGCCAAATCTGACTATTCAGTGATCATTTTTTGCCAAAGTTTAGTTGAAAAGTTTGACTACTTTTGGTTCGGTGCATAGTTGACTACTCATTGGTCAATTTTGACTAAAGTGTTCTTAGAGTCATAGTTATTGATTGACTGTTGTAATACAGTGCTCCTCGCCCAAATTTAGTCCCAATCGCTAGTGGGACTTGGTCATGAGTTGCAATGAGGAAGCGAGCGTTAACGGCCCACCCTGACACAACAAGCAATAATTGTGATTCGATCATGCCTCACATCAACACTGGAGGCGTGAAGTCAGCCTCACGATTATATAGATCTTATTTCCGTCTGTAGATGAAACCTAGCGTGAAAATACCCGTTTTGTCTCTTTAAATAGTTTCCACATTTCACCACAGCAGAGATGCTCCTGTTCTCGAGAGGGTTGTTTTCCTTCTCCATCTGATGGCGTCGGGGTTCGACATACGCCAGCTATCGTACCCGTGGATATTCATCCGGCGTACCGCTATGGCAAACACTTCTAACATGTTAAACCAACCTAACGTTGGGCTGACTAGCCAGAACTGGGTTCAAGATGTTGATACATCTAAGACATATGTCGACATACGTCGATATGCTATATTCTATTTCGAGCATGATTCAAGAGGCCAATAACATTTTTCTAGCCCGTACAGTGTTATACGATATATTCGCAAGGTGAGAAAGCACGTGTGTATAGCACGCAGCGTGATTTCCTAGAGAAATTTTCAGGACGGGTTCGCGACCGCACTACACAACTAAAACCTGACAACGGGGCAGTACTCGTCTTCTTCTTCGTCTGAACATGCGGGTTCCACTCTCAAGACGTTCCCAGTAGATCGAAACTTGTCTCCCGTCTGAGAGATTGTGAGAGTTCGCTGGGGGCTTTCTTGTTGCATCTATCGACTTCTGTGAATCATTTAGAAATTCTATCTTCCGGTGATGTGTAACAACTGTTGCGCACTTGCGGTCTTTGCTATAATCAGAGTGCTGGAAAGTGCGCAAGTGGTGTTTCTGACTTCTTCGTTGACTTGGGTTGAGGGCTACGGGGGAAAGGGTTATAGCTTCAAACTCGAGATATCTTACCTGGGCGTATTAAACGCGTCGCAAATATAGCTATAAATTCTATCCGGTATACAATGACATTAATGGTATTTACACATCTTTTTACAGTTATATAATACAACGGAGGGCCATCCGAGACGACGTCAGTGTACCGATGGATTCCTACGTCACTGTGATGTGTAGCAACTCGTTCAGTGTCGGCACCAATTGTTCTGATAGAAATATAATATATTTATATTTCCTCCCATTTAGGAAACAAAACTTAGTGAACATCGAATTTTAATTGCTTCCAACTTTTCAAGTTTGCTAGACAGAATGGACCCAGCCCCCTTGCCACTTTAGCGCAAATTCCAAACCTGTTTCCTAAACCCGAGTTAGGGTCACAATCAAGATCGAGATCCCTGTAACAGCAATGATGGAATGTTCAGCAGTGACTCATTAACAACTACTGATGCTATTCCTATACACTACTTTTCCAGAACTGTGGTACTTTTCTTTTCTTCTCAGAGGAGTCCAATTCTTATAAATTCGCTCAAAATATTCTTTCAGACTTTCAAATAATCCTCTTCGGTGAGGTCTGTTTGAGTATTGCATTGCCACGTGTGTCCAGTACCCTTCCCGCTGGCGGTGTACAGCTTTCAATTTGCCTGTCGTTAAACACCCATTGGATGTGAACACGACACCCCCCGCTTCAACCACGACGCTAGTTACCAATATGGGGGAAAAGCGAACAAAAGGACACCATCCACATGTGACTGATGCTCATTCAGTGGATGATATGAGCAACAACTCGGATCCACAATCCTTCCTCCTTTCATTAAAATTATCACTCTCTTGGCTGTCATTATTTTTCTTTTAAAACTCGTCATTTTTGATTGTGTGTACTCCTTTTCCGTTCAAAAATCTAAGCAGCGAGAGCACCGTGGCCAGCTCGTTCAGCGGAGAGAGGTTCGGTTCAACAACTGCACCCCGGAGACACCCGTGGTTGAATGATAGGAGCTGGCAGACAGAAAGAGCTGGTATGAATGACTGGACACTGGTAACAGAGAGGGTGCAGCAAAACTGTTCCGAGTGGAGATTACTCTCACACAACGGATGCTTCACAGGCGGTGGATTTCACATTAAACCTTCATCCGGAACCAATTCACGTCATCGAGAGCGCGCCCTCCGTCAGCCGATTTGCGCAGCACCGAGTAAAATGACCAACATGAGTCACTAAAAAACCGAGAGGTTGTGAATTACGTTGAGTGCGGCAAGGAGGCGCCCAACTGTCGATGGTCCGCGTTGTAATCCTCCGATTTAGGCATTCTGGACCCCAGCGAAATGACGTTTCAGAATCCTCACCAGGAGTCGGCGGCCCCCCCCCTCCCCCGGGGGCGATTCTTCGCTACCGAAAACCCCGAAAGCGAATCGGGAGAAGAGGATCCACATCGTCAAGATGGACGTGCCGCGCACAGATCATGAGGAGATTGCAGAATGTGCAACCGATAAAACTTTCAAAAACGACTGCATGTCAAGAAACGGTCACCACAGTCCCAGCGTATGCAATGGTTATTCTGAAAAATAAAATCTAAATATCCCTTTCCAAAAGTAGAGTGTATACTATATGATGTGCTGATTGTCAAAGGTTAAGTGCACCCGATACGTATTGACTATTCCATAACTATTCGACATATTGTACAATAACATTTTCTCCTAGTATATAGAATGCAATTGTTATAAGCGTTTTTACGGGATATTGACACCAAGCGCAACCAAAACTATAGACTGTCAGGAACTCTTGTTGAATCAACACCGAACATTATAGTATCCAAAGAAAAAAAATTTAAAAAAAATTCTAGATGAGTAAGAGTTGCTGATATTATTATAGGATGACACTTGTTGGGGTAGGGAGTAGGTTTCGTTTACGACTGTTCATCAATCATTGGACAATGACTAGTACGGATACATGTTTAAGCGAATTTGGCCATCGCCGAGTGGCGGATATTGCTATAAACACACAGAGATTCATGCGTAACAAAACATGGGAGTGTCCCAGCTTCAATCGTTTTGCAAGAATAAGCAGTAACAACTTTATTTTAATTAATAAAATCGACGAGTTCTGAGAGGGAGAATAATCACCGAATTTAACCAATGCGCATTGAATGTTGGCATTAACCTTACTATTGTGTCTATATGGAATATATTCTTCTTACAAAAAATAAACGTCCGTATACATGGGCATTAATGGCCTTTGTAGCTCACCATACATTGTATCCCTCCTAAAACACAAGCAGCGGCACTCTGCAATCCGCACCTATGATGGATTTCATAGTGCGGATGCAGGGTCCTAAAGTGAAATGATATGCCTATAGGTACGGATGCGGGGTAAGGCATGGCTACAAAACGAATAATTCTAGTGCTCATGAACACTTTGAATTTTATTCCCCAGGAAAATAGAAAGCAACGAGCACTGTGTAGGCAGATTTACCACCCTCAGCCAATGCAACATGACGCCGCACCACTGTAATGGATGATAGGTCATAGGCCTATAATCCTCGGGGATGACAGTCAATACACGTACCTCCCTCGTGACGGAGAGCAACATTCGTGTCTGCTGCTGCATTCCATGTACAATCATCGTACAATTCATTGGACTCTATTCGCCTGTATATCAACATATCAACTATCAACTATACTCCTACCGAAACTCACCTTTAATGCTTTCCGACATGAGTGCTTGTATATGTACAACCACATGAATGGGTCTGAATATTTACTTTCTTCTCCTCCTTCTCCGCTAACTTTTGAATTGAAGTTGGGGGATTTTTGGCATAGATGCAATACGATCGATTCAATAACCATGCACCTTGTTCGAGCATAGGCGCTTGTACATCTGAACTGGAATGTTAGCCGGTTGAATAAGTAGCGGTGATTTCATAAGTGGCGGTGCCGAGGGCGGTATACCTCCATTACTGTATTTCATTGCGCCTGGTCGTGGTGTTTTCTGGATATGCTGTTTTGTTATATGCGCGTTCCATTATTGCAAATTCATTCCAAATAAACGGAACGGGCCCTGCGTAGGCGAAACTACTACTCGTCACCAATCAGGTCGAAACCATGACGATCGGTTTCATCGACATTTCAAGCAACTTCTGGGTCTAATTTTAGCAGTCTGGACTTCCCCCCCCCCCTCCCTCAAATGTCTATTTGAGAACATTTCCTAACGCAATTAATCCATATGTTTACAATGAGTTTTGTATACTCTTAGTGGAATGCGTGTGTGCGTATGTGACGCCTGGATGGTTGACATATAACCTACCCCCACCTCGATCGTGACGCACCATAATTTGATAACATTTATCATGAGCACATGATCATGTCATTAGTCATGGACAGGGTCAATGTCCCACGTCATCTAAGGCCAGGAGGGGGGCAAAGTCAGAAATCTAATTGCACGCTATATATATAATATATCTAATATATAGTATATGATATATATATATATATCTATTATATTCTATATATATATATATATATATATATATATAATATATAGATATAATATAGATATAATATAGATATATATACAACGCTCGATTTATATTGTTGAGTGAATGTATGGCGAAGAGAGGGAGGGTGGGGGTTTGGTAAGATGAATCTCTCATATGAGTGAGTTAGGTAGAGAGTGCTCAGCTTGTCAGGAAGGGACTACTCACAAACCCATTGACTTCCTGGAACTGGTTTCAACTCTGTAACCGCACTGATTTGCATCTGTACACTATGCGTAATCCGTATTCCGGGCCGCGGTGATTTCTGCTGCTACTAGAAACATTGGACACAATTCTAGCATTTGTCCTATAAGAAAACAAACTGTAAACTGCGGTTGGAATATTCGAACCAATGTTAAATATAGAGACGGACAGGTCAACGGAACGATTACGGGATGCGGTGGTATCGATAAGAATTGCCGAGTTTGATTTATTTCTTTACATCACGGATAACGTACCATATATCATGCAGTATTGTTTAGATAGGACTGCTATATTATTTCAGCAATATCATCAGCATTAGAATATTCTGTTGGAAATTAGAGGAATATAACACCCAAAAAAATATAGTAATGGGAAGATTCAAAACTGACAAATGTTGTAGAAATTGTGAATGATCCGTATTTCCGCTGATGATTCCTCATGTAACCGCCATTCTTCCTGTTAATGACTTAATTACCCAACAACAACTAACAACAACAGTTATGCATCGAGTAATTTTCGTCCCCCCCCCCCAATGACCCACTGTCAATACACGTGACTGAAGATATACCCTTACAAATCCGTATACGAAACAGTAACGAATTGAAATCAAATACTAGGAACTGGTGTGAACCTCTGGAATTCTCTGAACCCTGATTTGAAGAACCCAAATAGTGTGGATTCTTTATATTATATTCTATTTATATATATATATAATATATATATATATAATATATATATATATATATATATATAATATATTATATATATATATAATATATATATATATATATATATATATATATATCTATATATATATATATATATAATATATATATATATATATACTATATATATATATATATATTATATTATATTTTATATTATATATTCCAGTATATATTTAGCATTGGCTTATGTGAAAGTAAGCATGTTTTATTTTTGGTTATGCCGATGAGGTGGAAATAAACTTGAACCTTTACAACCTGCCCCTTGGTAGCCTGTACATCGAGGAAGATGTTCACAGTTTCATCACATCCCCTGCACAAAATCTGTCCAGAGTGAAGGCAAGTAACGCTCCTTCCCTCAGTCGAAGCCTCTTGGATTTTCTGGAATCGTATGATCCAATTGATGGGATCCTTCCCTGCCTGATGCTGTTTCAGTCGCTCCATAGGTCATCAGCTGTCAAGGGTTCTCCTGGGGGAGTTGAGGTCTATTTTATTATCGATATATGCTAGTAGACACCTTCATGATACATCGGAGGAGAGAGCTTTTGGTGACAAATTTATTACCAGGTAGCTAAATTTCGTATAATATTCCCTGGCTAGTCAGTAAATTGGTCTGTTCTGGCTCCGTACTGCCTCTGTCGATATTAACTGGCTTTATACAACTATGAAATATGTCAATTAGAAAGTGGGTCATCGCAACTTCTTTGTGATCATATAAAATGTAGCTTCTGTCGCAGGCAGACACTTTTTGGGACTAATCTATATGTAGGTCTTACTACTTTGCTTGGTGCTGGCTGAGGGTGGATACGCACTCTGACGGCACCTGGCAAATTGCCTACCCCTCGAATGTCCCTGTTTTCCAAAAATCCCTTGGTGCTGAGCGTCCAACGAGAAGGCAACAGGTACAATTTACAAAGTCTTTGCTATGACCCGACAGGGAATTGACCCCCGGTCTACCGGATGTAAGGCCGACGCTCTACCAACCGTGCCGACCACTCGGTTATAACGTCATTCTGCACATTATGATTGAATCCATGCAGCTAGATATAACGAAGCTGCGCAATTGTGCAAGGGAAGTGAACTGCATGATATGTGGACAATGTAGTACGTGTTTGACATTGCCAACCTTATAGCGTAATTAAGTGTGATAATATAATACATTCTTCGATCGATTATTAACATACAATATTTCACCTATTAAATCTAATTATCTGGGTCAAGTGCTAGACTAACGATTTGCCCCAATAACATAGGCACACAAGTTGTACTCCGTTTTAATATATGCATGGAGAAGGAAAATGCTTCTTATTATGGCTGATTCGGTCTATGATAAAAAAGAAGCTGAAATGATTCGCTGCTGTGGGTTCAGAACTTCTTCACTATTCGCACTGCACGGACTATTCAGTCTATTTCAGTTGAACAACCTCACTTCCCACTTGATAGCAAATCTGGCTTAGTCTTCAACTTGATATCTGAAGAGGTATAGCAAACGGCGCCCAGACTCTTTGTAATGATGGAGGTGTTCTTCATATCATAACATCAGCAAAAGTCACCCACAGTACATATAGTGTCGTTGTAGGCCTACGGTTGGTTGGCTCTAGTTGTCACCGTCGACTGTTACCATTGACGGGAGCCTGCCCAATGCTTACAGTCGAAGTTGGGGCGAAATCGATGGTTAGCATTGTCGCCCACATTTCACCCACACACCGTCGTTTCACAGTGAAAACGATAGAACATGAATCTTCAAATATTGTGATGACCCATGTATTCCTGTAGTATATCCGTACCAAGGAAGTGATTGATTGATCATCTCAGAAATGCAAAACAACGTTTTCCAGTCATAAACGGCCTATGTCATTGTCCAACATGCCTTTGCCAAACTAATGAGATCTGAGCCTTTTCACAGTGAAAACGATAGAACACGAATCTTCAAATATTGTGATGACCCATGTATTCCTGTAGTATATCCGTACCAAGGAAAGTGATTGTTAGCCTATTTGAATAGCCAAAAATATCTTGCTCTCCTTTGCGTCATTTCCGCTAGAGGAGGGCATAGTGGTTCGTTTTCAGACCGTTTTTCATGAAATTAGAGTGGTTTCTTGTATATTCGAATTCACTAGCTTTTAGACTAAAGAATAAATCCACCAGCACGAGAATGAAGTTTGTGAACATTGTATCATGGCAATGGTCTGTATTGGAACATATTCCTAACTAATAACGCTGATCATCTCAGAAATGCAAAACAACGTTTTCCAGTCATAAACGGCCTATTCATAGTCCACAACATGCCCTTTGCCAAACTAATGAGATCTGAGCCTTTCTCACAGTTCTCCGGTCCAAAACAGTAAAAAATCGTATGATTGCGATGGAAAATCGCAAGAATCCATCAGGAGATCTCTGTAAATAGCTTTCTCAGAAATGTGTGCCCAGGACCCACCATGACCGTGAGATGTCTGCAATGAGCGATCGACGACTGATCACATCTTTTTCGCATCCTCTCTTCTCGACCCATACCTTGACGACCATCTACCTGTCATCACTCACGTAACCAGTCCTTATGTTCGGGTTTCCTGAGAGTTTCTTCCACACACAACCAAGTAACGCTCTACTCAGAAACTTCGTATAACCATAGTCAGACAGAGACAACTACTTATTACCACATGGACAGTAATGATTCATGCGATTCATTACAATCTGCATATCAGTTCTGGGCCATCCGCTTTCACATGCTACACGATCCCATCGCTGGCATAGTGAGATATACCACATTGTATCGGGCGATGGCCAGCTTTATTATTCCTCCGCTCCTCGTACACCTAGCAATATGGACAGACTACGTTCCATGTTAGCGAGCTGCATTGTTTAAATAAAAAATGGCTTCCAGCAAATTTTGAAACTGAATGACTCCAAGACCGAGTTTTTCGTCACAGGCTCCATTATTTACAGACTACGTTCCATGTTAGCGACTGCCTTGTTGAAATCAAATAAGCTTCCAGAATTTATTTGAAATACCCCAAAATGTTCATTGTCCCTGACCATCAGAACAGGCTCAGGAACTCTCCCACCGGAAGTATCAATCATGGCTCGCAGCAAATATTTGAAACTGAACTACTCCAATACCGAGTTTTGTGTCGTCGGATTCACAACAACTGATATGCTCAGGTCCTTGACACTCGAACTCGCTGTTATGACTTAGGAACTCTCCCACCATCCGAACTTGGGTTGCTGGCCTTGACCGCGGCATGTCTCTACAATGTGCCACCTGCCAACCCTCCCCCCCTGAAGCCTTCCTACGATTTCCTACCACAACAATATTATACGTATGAACAGGTAAGCCGACAAGCCCGTGTCACACGCAGAGCGAACGCCTGGTTTTTTCCCGCTCGACTACTCCGACGGTATTTTGGTTTCCGTCCTGCTATAAGTATATCACTATCGCCTCAAGTGGTTGCAAGATAGCCAGCCCATCTCATTGTTCCGTTGACCATAGTTCGAGTGCAGTCAACACTCCAAGAGTCGCTACAATGGTTCCTGGTCGCACAAAACAACGCATGTGTTAAGGTCCCTTTTACCGTTATAACGTCCGAGACATATGCCCCTTTCTATCATATCTGTCAGACTCGATGTTCCTGCTCGCACATTGAATCCGCTACTGCACTACCCCGCCTTATATTCCCCTTTCAAACTATGTGAGTTCATGATTCCGATATTAACATTTTGCACTGTTCAGTCAAACAGTTTGCCAGTCGGTACTAGAATCTTAACACTCGTTTTTGAATATTACTTCAGAAACTCCAACCAAAACTTTTCGGTGAACCCTGTCGAGTATTTTGTTGTTAATGTGTATACCACTTTTCCCGCTGCGTGCACAGTTTAATATGGGCCTGTCATCCATTTTGAATGTGACCAACAACTGCTTCAACCACAACTGCATAACGAGGCTACCACATACGTGATGAAATAGGAACTGAAGGACACGATCCACGTGAACGTTGACTGACGGGATGGCGGTGGGCAACAGGAAGCACTCGCGATCACAATCCTTTTCTCACTTTCATTATCACTCACTTGGCTATCATTATTTTGCTTTTACTCGTCCTTTTTCGAATTGTGTTTCCGGGGGGGGGGCCTGCTCGTTTAAAATCAAATGGCCGCGAGTGAATCGTGCTAGCGCCCCAGCGGAAGGGCGCTTCTGTTCATCTGCAGCCAGAGACGACTCAGTGGAGCATCGGCGGAGCTGCAGACAAGATTCAAGAGCAGGTAAAGATGGCTGCGTCACTGGTAATACGAGCATCGAGGGCAGGGGCGTATATTGGCCTACACACATTTCCAGTGAGGGTGTGAATCATTTTGAGACCGACACGTTTTCTTTGATTCTTATTATCGATATTGTACCAGAGGCGGCGCCATGTGGTCGTGAAGGGTGCTCTGGGTCCCGACTGGGTGGCCAATCGTTTTCGTTAGTGATCTTGTTAATAGACTGATCTGGAGGAAGGGGTCGAAGGGGAGGAAGGTGAAAACCTGAAACCCTTCGGACGCAAAATGGCGCTATCCTAGTCGATATTACCTATTGAACATATTCATTATTCCGCCAACATATTTTTCCCGACTACGTAACTGTGTGTTAACATAATGTGTGTAAAAACGGTCTGTAACTTAGCTACATGGAGAACCTGTGCAATCATATTTCGGATACCATAGTAAGATGATAGGATTGCTGTACGCTGGATATGAAGTATGACACGTGATTTCTGGTTGAACCTAAATTCACATAAGGATGACTGGTACATGGAAGACTGAGGAAAATTGGCGTGACATCATGGTCTTGATAGCCCGGAGGATGATACTGGTATTTAATAATTGTCCGATGAGGCAAGAACCTGGCACACATGCCCATCATAGTAAAATCAATTTCCTCCACTCCTCGGACGTGCGCAACGCACCTATTTATTATTTTTTCTTATCACTTTTCCTCCACCGACGTTTCTCCGCTTTGCTCTCCGACGTGGGGGGGGGGGGCTGCTCCTGCTGGCGCCGCCCCTGTATTGTACGTCGATTTTTTCGAATGTAGTTCACAGGTAGGTACGAATATATCGTAATTATGATTCAATGTGAGGTGGAAACGAGTTCTTTTTTAATTAACTCTTGTATTCTACTGCTACCAGGAATTCCAGGAAGCGCATCGTATGCCCAAATTGTACAAACTGAAGTCTGTGAACTCAAAACATTAGCATAAACACCACACCTGTCAATCGATGTCACTACGCATTTCCGAGATTTGCAAGCTTGTAGCTATTGACAATAAGCAAAATTTTTTTATTCGGCATATAAAACTCAAGTAGCCACGCTACGTGAAAAAGGCCTTTTGTGAAACACAAAGTTTCACAGCTGGCAGAAATAGATGGGATCACCGAGCAACAAACTTATGTGAATAAGATGGCGCTATTCTTAAAGTCCGTCGGTCTAGACGGTTACTTTGTGCGACAGCCCCTATTTTTGGACGGGAACAGAAAATTACTGGTCATGGTTATACATCAATTAATGTTTCACCTAACTCGAGCGAGACCGACTTTTTGTCGCCAGAGACCGACTTCTGATTTCCACAGGGGGTGTCAAAACCCCCCACACCCCCCACACCCCCCATATTCAATCCCCTGATCGAGGGCAGCAACAAAAAGGGTACAGCGCCTGTTTCCACTGACGGTTGCTGTCACACAATTTCCAAAGGGCGCGGGGGTAGAACAAACTCAGATGGAAGCGAATCTACGACATCCGGGTACGAGTTCGTGTCGGGTGTAAATGATCACGAAGAGTCACTGGAAACCGAAGAGGTGTGGTTTAAACGGACTGCCGAAAAGGGGTGTTCAAACCGGACAATGGTCGCTTGGATCCAATGTACGCTATCACGGACTCTAGGGAACATGACGTTTAAGAGACGGCACACGGAGTCAACAGCGTTGATGCTCCGATACCGGGATATCCCGGAACCGATTCGAAGAAGAAAGAAACACACCCTGCAGGGACGTACATGTGCAACAGATCACAATGACAAAGAAGTATACGCAACCGTCGGTAAAGCTTGCAGAACGGCAGCATGCCAATACACGGTCACCGCAGTCCCAGAATATGCAGAGGTTAATTTGAAAATATAAATGATAAAAATCCTCGTTCTTAGTAAGAGTTTATGATATCACGATGTGATGATTGTCAACGTAGGTATATCGTTACCTATTGGTTATCATCTCTCCACCCCCCAAAAAATGGAATTAAACTGAAATGGGATACTTTTACTGGCGAATAACCGTCGAGACTATGAATAGGGGTAACAACGGACGAGGCGCAGCGGTTCGTTATTAGCTAAATTCGAAGTCGAGACTGTTATGAACCATTAAACTGCTTTATTGGTTTCTGCATATTGTGATTGGCTGTGAGTTCAATCGATACCGGTTTCGATTCACTGTGATTTGCATATTTCGTTTTTGGGAGAATTTATGGCCCTCTGAAGCCCGATTGTTATAGTCAAAGTTACCAACCAGCCACTAATCACGAACTGAAATTTTTAACTAAATCGCTTGTTTGTTTTGGGTAGTTGCGCGTTGGCACATTGTGAGGACACAGCTAGATAGCGTAGTCCATACGCACGTATGCAACTGATGACACTTGCAATACACTGAAGAAATATTCATTGATAATTCAGCCGGTTAACGACGATGCGAATAATTCAGCTGAATTTTGAGTCGAGACTGTTTATCAACAAGTTTAAAGTCAACGAACTTGCATTTCTCACTCTACAACCCCCTAAATTGGAGAAACAATAAAAAATCTAGAGATACTCTGGATATGATATCTCTCAATGTATCACTAGATGTATCTCTAGAGCCAGAGCGGACTCTCCACGTTGTTCATCAAATTTCCATACATGATATAATCAGCGTAACGGGTCGTTTTTGTGCGTGTGGATTCCTGGAACGCGCTTAAAGTAGCGCCTCATCTGTATGTCGTCAATCAGCACTTGCGAGTGTTTTACACTGTGGATTGCACATGAATATTTCGTCGTTTTGTATGCCTATATTGTTTTAGTGAAATGTGTTTTATCAGAATAATATTTGTATGTATAGGCGCGCACACATTGCTGATTCGAAATTCACGCACGCAACCATGTATCATACGCTAAATTGCTAGTGTGTTAGGCCTGCATTTGTGCCTCGTTTGGATATCTATTAATTTGCTATGCTTTTTCTGTATTCCACGGAACTGGTGAGTTTTGCATTAATCCATTTCAGGCCCATTTGAAAAGAAACCGTCAGAGGTTGATCGCCGCCAGCGCTATGCCGTATGATTGATTAACTTTATGCTTGTCAGTTTTCCTCCTGACTATGTACACATTCGCGACTCTCTATTATCGTCGCTGGCCTGGCTAGAGAGATCATTTATTGTACATCAAAAGTTGGAGTAATCTCTTTTTTTTTATCTCTTCTGACCCCCTGCCGCTTGCCTTATGAATGGGGATGAATACGGGTGCCCGGTCTTAAATGAGATTTAAGGTGCCTCTGAAGTTCTTACTCGGTTTTCCCTTTCTCCTCGTTTTCTCAGCTTCCACGATGACATCATCAAATGTGGATTCTAGACCCCCATTCCCCCCCTCGTATTATCCCCTAAGGTAAAGTCTCCAGTATTCCTATTCCTACATAACCCGCACGTGAGAATTAACCCAAACGATAGGATATCTATATCTCTCATCTATTCTTTGTATCTCTCTAAACAGTGATAAGCACTTGGGTAACTATTGCGTTAAGCCGTGGTCACACTGACCGATTCTACGGCCCGATTCATGATTCGGCCGACTCGAACTGAATCGGTGAAGAATCTGGCCATGTGACCACTCTTCTTTTCCCAATCGTATCGCCCCGATCCGATCCGAGTCTGACCTGTCAGACTCAAACGTCAAACCGAATCGTGATCGGTAGGTTTGACCACGGCACAAATTCAGCCGCTCTTTCTTCTTTTCTGTCGGAAGTGTCTCATCTTTGAATATTCCAGTACGTAGATAACGTAGGCGCGAATGTATGAGCGCGAATATAAGATATGCAAAAGGCACTGCAAAGCGCAATTCTGTGCTCGCGATCGATCGCGCACCGCGCGGTAGATCAGGCATGCTGCTGCTAGCTAGCTAGATGTAGCCTGTGTACCGTACACAGCTATTGAGTTCAATCTAATTTTTCAAGTTCAATTTCAAAACACTTTAAAACTGTTCAATATCATAAGTGAATCATGGCAGAGTGGCCGACCTCTGAAGGACAGTTGATAGATCACTTCGCCAGCACAAAGGTCTGTTCAAAGTACCCACGAAGCACTATCGTGACCGGACAAGAAGCGGGCTGCTACGAAGAAATCGCAGCCTCATTGAACAAAGATGGTAGGTAGGCTCTAATATAGGACTAGGGCCTAGCCTGTTGTTTAAGGGTGAAACTAAAAACCACAGGCCCCTCAACTTCTATAGTGCGAGAGGGCCGTGGGTTAAAACTAGGGGCATAGGCCTAGGAATTCCTTTATAGGCTGGGTTCAACCTTACAATCAGGGATGCGGGAATCCGCGCGTTGAACAAACTTCATCATCCCACTGTTTCACACAACATGGCATGGCATTGCGGGAAACTCCCGCATGGTTCAACCAGTCACAATATTAGTTCGTCAGGCACAATAATATGCATGTGTGTCGAACAATGTAAACACTGCAGGACATGAGAGGAAACACTATATTTTATGTACTACAAAGCCAGCACATAGATAACTTGATGACATGATTTGACAGAACTGGTGCATCTATGATATATATCTTGTGGGGAAGAATATTAAAGCGGTATCAGTGTCGCCTTGGCATGCAAACAGGTACCGGGGTTCGATTTCCAGCCCCCGACCAGCACCAGCATTTTTCCGAAGTGGCTGGACTTACAGTTCGACGGGTTTAGGTTCCTGATACTGCCTGTTGAGCAGTGGGCTAGGTAATTTCGGGTGGTGTTTCGGGGGGCCTGCAATAGGTATCGTCGGTCGGCTGTGAGCAGTCGCGCGAACATCTTCCGCTCCTCCAAGTTCTGAGAAAGTGGTCAGTCCTGGAGTTCACTGATCGTCCGTGGATGGTCGGACGTAAAAGTGGGTCCCGGAGCCAAAAAAAAAAAAAAAAAAAGAAAAAAACGGATTGGTGTCACTCATGCCTCGATATCTCTGAGCACTAGTCGAGAAGAGAAGGGCGAGTCTCGACGTGCGAATCCACAATCAAAAATTCGGTAAGGGTTCCTTGATGAGTAAATGGGCTTCTTGAACGTTAGCAATCAAATCATAAAAAATCACAGGAGGGAATTGCCTCCAAAATTGAAAATTTAGCGCCAACACTGCCTAGTCGGCGACAATCGTACTTCTGGGTAGCAGGGCCCGACATTAAATTTAATGATTTTTTTTTTTTCAAATTCAAGTCTCTAAGTTATATTGGAGCCAGGAAAGTTAACGTCAGGCCATGGGTAGCCAGAAAAAATCAGTTACATTGCCCGAATGATATGATAATGTTGCTATGAATGGAAATGAATAAAGATGACACTTCTGATTATGACGTTGATTTCAATGTATTGTTTCTCAACAATCAGGAATTAATTTTGAAATGGTTATAATAAAGGCTCCAAAATTAATGTTACCCCGAGCCGAATGTCAATTATGGCAATAGCACTCTACACAATTCAGTTCCATGCCCAGAACCTCGTATATAGGTGATGATCATTATACGGCCCTGGCTGAACTGTGATTGGTTAGAGGAATATATTCCAAAAATGGGAATGAGCCTATACTGCGGTAGATCAGATGACATGAGGGGCCATGGAACATAGAAAGTACTAAACAATACAGTATCTTCCTTTCGCTCCATTGCCCAGGCGTTTGCAAAATTTCAGGATGGGCGTCATGAGAGTCGGCCGACGAATTTCATAAATAATTTTGTTTATATCCGTGTGGGTGTATTTTGCAGAGACAAACACAATGTACCTAACACGCATTCAAAATATCGTACAGGTTGAAGAAAACAATGCTAGGCTATTTCCCCATAAAGTTCCTTCGTCCCCCCCCCCCCCCCCCTTGACTACCCGTCCAATAAACTGCATATCATATAAAAACACTCTACTACGGATAGGGCCTATGACAGAGGGTGAGACAAAAAATGCACTTTCAAAAAAGTAGTTATGAAACAAGATTGTTCTTTGAATAGCAAAATTACTCCCCCCCCCCCCACTCTCCTTCATCAAATGGATCAAGTTGTCAAGTCAAGCATTCAGTGTGTTCAGCCAACAATGATCATTATATCCCCCGACACTGGGAGTGTTTTGGGTGTGTAGGCTGGCCGCGTCCCAGGGTTGCCGCGTCGGCGGAAAACTCTCGGGCGTTAGGCAGTAACTCTCAAAGCTCAATCCGAATGCATGTCCGCTCAAATGAAATCTCGGATGAGTTTATAAGTGGGATCGCTGAATGTATGCTGCCCTCTGTTTTGCAGCTTTTACCAAGAATACAGGTCATTGATTCACATGAAACTGGTGGGTGGCCGGAAGAAGTATATCCCCGAATGACATGATGTTGCTCTGAGGATTTGAACAAACTTGGTGGATGAGCTGTTGTTAGGTTCAAGGCAAACAGGAAGTCAATTAGACATTATTCAATGTGCTTCCTCTAGAGGAGGTCCACAAAGGCTGTTGCTGCCGGGATATACACGTCGGCGGTTTTACCCGCCTGCACATGTCTTGTTCTCATATATATCTATATTGTTCACATGAACTTCCAAACCTCCACAGAAGGTCTGTGTGAGCTGAGGGATCTGTTGATTTTATCTGTCAGTCCCATCACAAGAGTATAGATTATGGTACTAATCTGTGGTCAGGACAGTGTTCCACAAAATTCACAAATTCAATAACAAATTTACATAGTTTAGCAGACCACGAATTGACTAACTACAGTACAAAAATGAAGACAAATCAATAAAATATTCATATGCAACACCTACTGAATTTGTTCCAAGGATTCCTCTCAGTTGGCCTATATCAAGACGAGGATAGAAAGCCTACGAACCCAATACAGCAAAGCACGGAGTTCTGTGACCACCCCGAAAGTGGCAGTGCTTCGATTTCCAGACGTAAACTGAGAAAACCTTAAAAGAATGCTGGAGATGTTTCAGGCCTGGACGCGGTTAGGTGGTCCAAGGCGGCCCAGGCTCAGCCAACTTGGAGGTGAGATATAAACAAACTTGAAAATCACCAGTATAAACTGCAGAGTGCAGGAAATCATTCATATAGAGATCCCTACAGAAACAAATACCAGTCTTTGTTTTGTGGCCACATCAGACATGCAGGGGTTCCCATGTAGAGTAAATACTTCCGTGGACAGGAGGTGTGTAGAAGTCAAAGGCCTATAGAGCCACATAATTCAGGCCACTATTTTAGTCACAGTTCCACAAATAGTATTCCTTTGGTGGACATAGTCCAACAATCAGTTGTAACGAAAGTGAAAATTGGTCTCTGTTTCTGCCAGGTCCATAATGTGACGTAGCACACATCAGGGTGGTGAACTGTAACCCACCTCTATGCCTCCTTGATTTTGCTGTTATATCTGCCTAAGTGGCAAGTTTGACTCTTTACCAACCTCGAAGTATCAGGTAGTTCCAAAAATATAATGCCACAACAACTGAACCACTGATCGCGGAAGAAAATAGTGAGGATAGCCGTTCATGGAACACTCGTTCTGTTCGATGCGCTGTCTGCAGCTGTGCATCATTCATGCGAACCCAATCGTGTGCGACACAGCAGGTCCTTGTGTGTCAGCTGATGTGCCTGCGCAGGATTCTAGTAATTATACATTCCCTGCATGGGAAGCCTCCATCGACATGTTGAAAGTATCCACAGCAAAGGATCTCGACGTCGCTTGCCACACTGACTGTAGCAATGTGATCGGCAAACGGACTGTCGGCAGAGTTGCCAACCCCCTGCAAATCTCCAAAATGCTATGTGATCTCCTGGCTCTCACAGTCCTCCATGTAAGCGGCATCCTGTATAGGAGGCTGCGTGCTCCGTCCGCAACATGTTGTGGAGTGAGCAGATTCGCCATCACAACGGCATCCACTTTGTTCCGGTGCGATCGCTATGGGCTTGAGTAAATAACAATAATCGGTTTGAGAGAATGCCAAACGCATTTCCACACATCGGCGGGCCCTGCTGTACTCTGTAATTATATACCCGCTGATCTCTGGTCAAATTGCGGGCTGGGGTAGGGCTAAGCGGAAGTGCTTTAGCGGGAACGCATCATCGGTCACCATACAAAATGGCATGGCCTCAGAACATTGCACACCAGCAATAGGCAACTGGTTCTTGTAATCAATGGTGTTGTCATCCAGTGCCGCCCTTAACATTGTTTCACTGAAAAAAAAAAAAAAACATGATAACCTGCACCCGCGCAACACCATATCCACAAATTATGAACATATACTCAGCATTCGTAAGGCCATTAGGACTGAGGGAGAAGTGTGTTGATACCATTGAAAAAAAATTGCTGGACCACACTGCATGCTGGCTTCTGAATCATGACATGTTTCCCAGTCCAGTGATCCAATACAATTAGGGAAAAACTGCCACGCTTTGAGTAGCCTCGGCCACCTTTCTCCACTCGTTCAGGAGTGCTTGGGCACTGCAAGGGATGAAACAATACCCACAATGAGTGAAAAAAATACATTTTAAAGATGCAGCTGAAGGTGTTTGCTTGGGCAAAATTAAATGTAGTAAAGAGGCAATAACAGGTCGTGAGGAACAATAACATTCGTTGTGGCCATTCAAGTGGATTGCAGTGAGCAGCAGATATTCTGGGTATCAGATCCAGCAGTCACCAGATGTTGTTTCCCTCAGGCGGTACTTGCGATGGGCGAGGTCTTGGTCATTAAGTTGTTCTCCCTGTAATGCCAGTGAACTTATTAGAGTTTGGTACGAGAGATTTACAATCTTGGTTGTCAGGATTTGACAGTCACATTGTTACCTGCACCATGTCCACTGATCCGTCCTTTTGGATGAGGACTTTAAAAACGGCGATGCTGGGAGCAGGTGGGATGGTTACAGACCACCTGCAGTGGCCGAACAGGGGGAGGGGAGAGTGTGGCTTTGCCTTCCACCCCCCCCACAAAAAAAAAATAATATAAGATAAGGAATATATATTGTATATGATGTATTTTTAATATAAGAAATTGACGATTATCCAATGCCCTTTCGAAGCTGGGAAAGGCCTTTTTTGGTTTTTTAAGTTTTTTGTGGGGGGTTTTTTTTGGGGGGGGGGGGAGTCTAAATTTTTCAAGAATTTTCTTGCTCGACTCCCAGCGCCAACCGATGGTAGCACTCCACTGTAGATAGTTGCAGAATAATTGACAAAAAAATATGGCGCCCCCCTGATCGACTTGCCGACCACCACGCAGTGTTGGCTAGATCGCATCTGCACCCCGAAAACATGTCAAGAAGAAAGGCACGAGTTATTGCGGTGCTCGTCAACGATCAATACGGTCAGGATTTCTGAGGAGCTTTGGTGAACCCACTGAATCTGTAAATTTAGAATCAATGGCACCTAAAAAAGAAGAATCACCAGGTTGGTCTGTAAACCCACTGCCCACACCAGGTTCTTCCTATCCCAAAAATATTGCAGAGTATGATATACATAGTATTTCAAGTTTCATCTTTGCAAAGACAGGTGAGACAGTCACAGCTTATGAGGAGGCAAGTGATGAGGGCACAGAGGAACCTGGTTGGAAAAGAAGCTAGCCGGGTGTGTTGTCAAGTAAAGTAGATGTTGCCATGGTTATTGAAAGATGAATGATGATCGTCTTAGTCCTGGATAGTCACAGTGTCGACAAAGAAACCTACAGGCATCAAAAGAAAAGCCAAAGGCTCAAAAGTCAGCTTCCGTGAGAGGTCAGTGTGCTCTGGATGGATGTCATCACTCTAGCACTCGGGAAGACAACAAGCAGCGGAGGGATGGGGAACATTGATTTCAGTGTTCTACCTACGTTCCGCATGTTGCAAGAGGCTCAGTGATCTTGACCCCCCAAGTTCAAAAAGATTGTGATGAATGAGATGGATCAAGTTCTCTTCAAGGCATGAGATGGGACTTGGTCAGCCCCAAACATCTCACTGCGGAAGTAAATCGCACATTGGCCATTCACCTTCATCTCTATTTGCACGTACAATGCCACAGGACGCAGGGCAGCTCCACACAACATCGAGAGAGACTAGTTGGTACCACGTCCACACTAGCTCAAAGGGGACGCAAAGAACAAAAACATCTAGTAGCCTTTCTGTGAGGCTATGGTACAGTAAGAGCAGAGACAAGTTACTTCAATTTTCTCACACACTGATTTTTCTACTTTGACACAAACTTTGAACAGCTACATACCACCTTCAAGTGACTTGCCTTCAGAACTCATATATAGACATGGCAGTTTGGGATGATACTGCAGATACTTGTTGTGAGACACTCTAAACAGGTAACTGAGGCTTCTGTAGGTTTCCCCTGAAAAGAAGAGACAACTCATAGTGTTATTATCGTACACTCAGTTGTTTCCATTTCAAATAAGCCGTACCTGAATTACAGTTCATTAACTCGGTCTTTGTTAAGTATGCACCAAACTCTATGCAAATTGTCTATTTATGGCTAATAAGTATTTATTCGGATATAACTGTTTCTGTAGAATACATGATTATTTATTATTGATCCTGAAATTAATCGCAACCAGTTCATCATTAATAATTTATTTGTGCAGAATGCTGTACCTGTAAGAAATTACTTCTTATTATATTTCAATCGATGACGGAATGATTGCTGCAGAATAGGCATAAATTAGTCACAATATGATTTTAATATCGATCATTCAGTTCAGATGTTACAGGAGTATATATTTATTCATCTGATACTTTGCCAAAATACTGTAAAATCTAGCAAATGATAGTATTTGCGGACATTAATCACAATTTAATCATCACCACCCATTTATTGATCAAATGCTGTATCTGCAAGTTTACTCATTCAATATTTAGCGTATTTAATTTATTGACTGAATGTTGCTAGGAGTTGCATACATTAATCACGATCTAATTATGACCAATTGATTTCATTATATATTCAGTATAGTGGTTATGTAAGAATAATTATTCATATTTATAGATATTTTATTCTAATGTCAAACTGTTGCTAGTAGTTGCATACATTAATCGCAATGTCAATTGTTCACCCCCATTAGTATTAAAGCGAGCGTGCATGTATGTATTACTTATCTATTATTTCATTGCTTGAATTATTTGAATACATCAATCACAACCTATGTCATCACTTATTCATTGTTTAATCATATGAAGATTCATACTAGTGCATGCAGTGCATATAGCAAGTACAAGAAAATCTGATGAAATGTACAAATTTGTTTTGGACTGCTGGATGGGATGTTGTAATAGAACCTGCGGCACTTGTGGTTGCAGCAAATGTTATATGCTGATCTGGGTACAAGATCCAGATTGGTTGGCCTCCGTCACCACATTTCAGAAGAGTTTGTACATCGTAGACGTTTCCGCTTCGTGTTGACCACTGACAAGTGATAATAATGTCATTATGGCAGGTGACACGTTTTTTGTGTAGGGTTGTTACTTGCTGGGTTCCTTCCGGACCCATTCATGGTAAAAACTAAATGTAAACTACTCTGCCCCTGAGTACCTGTAGCAAGGGGAAACGGAGCGTTATGGCCAATCTAAGTCCTGCAGGTATTGGTGCCTGAGGTGGTTGTTCCTTCTCAATGTGTGGTGTGATACACCTCTAACGAGCATCGTGGATAAGCTCCGGAATAGGCGCAGGACACTAGGGAAGAGGCTCATCCTTTACAAGAATACAGACAACTTTTATGTCCATATGCCCAACGAACATAAGTGTGCGAGTACTGTAAGATGGGCACTCACCTTTACGCCAAGTTGTGCATGTCTAGCCGTGCCAGGACACAAAGCATTTTGTCTTGTTTTTCACACATCCTTCTCATGTCTTAACTTGTGATGTGTGCAGGGGCGTACGCACAGGGGGAGGAGAAGAACGGGGGGGGGGGAGGGCTCAGGAACCCCCTCATGGGACCCATAGTGATCAAAAAAACTCTTTGCAGTGAGTTTTGCAGTTCAGTAGGAGTGTGCAGCGGTTATATAGCAAATATTGGGCTAGGATGTGTGTCTCTCAGTGCCCCCAACCTTTTCAGAACTCTGTGGAGGCCTTGCAACAGTACCCACTTGCGGAGAGTGATATTTGCTGTGTTGAAATGTGGTTTACAGTGGAAGAGGAGTTGTAGCTAGAAGGCGAAACTGTGTGAATAGCATGGTTGGCCACATAAGCGCACACGCGCTGGTGATCGATCATGATTAGCACACGGCTAGATTAGTCTCGGTCGATAGTGACCGTACACAAATTATAATATTGAATGGGGAGCCTATACCCTTAATAATAATAATAAATAGATCATTTACACGCTGTTCACAGAGGCATCACATCGTGTACAAAAGTATGATAGTATCAATAAGATGGGTTTTGAGCAACCTCTTAACCCTTGACTAGATGATGCCTGCGGAAACGACACCGGGAAGCTATTCCATCCGTTAGACAGAGTAGTCGTTAAAGTCCGCCTACTCGCGAGAGCATTATTACTATCGGTTTGGAATCACGCGACGACGGTTACGATCATGACGAATGACCTCAAAGTACGTCCTGGGAAAACTGAAAAAAAACGTACACTTGCAGATGCAAACTAAGGAAGAGTGCGCAGATTGTTTACGACGCTTGATAAACCTTTCCAATGCCACAAGGCAGAACGTCAGATGACATTTCATATATACCTTTAACTGCGCCAATAGGCGGCTCAAGTGGGACACAGCAGAGATGAGGCTGTATTGTCTTGGAGCCCCCCTATATTGATGGCAGGGCGATTCGTGTAGGTGCCAAGAGACATAATATTCACACAAACCAAATGGGGATGAAACTGGCAGGCCGTTCTAGAAAAGCTCAATATTTGACTTTGACAGCCTTCAATAGTGCCAGGTCTTAAAAGTGCAGCTACCTCGACTTCCAGCGTAGCCTAGCGTATATTACGAGTGTCCCTACCGTATAGTTGATACAGAAAATTATGGCCTATAGGCTAAATAAACTTACCTCGTCATGTCGAGCTCGGTCACCAGGGTAGTGTGTCGCCTTCCAGTTGAGGTCTCCGGAGGAGCCACGGTCGACCCAGCACCTTCTCGCCGTCTAGCTTCCGAAGAGACATAGCGCTATTGCAACCCAATCCGTCAGAGCAAACGACTTACGCCGTGCTATAGTTGACGCGTTTCTTGGTTCTGCGCAGCAGCGCACCAATTTTCAGTATTTCCTGTTGCTAGGCAGCCGGAGGAGAGAAAGATCAGAAGGAATCGTGATCAAAATTCTGTGACGGCGACCGAATCGGGCAATGTGACCACTGCTGCTAGAGCGCGCGGTCTCGCGACGTCGAGTCGGCCCAGATCGACCATAACGGCGACTCCTAAAAATATCGGGTCATGTGACCACGGCTTTTAGTTCGAGAGACACGCGTTAAAATTGCATCTGCGTACCATACACATAAGATTGGCAGTGCGTGTTGTGCATACTTTCACGGAGACGCACTACAAACCACGCATGTTGCCGAAGCCGGAGGCTTCTGGGCGGCGTGTTGAAACCAATGCAACCATCGACGCGCCTTTTCGCCTGTTTTTGTATTACCGTTTAGGCATTAAGCCCTCTGATCGCGTATACTGGAAGCCGGATTTGCGCGTGTAAACCTTGTTGTCGAATTACATTCAAGGTCGAACTTTTACTGGTTCATAAACATCTCGACCTCTGACATTTAGCCTATAACGAACCTCGGCTGCGCCTTGGTCCGTGTATTTACCTAAATTTCATAGTCTCGACTGTTTATTCCCCAGTAAAAGTTTCCCGGTTGCAATTTATTCCTTAAATAACAGAAACTAGCAATTAAGATGACATTGTTATAGGATTGGCTATAATGACCTTCGTAAGTTACGGTCATTTGAGAGCCTAATTTCTTGACCTGTATTATATTAAGGTGGCAGTGTCGTTATTTTCCACGGACGTGACTGCAGGGGTTATGACTAAACATATTCCTGTCAGTAAAACATGGAAGTTCCAGCTATAGTCGTTGCGGGTATAGTAGTACAAATTCATTTCAGACAAATAGATTGATTTCTGAGAGAGCAAAGTTAGGGGCGCGGTGTACCGATGCGGCAATTATGCCACATTGATCACTGCAAATGGAAATATATGGAACATCGTAACAGTCCATTCCCTTCTAAAAAATATTCCTCGCCGCAAAACTGTGAATTTGACATGCATCAACCCGCCCACTGATCCGCTCTTAGGGATTCCCCCACCGCAGTTGATTCTAATCGATTCCTCATATGGCGAGCAACGTCAGTGTCCTGAGCAGCTGCTGCCATTTCTATGGACTCTCGTCATCATCATACTGATTCTGAGTTTATATTTTGCCCTACTCGACGTGGAAATGCATTCTTGGCATCATCTGAGTAAGTAATGTGAAGTCTGTTCCTGGTTTTCGATAAAGGTGGACTATCAGTTCATCATGGGCGACTACTTCACAAACCCTACTAACATTCCAATACATGGATATTCGGGAACTAAAAACAAAAATTGACGTCAGTAAAATTTTGTGTTTGAGAGCTGGACCATTACTAACTTGGCAAATTACTCAGATGCCTCCATAGCTAAAAAAAAAAAATAGTGAAGTTTTTACCATACTTTTCATGTTTTCCATCCTATTCAAATGTTGTTTATACCACATGTATCGATTCTATTGTATATAATATCTTTGTATCTGATGTTTTCATCATGCTATTTTAAGGAGTCATTTCTACGCAATACAATGCAAACAACGGGTCTCAGTATGAATTGGTGGAAATGCGTGGCTGGCTTCATAAAATGGTCCTATCTTTCTGCTTGATAACTGTATGCGGTGAAGCGCAACTTGATTCTGGATTCTCCATAATGTTTGATCCTTGCCTGTTTTTTGGGTTATCTGAGGGCAAGACAGGAAAGATTCGAAAAATCACAAATAAACACCTTTTGGATTGAATTCGAATTTTCGTCATTTGGGTCTGATCATCGGGTATTTTCTTAGAAAAATGGTACATGGAATGAAATATCTTGAGTGATTCCATTGATCTTGACCTCACTCCGATGAATGAGGTTCATAATTGCAATTGTGAATACAATAGATCTACAGTTTTAGCTTGGTCGGGATGAGAATCACTCAAGGAATCACAGAGCGTTCTTTGGTTTCCTCATTTATGGCTTGGAATGGAAATTTTTTACTCTGGACAAACGGTGATGACGCCGTATTCTACTGACTCATCGGTCCATGCTACCATTCTTAACGCATTCTTTCCTCCTCTTAATTGTCTACCTAACGTATCGCCCCCCCCCCCCAAAAAAAAAGGAAAAAAAAAAAAAAGCTATGACATTTGATTGCAAGTTCTAAGTTGGAGAACGTTCCACTTTGTAATGCTCCTATCTGGTAACTATTTCATCATATTCGTGAGGCAGTGGAACAGATTTATTCGCGGGCATGGATGTGTGGTGGGGGGGGGGTGGGTGGGGTTGACTGGTGGCGATACTAGCGAAGCGAGGCGCCTCCTGTTAGTTGGCGCGTATCGTACAAGAATTTCTTGATTTTAAAACCCGCCAATGGCCGGAAAAGGCAATTGCCGGGGATTTTGAGCCGTCTTGTTAACCCACCTGACATTAATGTTCGCATTCATGCATTTCTGATTCAATGAGGACCTCAATCTATGGAAATGTTCATACATATCCGATGGGTGGAGATGATAAGAGTAATCACATCTATATGTCATCATCTTAATGCATTCCATCTGCAAAGTTCCAATACTAACCCTTCATATCGAGATCAAAACCACCCATAATTAGCCTTACATGTCACAAACTTGCCCGTAATTTGAGATCATAGTACACACCGCGCTGATTTGGCTAAAACTGTGTCATCACGTCGACTTTTGTTTAAATTTGCAGGGGCCATACGTGTTTTTAGTACCATCTATTCGAGCGCCCATC
This sequence comes from Sclerodactyla briareus, assembly GCA_026419785.1. NCBI lineage: Eukaryota > Metazoa > Echinodermata > Holothuroidea > Dendrochirotida > Sclerodactylidae > Sclerodactyla > Sclerodactyla briareus. The sequence goes on along the minus strand of JAODTK010001543.1, from coordinate 16,599 downwards.
CGTTGCACGTACCATGCAGCGAAAAATACGTTTTAACACCCCCTCCCTTGACGATAATTTTCCTTCCGAAAACTGATCAATTTGATTCCTTTACAAGTGTTTCTTTCATTTTGTCCTCATCATACCATACCTCTATTCTGCTGCTCAAATGCCTTTTTAATTGGATTAAGGTACCCCTCCTCTTGGACATTTTTCCCCCCCCCCCCGGGCGTTTGTTTTTTTTTAAAACGAAAAAATCGAGCCCGTCGTTTTTTTTTTTTTTTTTTTCGATTTGTTCGTTTCAAATTGGGTGGGGTTGGGTCGAACATTTTGGCATGGGCCCCATAAGGTGTGTTGTGTCCACCTTCTGTGCTGAATATATTTCTTAAGTCCAGTTACTCAACCTCCATACCGAGTGGCACGATCCCCCGCCCGTGTTTTCCGATCGCATAGAGTCTTTCGTCAAGAAGCAGCCGTCAGCGGCAGAACCAATCTGTTTTAAACATGAGGATCGGAAACTAGACAAACTCTAGCCATTGGTTATGTGCAGAGTTAGGTAAACAGTTGAATCCCAGCATTGGGTGGGAGGCAACAGAATCGTCTCTCAAACCATGTTCTTTTTTATGGCCTTTCCATATGTTCCCTGCACTTGTAGATCCGCACTTATGGAGGAAAAACCTATTTTCAAAATCTGACGTTATTGTGGATAGACTCACGTGTCAATTATATGAGCAAAAAACGAAAAAACAATTTTTTTTGGCATTTTTGCCTACTCAACATAGACTCCAGCAATCTTATTTGAAATATGTGTCAGGTTTTGTGTGTGTTTCTGGCAGTACTAATACCTTCGTTGCTACGCCCCCCCCATTTCATTTATTTGAGAGAACATGCCCTGGATCTTTTTGGGGATTATCACATAGGCCGTCTCCTAACATTAAATATTTGGGGGATGTACCCCCCCCCCCACCCCCACACCCCCGCGATTTACGCCTATTCGTAAGAAAACTTCCTGTTGTTACTGGATATAGAACATAGGCTAATTGGCGAACCATTTTTTTAATCTTCTTAACGTATAGGACGGTTACTCTTCCATGTCGAAGGACCATGAGAATCGAACGTTGATACTCTTGCAATGCCCGTGCAATGCTCATCCTTGAAACTTGGAACTAAGAGACAAATTTCCGGATTTGAGGATATTCATTCGACTAGTTTGCAAATATCATTGCGTAACGAAAAACTACTCCGCACCGATTTGTTCCGACCGGAAATGAGTATGTGCGGATAAGCATGAACATGGAAATTTACTGTTAATTTCGCGAGAAACAAACAAGAAACTATGGGGGACCGTAACTATGACACTATATCATGCACAAAACCCACACGTTAGCGTCCTAATCGGACACATTCACTCAGGCCTCGATCATTGCCGATATCACCACCCTCCTTCTATTGTTGGCTTCTCGGGACCGGTTTCCTGGTATCAGGTCCAAGTTCCTTTCTCATGCTGAGTTACTCGATAATCGTCTGTAGAGTCATTGTTTTGTTTGAGCGAAGCTGTATCGTACTGCTCACAAGTAAAGGGTCCTTCATGTGAGCATGCTAATAAATACATATGCCATTGATTATGATGGCTCTGGATGGTTTGGCATTGCGGTTAGCGTTTCGATCCCCGTGTCCTGTGACCAATGCGAAATTGTTCACTTCATAACATTTTGGAGCTTCATAGAGTAACAGCGATTTAGGTGCGCCACAGTTTTCATCTAACCTTCTGAACTGTGCTGTCAATTTTTATATTCTCTCAATGAAAGCCAAAGATGTACCAGAACTTTTAACTTTCGGTCTGATTAGGAGTTTTACCCTCCCCATGGTAACTGATTTGTTCCACGGAACAGCTATACTTCTAATCATTTGTTTGTAAATTTCCACTTTTTTGTCCTTCCATTATTTCCCGCCCATTGGTGAAATGGGATTCTACTCTCATTGTCAGTAGTCCAATCATGTCCACTAACTTCAATCCGTCTTTAACGAACATTTACCTGGTCAGATGATGATATTTGAATATAACCTTCAAGTCAAGGAATGTGTGTGTGTGTGTTTTTTTTTACGGCTTCGAATTGTGAACACATACTCGACTACGCCTGAATGAATGAGCTCATATTTGGTATATTTGTTTTCTCCCTGCTGATACATGAACCCTGGTCGTTTTTAAAAAGGTCAGATCAGAGTTCATCTGAGGTCACCTGGGGTGAAAGTATGAGGACCTTGTAAAACCGATAAGTCCAGAATATTTTGGTCTGATCAGGTGACTTTGGTGTGGTAGCTTTCATGGGGATTCTGGAACCCTATTGTTTTTTGGTATAGGTCCGGGCGGGGGGGATGAATTTGTGTTAATATAGTAACATTTTCTGAAAAGGCGATAGTTTTGCAAATTTTGGCTTGTAAAGACTATAAATCGAAACCACTTGGATGGATGAACCCATGTTGGCATGTGTTTCCCCATGATGAGTACATGAACCCTTAATTGTTTTGGGGTTGGGTCAAGAGGTCATTTGATGTCGAATCTGAAGACTTACCAGAGTATAGGAAACCCTATGGGATGTTAGACGTTTTCATACATTATGTTGCCCATAAGGTGCGGTTCAATTCTCATTTGTCCTTGTGCCTTGCTATATTTTGTCAGAAAAGTCCAAATAATCACTGAGTCATTTGGGATTTTTCGATTTAGTAGGTTCCAATGGTTTCTCGTCAGCTACCATGGGTTGAAACAATTATCCATCTATTCAGAAGGTTGAAATATTCAGTGTAGGCTATCCTAGAATCAATCGCCTATTTTCACACCCAAAACGCAATGCTACCCTGGTTGACCCAATGTATTTCCTACACGACAGACATAATCCTACCTCACAACAGGGATTTTTACGTGTTTCACCTTCATAATAAATTAATCCAAGAAACCGAAGGAAACAATCTCCCTTATGAATCCCACCACTTGAGGAGCTTTAACTTGGATGCCAATATGCGTGGTTACTTTTTAAATAAGATTTGTTTCTGTCATGGATAAATTATTCCAAGCAAATGACGTCATCCATATTTTTCATGCCATGGCTTGACCCTAGTTTTCGTCGTCAGTGAGTAAAAAGCACGCCGATTGCTTACTGATTGTACCTTCAGAACATAATGCAGCAGTCTGACACTAACAATTACCAAGCCTTTTTGGAAGTTTATTAATTAATCTATACGTACACTCTCATCAAGAACCACTTAGCGTTACCCCTCACTATTGGGGACCGGCCGAACTGCTTCAATGAATAATTTTTTGCTCCTTATTCACTAAAGAGAATACTTATTCTTGCCGTCTTTACCCATTGAATTCATCATATGATAAAATTCATATACATATTGGGCATGTCTTTTTTTGAGGTGGCGGGGGGAAGGGATCGCTTGACTGGTTCCTCCTTTCACCCATTTCAGGGCCCATGAAATGTACAACGAGTACTAGGGCCAAAGAGAGACGTGTTGAGCAATTGGGGCCTGGTTTCCTATTTGAGAAGTCACATAATTTAATGCCTGACATGCCAAGTGCCAAACCTTGCGACCCATTTCGAGAACTTGGAGAGCAAGGTCGAAAAGGGTGAGTAGAAATTAAACTGATAGGCCATAAATTCTCCTAAGCAGGGGCCTGAATAAAACGCCCCCCCCCTCCCCCCTCCCCCCCCCCCTCCCCCCCTCCCTGTGACTTACGACGGGCCGCACTTTTTTGAGAAGTTTGAAAACACCAGTGTTCATGTTCCTTTGAACATCAGCCTCATTTCACCGGACGCCTTCGAAATTCGAGCATCCCTACCTTTCCCCGCGCCCGCGTCCACCTCTTGGAAACACAGATTACCCGCGTCCGCTCCACGCCCGCCCTCGTGGCTCCCGCGTTTCTCCCTCGTGAAACACAGCTTGAAGTGGCGTCTACGAAGCACGCGAATGTTGCGAATACGCGACAACGACTATTTTCCGCTCCTGCGTTATTCCTATGGGTCTATGCATTGGGCCCGCGAATCTTTTTGGGTCGCGGGTCGCGACAAAGCCGAATTGTCCGGTGACCATTCAAATCGCGTGTCGCGCCGCGACAGCCTCGCGATTTTTGACCAATATGGAACGTCCAATGGGCACCGAATACTGAGAATTTCAGTATTTTGCTGGAAAATAGGCATATCGTGTCACATAAATCGTGCAATTCCCTTTATTTCGCCTGTTGAATAGGCCTTCATAGTCTACTCTGCATTATTCTGACTGTGCCCATAATGTTCGAAAGAACGGCATGATAGTTATTGATGCTTTATAACCTGATCGTGGGAAATCTCCCCAAGGTCTCGGGAATCTTCCGCAATCGGTTGGATAGATCTACTCGAGGATCGACCAGCCCAGGAATGTATATTGTTACCTTCTCTTCTGACCCACTCATGGCATGAATAACCAAAACTACTGAACAACGTTCATCCCGGAAATGTCCTGATGCCATGTGCCTAGGTCTAACCCCTGTCACCTATGCCAGCTCTCTAAAGCAAAAGAGTGATTCACTCTAATGAAGAGTTCCACTCAGCCAACCTCGAATGTAGAGTGGAATTCCACTCTAGAGTGAAGTATTCTCCATAATGGGCGAGATTTTCTAACATGGAGTGAATGAGTGATGATCACACCCACACTTCATGGGAGTGTACTTCACTCCTTTGTTTTAATAGTGTGTCGCCCATTTCGTTCGAAATTCTCGAAAGGACATGCAGGCCCATATCCCTATAGGCCCATAAGCCCTACAGTCGGTTTGTCGTCATTGGGTTAACTGGCTCTCTTCTGTATTTTCTTTCTTCAAATGAGGAGTTATCGTCCTTGTGGCAATATAATACATCTATGCAGATTTGAATGAGCATTACGAGCGCCATGTTTCTTCTTGTCCATTGTCGGCTAAATAGCCGCTAAATGCCGCCATCTTAGGTTCTGAATTTTTAGTTTTCGCGAGTCGCGATTCGCGTGCCTATCGAATACCCGCGCGACACGAGATACGCGATTTGCTTTTTTTTTTTGGAATCGCCTGTCGTTCGCCTATTCGCCTTTCGGCGCATCCCCGTGCTAGTAAAAGCAGCTTTTAAAGCAGCTCGCTTTGTTTGTAATCCTATCGTATCGTCGATCAACCGTGTGACAGCCCTTCTCAACCGCTTGGCTTGCCTACACTGCAGGAAAGAATGCGGATTCGCGATCAAGCTTTTCTCTACGAATCATGTTACTCAAGCTGGTGGCCTCTCCCATTACCGGACCTGCGTCGATCTGACTAGTCATCACTCAGTACATCATGGCCATGGCTGTTATTGATCTGTTCGTGTTTACACAGATGTTTTTTCAATGGTCATTTTTGGGGAAAACCAAGGTGCTTTCAAGGGCCTCAAAAACACAAATCCACACTCCTATCTGACATCGATAGAGATGGTTCATCAGGTTTAAGCTTGTGCCATGTTGCATGTGTCCCCCATGCATGATAACCACCAAAGTTGTGTTTTTTTGCAAAGCAGACGACACGCCCAAGACAAGGGCAAGAAAATCTTGCCGTTCGAACCATCGTCAAAATTGATCTCTTATTACCTCACAATGGATTAAACACTCACCTTACTAACCTAGTAAGAGAAAAAAAAAAAAAAAAAACACCTGGGTCGAAAGACTCCAGACAGAATATCAACATACACATGGGCCACTGACAATAGAGGGAGGAGGGGGGGGGGGGGCATGGATGAGTCCGCCAAACCTAAAACCTATGAATGCCCTCCTAAAGCAGTCCTCAGCGGGCTTGACCCCAACAATGGTACGAATGGCTGAGGATAACCCTCTGAATCGACATCTGGACATCCCCGCTCCGATGAGAGATTATCTGGCATCTGCCCTGGCTAAGTGTCCACGCAGCTTTGTTCCTCGGAGGGGGTACACCAGCAACCATCGCTTCGTGCCCCTGGTTTCCCCCACCACGCGAGTTGGGATGTCAAAAAAATGGCCCACTGTCTGAATAGTTTTCTATTTTTGAAAATATTCAAACAGCGGACGCGAAGAGCGGACTGTTACTGCCATGGCACCTGTCCATCGCCCTGGCATACTCCCCTTTGCAGGAACGCTCCATTCTCATCCTATGCCCCATACAACACGACATCATGAATGCTACTGAGCTCCCAAGTACTCGGACAGATGAAATTCGCTGCAACCGCGAGCATGCTCCCTCCACCGCAACTCTGGTACGTTGCCGGAAATCTGGTCGTCTTTTCCCTGTTGAATGACCGGGTTCCAGACAAATAACGCCGACTGCGTGATCAGAATGAAGACTGCGATCCGTCGAAGACTCACCCCACGCCTTGCAACAAGGAAGACACGCAAAATATTCACTGATGCCTTCTTCATCAGAAGGTCGCTTCGTGTTTTTTGACCTGCTACAGACATGCGGAGCCCCGAGGGGGGGGGCGGGAGCGAATCAAGGCTTTCTGCAGATAGACTCCGTTGTCCTTGGAAGGGCGACATCTGTATGATTACTTTCAGGCGCATAGGCCAGAAAGCCTGCTCAGTGGTAAACAACACCGGAGAACGTGGGTTCCACTGGCAGTGGCGTACGGTGCAACGCTGACGAAGGAAGAGGTCCCAGAGGCAATTCCATCTTCCGATCTGGTTCACGAGCACTGAATGGGCCTTCCCGACTGCCTCAAATACTATCCTGACGAGGAGAAATGAGAAGTGGAGACCGCCAAATGATGAGATCTAGATACGAACTTCTTTCCATGGAGTGTATCAATTAGCTTCTGTGGGAGAACGAACAGATTTTCATTATATTTGGACCAACCTAATATAGATATATATATCGTATATGCCGAAACGTCTGTCACTATGTTCAACTGGTATGAGTTCTCTCTCTCAATTTTGTAATTTTAGTTATAGCCACTCTTCCGTAGTTTCAGGGTTTATAACAGCTCAATGAGGGGGCGGCCATCTTGGTTCTAAGAGATGCTTGGAAATTGTGTTTTTTGTGTCCACAAATAACGGAACATATATGAATCACATTTTGTTTGTAACTCGCATCACTGTTTTCGAATAATCTGCGCCGATTTCCCTCCTCCTAATTTCACGACGTCTACAAGCCAATTTCGGCGGACGCCAGTTTGAAGAGAAAAGACTTCCTTCCCCCCCCATCTTGCATGGGCGGCCTCGTTTTTTCTAATCACTAGAAAACTCAATTTTTCGCAGATTATGTTGTCCAAAATCACTAATTTGGAGTTCTCAAACGACCTGAAAACCATATGAACAATGAATAAATAAGCGGTGCATGCAAAAGAACATGGTATAGAAGATCCGATTGTAACTTTAATGAGGTGTGTTGCGGAGGGAATCGATATATCTTGGGAAGAAGAGCCGGTCATCATCAGAAGATCTACGTACAGAGTGTTGCTACAAGCTGTTTTCCCAAGTTGCAGTGTAAGTTTTTTCAGCATTGAACCAACAATTGAGCTGACCAAGAACCTCTGAAGCTCCATATATAGGATTTAATGCAGTTAGTTCCCTTAGTGCATAGCGAAAGAAAGTCCAATGGAATGTTAGGAACCACATTATCAAGTTGTTAACAGGAACATGTGGCCCGAATGCAAACCTGTGAACACCCTAATTAATATCTAACGGCTTGGGAATCGACCGACATAAACGCCACTGCCAATGCGTTTCGATTTCTATCGATAGGTGCTTGGAATTAGATCGGCGCTTTGCACAATATCATTGTGACACATGTTATAAAACACGGTAAAGACCTAAGACGCTTCTGCCTTCTGCCCTCTTTCTAGAAAATCGTGGAGAGTATCGTGACATTTCCTAAATCCAATTATAAGAAGATTGTATATTTTTTCCCAGACGCGTATGTGGAAAAAACGTTTTTAATCAATCTTCCAAGATTTCATTACTGCGAGGTAGCTGGTTAATTGGTCGTCATTCTCTAGCAACGTTGATCCTTTTTTTCTTTTAGACCAGGGATGCTTCGCGCAGTATCGGGTTTCAAGTTAACAGGATTATTATGTGTCCTGTCACTGTGTGGGTTTACTAGGAGTCCAATAAAACCAGTGGTGCCTCCAGGTTCCTGTGTGTTTAGCTCATGTGGGATTCCCCATGGCCAAATCGAATTAGGGTCCCCTATACTGTGGAGTTTTTCTGGCAGCTCACTGTTCAGCTTACCAGGAGCCCGTTAAAACATGTTTTCTCCACAAGTCACTGTGGGAAATTATTGGTAACTCATGAACAGTGTGGGGTTTCCACTGTGTAATGTTGAGTCAATCAGGAGCCCAGGGGAATAGTGTGGAACGTAAAGGTGGTACTGTGGGGGTTTCAGTGCGGCGAACCTACAAATTAGGGGGGTGGGAGCCGACCCAACTTTTGATGATTGATGTGTGTTACTATCTAAGCAGAGCGCCACAATTGGTTGGGGCGGAGCGGCAAGAACTTTTTGGGTTTTACCCTCCCAATGGCCGGAAGCGACACTTGTCCCTGATCGTTTGTTAGCTCTGTGTACCCAGTTATAAAACTGGGCATGGCCTGCCAACTGGTAAGCATTCATAAAGGATGTATGAAGAATGAATCATGCATATCACCATTGGTTTTGGGAGACAGCAATTCCGCTAGGGAGAGCCCGGTAAGGATAATCAACACACACTTCTTCTGATCAATATACGATTAATTTCAGTGCCATTATCGAGAGTACTTCGAGTATTATGATGTTCACCCGTTAGCCCCTTTCCCGTCCCACTTGGCCATCCCACAGTGGGATGCTGACTCGTGTTCCTTCTTGTTACTATTTTTCAACATTTCTCTACGCGGAGGTAAAAATTTTCCCATTCCGATTACAACTCCGCACAAAGCTGCGAATAGCGCAGACCAGGCGGCAAGGGACGGGTTCCGGTACGGCCACATTTGTTGAACTTAAAAGGATACTAGTTTCACATTTATTAGGGCTATTAGAATCTATTGTCTATATCCATCATGTTCCGCAGATCGATAATGATAGTTCAATTGTCGATGTTGGTGGATTTTCAAATTTCATTGGTCACATTTTAGGGGACGGGGGGGAACGGACCCCCCCCCACTCTCGTCCCCCCGCCCCCCCACCCCCCCCCCCCCCCCGCTTGCTGCCGCTATGGCGGGTTTTGTTGGGAGCTCTTGTGGATAATTATGGCTACAGTTCGTGGGCTCACTGGAGCCCCATTGAATAGTGGTGGGCTACATGTTTGTTTTTTTTTTTTTTTTTTTATAATGGGACATCACTGTGGAGTTTAACTACGAGTCACTGAACAGTTTGGGGGTTACTATATTTTCACTCTTGGGTGTACTAGGGTTGAAAACTGAATGACATATATTATGGAGTGCAAATGTGCACGAGTTCACTAGAGGGTTGGGAGCCCATCTGAGGAATATGTGGCTTCAATCAGATATAATGTGGAGTTCACAAGGAGCTGAATTGGGGGTTACGAAGAAATCACCTGAAATAAATGTGGGATCACGGTTTCACGTTCTACTAGCGCAGTTTACTAGGAGCTCACTAGAAACGTGAGGCTTTCGTCAGGGTTACTGTGGATTCAACTAGGAGCTTATTCGGGGGATTTAACGGAAGCCTGTGTAGCTTTCAGCTGTGAGTCATTACGATCTGATATAATATATATAGTTGTGAACGTACAATCATATTGGAGCCCATTGCAACTGTGGTTTACAAGCCTACTAGTTTTTTGGTCTCACCATTTTTTTACTACTAGGTTTACTAGGAGGATGACATGTATTAAAGGAAACATTTCATGAGTGGCAATGAACTCCATTCTCAGCTCACAAGTCGACAGAGCCGGTAACCTATCCACGTAGAGGTAGACATTAGTTCTTACCTGTGTTTTTTTCTGGCACATGTTGAAGCTGGATCCTAAAACACATACCCACATCGATGCCTCCTGTCCTCTTTCTCACTGTTTCCCCGGTTTTGAAGACAACACGGACCAGATCTGCAGACGATCTGATCTGGTACTCATTGCATGGTACCTTCGGAAAAGCCGACCGACTGCGACGGTTGGAAAATGTGGCAGTAGTTGGATTCCATGGGTGGAATGTCTGCCTGACTGAGCTGAAAAATGTATCCCCTCGCAAACAGTAAAATTCCAGATCAACAAAGTCCCAAACTTTCAGCCACTTATCTGCCGAGACACGTCCACATGTTTCCCTGAGTTAAGAAGAAATAACACGTTTCTGCTATGGTAAAGACAATCCCGGTGAGCTCCCCAGCCCCAATTTTATTTTCACATTGATACGCCTTCCCAGGCGGCGCTAAGTAAATGGGTTATCCGAGTTCTTTTTCCTTTCTCTTTTCTACTTTCACTTCTACTCTTTGGTCTTTACATTCTTTCCTACTTTTTCTTCCCACTCTTCTCTGTTTTTGCCCCTCTCTTTTTCTTCCTGTTCCTCACTTTTTTGTCCTGTTCTTTCACTCTCTTTCTACTCTCTCTCTTCTCTCTGCGCTTCTTTTTCTCCATCTCTCTTTTCCTCCTCCATCTCTCTTCCTTCTCTCTTCGATATTTTCCCATCGCTTTCCCTTCCCCCATCTCTTCCCTGTCCTTCTCCTCATTTCTAGTAAGGCTAGCTTCTCTTCCCTTTCCCTTCCTTCTTCCTACAATCCTATCCGTCTTCTCTCAATGTTCTCCCCTGTTTTCTTTTTGTTTTCTTCCCCCTTCTATTCCCTGATTTTTTCCCTCTCTTTCTCCCTTCGATCTTTCACCCCCCCCCCCCACCAAATCTCCTTCTTACTTTTCCCCCTCTCCCCTTATTTTCATTTTTAGGTGAATTTATAGCTCTCTCCTCAGATCGCTCTTTCTTTCTTTCTTTTCCTCTTCTTCCCCCCTTTCCGGCTCCTCCTTCTTCTTCTCTACTTTTTTTTTCCTTTTCTTTCCCCCTTCTCTTCTTCTTTCTCTTTCCTACTTTTTTTTTCCATCTTTCTTCCCTCCCCTTTTTTACCCTCCTGTATTGCTTCCCTTTTTCCCGCTTCGCGTCCCTGTTTCGTTTTTTTTTTTTTTTTGGCCTCTCTCTTTTCCCTTCCCTCCTCCTCCCTCGCCTCGGTGTGACATGAGTTGTCTCCTTCTGTTTTGTGGTGTGCCCCCCCCCCCCCCCCCCATTTTTAGGTAAAATATAGCCCTCTTCTCAATTCCTCTTTCGCTTTTTTTCCTTTTCCTTCTTCCTTTCCTTTTTTCCCCCTCTCTCCTTTATTCCTTCCTCACATCCTCTTCGGTCCCTTTCCCCTCTTTTTTCACTCTTTTCCCCTCTTTTTTTCCCCTTGCACTTTGCCCCCCTGGCGGATGGCCCTTTCTGCCCTTGCTCTCTCCCATTACAACATTTTATGTAGAATCCGTGTACTTTCAGTTGATTGTTCTTCGTCCTATCGTTAAACGGTTTCCGTTTTGGTGTACTGAGTGTATGTCTTTTTCTTGCTTCCTCGTCTTTAGGGGGGGGGCAGACAAACTTTTGCTGAATTGATGTGTGTTAATATCTAAGCAGAGGCGCCACAATTGGTTGGGGGGAGCGGCAAGAAATTTTTGCGGTTTTACAAACCTCCAGATGGCCGGAAGCGACACTCCTGAGCGTTGTGAGCTATGTGTACCCAGCATAACACAGGGGCATGTTCTGCCAAAATGGTAGTTTCAAAACAGTGAGTGATGTTGCAAGAATGATAAATGCATATCACTGGGTTGCGACAGCAAATTCCGCTGAGGAAGAGCCAGGGAAAAGGGATACACACACACTTCTTCGATCATTACGATGAATTTCAGTGCCTGATAGAGTTAATTCCAGTAATTAGGATGCTCACCCAGGTAGCACTTTTCCGTCCCGTTGGCCATCCAACTGTGGTCACGTGGTTAGCGTATGTCGGACTTGCAGTCTGGTAGGGGTTTGGGTCAACCCCGTAGGTGGGGGGCGACGAGCCAAACACTGGAAATTAACAGTTTAACACTTTGGTTTACTCGCATTTTACAATAGTGACAACTAAGGGAAAATATTACGTACGTTTAGAAGACCACAACATGGTGTCTTTGAAAACCGTACGTAAGAAGTTAGTTTCAACTTGGTGATGTGAAGTGTGGTAACAAAACAAGTGAATCAGGTTAAAGATATGTATGTGTATCGACAACATACGGTATGCAACTTTATAGCAATTTTACAGATATTACAGTTCGATACATAAAATTCATGCTATTTGGTGTCTTTTTATTTGAAACTTACGTAAACTAACGCCATTACTGCAAGATAGAAATGATAAAGTCATCCAAAGACATGTCCTTGGGGTATTTTCATGTTGTCATCATAATAGCTGAACAAAAATGAGCATCAACTTTCTATGGTTAATTAAGGACTTTTTTTCGAAGTCACACTTTTGTTGCCGAGTATTGTGGCTTGGTACCGTGATACAGCGGGATTATGGCCATCTCGAATAATCTATAGGCCTCGCACGGACTAGCATTACAGTCAGTTTGTCATCACTTGTATTTGCCCAAAATGCTGACTCGTGTTCTCTGTTCTAGTTTTGTCAATTTCTTACGCGGAGGTCAAATTTCCCATTCGATACAGACTCAGTACAAGATGCGAATAGCGCAGACCGGCGGCAACGGGTCGGTACGGAACATTGTGAACTTAGAAAGGAGGATACGAGTTTCACATTATGTAGGGCTATAGAATATATGTCTATATTCACATGTTCCGCAGACGAGAAGGTAGTTCAATTGTCGATGTTGTGGTTAATTTTCAAATTTCATTTGGTGCAACATTTTAAGGGGGACGGACCCCCCCCCCCCCCCACCACTCTGCGTCTTCCCCCCCCCCCGACCCCCCCCCCCCCCCCCCCCCCCACCCCCCCCCCCCCCGATTGCGCCGCCTATGGCGGGGTTTTTTAGGAGCTCATTGTGGATAATTACTGGAGCCCCATTGAATAGTGTGGGGCTACATGTTATGTTTTTTTTTTTTTTTTTTTAAGGGCGATCACTGTGAGTTTATACGCAGCCACTTGAACAGTTTGGGGGTTACTAGTCACTATTGGTGTACCTAAGGGTTGACAATGAAGAATATATTAGGGAGTGCACATGGCTGCACGGTTCACTGAGTAGGGTTGGGAGCCATTGAGGAATAGTGCTGGCTTCAATCAGATAAAATGTGGAGTCCAAGGAGCTGATTTGGGGGATTACGAGAAATCAACTGAAATATGTGGGGCTCACGTTTATATGCGCAGTTTTACTAGGAGCACTCACTAGAAAAGTGAGGCTTTCGTCAGGGTTACTGTGGAGTTTCCCTAGGCGCTAATAGGGGGATTTCACGGTAAATCCCATTGTCGCATTCAGCTGTGAGTTCAATTACGATCTGAAATATATATTATATTGTGAAAGTACAATCATATGGGAGCCCATTGCAACTGGGTTTACAAGCCTACTAGTTTTGGTCCCAGTTTACTACTAGTTTACTAGGGGATGACAGTATATTAAGGCAGCATTTTCAGGAGTGCAGATGAAATCCATTCTCAGCTCAAAAGCGACAGAAGCCGGTAACCTAATCCAGTAGAGGAGACAGTGTTCTTCTGTGTTTTTCTGCACATGTGGGAGCTGGGATCCTCTAAACACATACCACATCGATGCCTCCCCCCGATTAATAGTGAACCACTCATTCAATCAGTGTTACCAGGGGCATAACCAGGTCCCGGAGTCGGGTAGGCGCAGTTATGAACATTCCCCCAAACTTCCATTATGTCAAGCGCGCAGTACCGAGCGTTACGGTAGTTGGCGCGTAGCGTACGAAAAAAGTACCTCCTATATCGTCGGAAATGGACACTGGACACTTCCCAGGCCTGTAATGACACAATGACCACAGGTAAGTTCCTATGACTCTCGCAAACGTTACAGTCATACAAACTCAGTGGAATATGCCATGGGTGGAAGTCGGCATGACTGAGCTGAAAAATACAACCTTCGCAACAGTAGAATTCCAGATCAACAATTCCCAAACTTTCAGCCACTGTATCTGCCGAGACACGTCACATGTTTCACTGAGTAAGAAGAATAACACGTTCTGCATATGGTAAAGACAATCCCGGTGAGCTCCCCAGCCCAATTTTGATTTCATTGAACATTTCCCCAGGCGCGGCCTAAGTAAAGGGTTTTCTGAGTTCTTTCTTTCTTCTTTCTACTTTCACTTCATACTCTTTGTCTTTACATTCTTTCCTACTTTTCGTCCCCACCTCTTCTGTTTTCCCTCTCTTCTTTCTTCTGTTCTCTCTTTTTCCGTTCTTTCCCTCTTCTGCTCTCTTATTGTTATTCTTCTTATTCTTTTTTTCCATCTCTTCTTTCCTCCATCTCTTACTTCTCCTTCGATATTACCCCATCTCTTCACCTTTCCATTCTCTCATTTCTAGGTAAGGTAGCTGTCTCTCTTCCCTTCCTTCTTCCTTACAATCCTATCGTCTTCTCTAATTGTTCGTTCCAGGTTCCTTTTGTTTTTCTTTCCCCCTTAGCCTGATTTTCCCTCTCTTTCTCCATTCGATCTTTGGCACCCCCCCCCCACCAAATCGTCACTCTACTTCCCTCTCCCCTTATTTTCATTTGAGTAAATTTATAGCTCTCTCATCAGAGCGCCTTCTTTCTTTACCTCTTCTCCACGTTCAGCTCTCCTTCTTCTTCTTTAATTTTTTTTATTTCTTTCCTCCCTTTGTTACACGTATTGCTTTTCATGTTCCATTTACGTCGTCCATGTTTCGTTTTTTTTTTTTTTTTTGCCTCTCTCTTTTCCCTTCCCTCCCTCGCCTCTGACATATTTATCCTTCTTTGCTTGCCCCCCACCATGTTAGGGTAAAATATAGCCATCGTCTCAATTCCCTCTTTCTCTTTTGCCTGTTCCTTCTTTCCCTTTCCTTTTTCCCCCTCTCTCCTTTATTCCTTCTCACATCATCTTCGTCTTTCCCTTCCTTTTTCACTCTTTTCCTCTTTTTCCCCTTGCACTTTTGCCCCCGTGGCGGATGGCCGCTTTCTTCCCTTTGCTCTCTCCAGTACACATTTTATGTAGAATCCGTGTACTTTCAGTTGATTGTTCTCGTCCATCGTTAGACGGTTTCCGTTTTGGTGTAATGAGGTATTCGTTTGCTTCTTCCTCTTCTGGCTGCTGCCAAGGTTGTGTGTTTTTTTCTGGGTACTTTGTAGTTGTTTTCCATTCAGGCTACTATAGCCCTAGGTCCAGGCAGTTATGATTACGTTCGCCCATGATGTTATGCTGCGTGTTTTCTATCGTGGTTACTGGTTATTAGCCTACAAACCTCGCCTGTGGAATTATTCTGTAAAGAGGTGTAAGTAAACTTCTCTCGCTTACACCAAGCCTCATTATGCATATTGTTGTCGGTTCTCCCTGTCCTACTCGAATGTCATTCACTAACTGTAATGCCATTTCTAAGTCACCCTATTCACGGGGGACATGGAGTCGAATCCAGGCCCAGTACACATATGCTGACAACACGATAGAGAATCACTACGGGGAGACCCCATCAAATCCAGTCACGTACTCACGTGACCAACTGGGGATATTTATCTTATCTCGGGACCAATGGGTGATAAACATCTTGAAAATGATGCAACTTACTGAAACTAGCTTCATTCAATGCCCGCCGATGAAGAACAAACGAAATGATTCAGGGTATGATCCTTGACAAGCACACAGATGTTTTGGCGTTGATTGAAACATGGTTAAACAGGGATGATGACTTTGTAATAAATGAATGACACCACTGGGTCATTGCTTCAAGCATGTACCTCGCGCCTCTTGGGGTGGGGGGATTTGGTATGTTAGAAGAGAACTTGTAAAGTTGTGAACAAACAAACTTCTCGTCACTTAAAACATTTGACCTTGATGGATGATTCTCTTATCCGTGAAAGACACATGCCAGTAAGGCTCCTCACTTTTTCGTTATCAACTCAAAAAAAAATACGCACAATATGTTATTCGATGAATTCGACCATTTTATCATAACTCGGGTTGTACTTAAGAAACGGTCGTCCTTAACTAGCTGGGGATATGAACTTTTACTTGGATGACAAGACAGAATGAGGGAGCCAAACGGTTTTTGAACTCAAGATCCGTTGAATTCCACAACATGTCAATTAATCTACCACATGATAGCAATACCTTATTTGGATTACCGTAATTTCTCGACCAAGCGATATCATGGTACCTTCATCGAGGTTCACGATCCTGTGCTGTCAGACCACTCTGCATATTGCGAAATACACGTATTTCTAAGAACCTATTGAGAAGGAAAAGATATATTAAGCGTTTCACGAAACTGAGTACTTTAACCCTATGTTTTGGTAAGGTCAGGTCAAGTCGAGGTAAGGAGGACGTCAATGTATGTAAACAGTTAGTTGACAAAGCTCAGCTTGATCAGCTCAGGATCAGTCATGCAATACTATGATTTTGTTTCCTGGTGTGGTTAAGTCTTGCTAAACCGAGTCAACGATATCCCATTTGTGCCCACCTCTTCAAATGTCTCTAATTTGATAAGTTATTAAAATGGATCAA
>JAODTK010001542.1:0-10368 GCA_026419785.1 Sclerodactyla briareus | reverse complement strand
GGGGTCCTCGACAATTGCAGAAGTTAATATTCAGAGTGTTTATGTTGACGATGCATCACACTCATCTACAATATAGTACGTAATCTAGGTATCTTTTGATCCGTGACCGTCAATATCAAGGGTGTGGTACACAGCCCTATTATCAGCTGCACAATATTACCGTATTCGTAATTATCTCACTCATTAGGCGGCCTGTTCTTCTTCTTCAGCTTTCGTCACTAGTAAGTTTAGGGGCTGCACGTACCAGAGCTTCACCCATGGGCATTTTATGATCAACAAATTTTGTAATCGGTAGAAATTTTGACATATTGTCGAACTCGGTCCTATCGTTGCCCCGACTTGAACATTCTAGCAGAACGTTCAACCAAATGCCTTGCGCATACACTATCCTCACCAGTGCGCGCGAGCGCGCATTTTTCTCAGATTTCCAGAGCACATCTGAAATAATCAGAAATCCCCAGCAGAAATTTAGGACATTAGCCAGCTTTAGCACTACTTGCCCCTTCCATGATATCAACTTTATGCCGTTATGCCCCCCACCCCAGGGCGACGCTACTAGGCCTAGCAGTATTTCATATGGTCGTTTATTTAATTCTGAGCGGAGGAACAGCATCGGTTGGTGAGTATTGGTGCCTAAAGGCATATCGGTCTCCTAGATGTTGAATGACAAACTGCAGTTAATGGGATATATTAACAGAGAATGAAAACTGTGTATAGAGGTCCAAAAACCCATTTTCAATAGGATATGTTCCTATGTGGAGTTATTGGCCTTCAAAGTTCGGGCCATTAAGCAGACAAATCGGGGAGAATCCCAATTGGCGCCATAACGCATGACGTCACACTGGAACAACCGACGGAAATTATGTTATGTATTTGATTGTTTCATTTTGTTGAATAATTAAGTCAACATTCAGTAGACGTTCTGTTGTCTTTTCTCACCAAGTGACATCAACACCTACCAACCCAGTAAGCGATCCTCTCCCATATCTAAATGCTTTTCGAGGTGAAATTAATGTATGAATTTCAAAAGAAAACGAAAGAATGTTTTTGCAGGGGGTGGCAAGCATAACATAATCTATTATTGCTGATGGATGCATCGATCTTGCGCAATACACATGCTTCACACTTCACAAAACTTCGAATGCACATAACCCCGAACGGAAGTTCTTATGAACTTCTGGTTTTGGACTGACGATTCAGTATTCATCAGCGTATAATTCGCCCCCTGTATGACTCAAGCTTGCCGTCGGTCCTTTAAAGATGGATTGTCTGTCAATGAAAATAACTCTGGTAAAACAAGTATACTGCACCCAGAAATTTAGACAAATTGAACCACTGGTTATGTCACGCATTTTTGCGTTCAAATAAAATGGATATTAATACTATTGAAAGTTATATGATTTACGATCTACCGGCGTTGTGCTGCACATCACGATATTTTCGTGACGTCATGAAAACCTCGCTCGTCGCTGTTAGTGACGGCCTAGCAGACGACAATCCATCTTTCCGAAAAGGCACTACCCAGATCTTCCTACTTCTTTCCACAACCTTAGTTTTTGTAGGGGCGCTGATATTTGAAAGGTGAGCTTGCCATATTATTCGAACACAAACTAACGCAAATCGCAAAAAGGCCTAAAATCCCATTTGAAGTTCACGACAGGAGAAAGCACAATTTCTGTGGGCACGCAGAATTTTGGGTTAAACATTCAGGTTGTTCACTCTGTCTCATTTCTCCAATCTCGCCCGAGTTGCCGCTTACTGGTGCTCGATGTTCAACTTGCAGTTGCACTGCTCGGGGGGGGCAAGGAAGCTGTCGTGACAAGGTGTTGGCCCTCATTGATTTCCAATGACAACTGACTGTTACTATAGGCGGGGGGGGGGGGTATTTTTAGCGTTAGACATTTAAGGCAGGAGAGGCGGCTTTAATGAGAGCAGATCATGGTCCCTCTTTCGAAAAGGAACATGTGTGTTCAACATAAATTTATGGTCGACAATGTGAGTCACCCGTAGTTCGCCAATTCATGCCTTAAGATGGCATTGTGGCGGGATCCACATAAATATCATAACCCATGACTTTATTCTCTGATAGCCTGTAGTGGGTGGGGGAGGGGCTTCCGGCCGCGATCCAATATTTATCATCCGAGGTGTCGGAAGTTGATGATGTCACCACTGCTTGGGACCAACAAACGTTGGACATTCTCCGAGAAGTTGTTTGCTTATATGGACTCAACAATAGCTACGTCCTATCATTTTTCGTTGTTGTTTTTAGCACCCCTTTTCCTCTCTCCTATACATCATACCCTTTGTTTCTCCCTTCTTTCCTCCTCCGCTTTTTTTTTTGCTCTCTTCCTTCTTTTTCTCCCTCTCCCGTTTTTCGTCCCCCAATTCCCGTTTCCTCCTTCTCTTACCCGGGGGAGTGGGGGGGACCCAACCCCGCCTGAGTGGTTTCAACCAACTGTTATTAGGGTGCTAAAAAAAAAGAGCCAGTTTGCAGATTGAATAACAGCCCGGAGGGTCGGCAAGGAGAGCGTTTCGAAAAAGTGGGGTATGGGGGGGGAGAACCATCAAACGCAATTATGATCTACGCGGGCGCCACACATTTGGCGCGAGGCGTTAGAAAGAAAATCAGAGTTGCATTCACTCCAATCGATCGGCGGCACTTTTCCAGGTCATGGCACCCCTTCTACATGTGTTGATTCGCGATGTAACGACCGACATAAAAAGGCATGTCATTGTGCATACTAAGAAAAGTTTACCGAGTATAACACATGCGGTCCTTTTTATTACCTTTCTTACTCTGGCTTTGTTGGCTGGGATCAAGGTGTCGACCGAACGGTCTCTGATGGGTTCGAAAGGATGAAAAGCATAGGCGTATGGGACTACTCCAATTTGGAGCAGAAAAAAAAAAACACAAAAAAAAAAAAAATTGGTTACGCCCGAATGTACACATTCAAGTCATTGGAACTAACCGCGGAACAAATTGCATGTTTTCGGGCATTATATCGAAAAAATCTGCAAAAAAGTTCAGGGCATTTTTTCACTTTGCTTTTTTTCCTTCCAAATTTTCCACGAAATTTTCAAGAGGAATTTTCAGCTCAGAATTCTTTTTTTTTGGGGCCGCACATTAGATCTGTCAAAACAACTGATTTAACTTGGTGGGGGGGGGTTTTTGGTTCTGGGTGGCTAGGTGTGCCCCAAGGCTTCTGATAATTAATCGAGTAAACGAAATGAATTCGAAGCATACATCGCATATTTATAGCCTAAACGCCTTGACGAAAGAAGCGCTATGCACGCGAAAACCACTTCGAGAACTCGGTATGAAACATGGGTAATCCTTCCAATTCGGCACTAGTCGGGTACAGATCTACACCTGGGGTCCGCAAATGGAATTAGTGGAACTTAAGACAATTTCCAACGCGATTATTGTTTGGTTAGACAAAAAAATTGAATCAGTTTAGAGTGATACAAAAACGAAGAGGTGAACCATTATCTTTTTTTTTATGACGGTCCGGAAAAGTGGTGGGAGGGACAAACATAGGATATCCCCCATTAAAAGTGGGGGGGACATGTCACCACCCCCACCCCCACCGTTGACGCCCATGATGACAGCATACGGAGATGGGTCGAGGTTGGACAAGCTCCTAAAGGATTCACCCTGAAATGGCACTAAACAGTGACCATTCCCATTTCAGATTGGTGCGGATTGATGACAATGTCTAACAACGGGAGTACCAAGTTCGTAAGAGTGGGGACTGAAGAAGAAAGCTGTTTTTTCTACAGTGAATTATGCAAATTGACTTGGCTCTCAGTGAACCAAATCTGTTTTAACATTTTGGGGACTGAAAGGAAAATCCTACCCACTAATTTCCATCAAAAACTCAACGAAAAATATTGAATAAAACTATGCCTCCGAGAACACCTAACTTGTTGAACTGGAGATGTCCATTTTCCCCGAGTTCGGGGGAATCCGCATGAAATATGCACACTAGCGATCTGATTAGCATATATAGGCTTGTGAAAATGTAATCAGTTCATCGACCCAATATCCTGTACATGTGCCAAAACCATATCACTATAGCACCTGCGATTTGTATGTACTCCTGTTAAGAACTCGAATAATGAAATACATAAATAGGCTAATCACCCTACTCAATTAGTGACTCTCGTGACCAAAAAGCTGAGCCGCTTCGTGTTTTCACTCAACACGGACCATAACGAAGTCATATAAACCGGTCCAGCATTGTACGCCTGTTAAGTATGAGCTATATTGGTACCGTATTTTTCAAAACTCCAAGAGTGAGCGCCCCTCCCGAACTGCCACTGGAGCTGATCATAGAAATAATCATATCCCCCACTTCGAGGATATTATGGTTTTGGTTCTACCGCCACCGCCGCCGGAAGATTTCGTGTCAAGTCTCCAACTAACGCTTTATACGATTGATTCCAAACTTGGGACAAATGTCCTGCCCTAGATAAATCCCGGAGGGTTCGGGACATGGGCTTCCTGCCATGATTGCGGCATTCTATTCTGGTAAAGTTTCCGCGGAGAAGAGTTTTGTCCGATTCACACGAGACTTAAGATGGTTCGGAAAACATGGCAATGATTTCACGGTCACCGGAGGTAAACTTTTCGAAAAAAATCTTGCCCGTTTTTCACTGAACTTGGTAGGTGTGGACTCCTAATGGTTCCGAAAAACATTGAAATGGTTTCAAAGTCACCGGAGGTCGAATCTTCGCAATATTTACGATTTCCGAAGGTCCCAAGAGGATTCCAAGGTCACCACTCACCAAAGGTGAAGTTTTTGCAAAATTTTGCATTTCAACAAAACTTGGTGTGATGTAGACTAAGTGGTTCCAAAGGTGAACCTCCATTCCTTTGGTCATAGATGTCGTCTTGTAGATTTATAAAGCCTAAATAACCATTATCGCTCTCCATCATGCGTAAAAGTGGGGATAGGCAGTTTGCGGTTTACCCGTCAGTCACGTCTAGTTGAGCTTTATAATCGCAACGTACATACAGAGCATATTCTGATGATGCTCGCATCTCTTGAATCGCGCTCACCCAGCTTATTCCTTGCAAATTTGGCGCTTTCGATATTGACACTGGCACCAGCAAAACAGAAGTTTCCTCTTTATATCGCAACTGCAGCAATTTCGAAGGGAATTGTTTGCAATTCGGAGGTCCTGCCACGCAAGCTCATTCCGTTTTGACCGCGGGAGGTCTTGGATCGGTTACCATAGACAATAGGATTGTTTTCCTCCAGATAGCACTTAAATTGCCTTATCAGAGTTTGCATATATAGGAACAAAATTTGCTAATCATGTCCACCAGATGAGTACCAAGTTCTGTGGAAACAAGGCAACCGCCCCCAGGTCTCGGCATGGTACGCGATCAGTGTTTTCATCTATGTCACCATGCGCAAAAATTACAAGAATTAAAGAGTGGCTTAAGATTCATGGGATTAGATTTGACCAGAAAACACCCCTACTGATCAGTGACCAATTCAAATCCATAAGGACTGATTATTGACCAATGTCTACCACATAAGCTTGTGGAAATGTGACTAGGATTGCCTATAAATGTATGCAAAGGAGACAAAAATCAACTTTCTGTTGCCTATCAGGTCACTTATCTAAGGACCAATGGGAACACAACCTATAATACATTCATTCGGAATTAAACATACCTTGAACATTGGCATGGAATGAAGCAATTTTACACACTGCATAACCCCTAGTGACATGATTCAATTGTAACATTTTGGCGAGACTAAAGGTAGACCACAGCTCTAGTGAAAACTGCCCCATCTAATAAAGTTGTCAGTATATCCTCAGTGTACCCCATAAGATTCCAATTAATACCAGCCATCCCAAGTTACTCCCCCCTCCCCCCAGCATCTCACACCAGAGCTCTGCAGGGTGTAACCTGACAAAGTGACCACTATGTCTCTCTTTGAACAAAGTTCAGGCGAAACAAAATCAGATTTTGACCCCTACGTGACCTTGATGACTTCAATGACAGGCGGTGTTTATAAAAATTGTACACTCCATGTGATGCATCCATCCTAGAAGCATATGGCATTCCAATGAAAACGCTCAATGTTTATTGCGAAAAAGCTATAAATTAACTTGACCCCTTGTGAACTACCAAAGTGAAGTGTCCAATCGAAGCGGAGGGAGTTGGTCTCCTCTAAAGCACACAAAGGTCTATCACAACCAAAATACAGTTTCTATTTTTTTTGCCCGTAATCATTAATAAGCACATTATTTCAAGACTCCACCTTAACCACATGACCAACCCACAGAGGTCAAATTGAGGGCGAGGTCACCCACACGCAGGTCAACAATTTTATACACGGTGAACCTCCAGTCTCACAGATATTAATTTCTCCGATATGGCCGGAAACAGTTTTGACCCCTAGTGACTTGAAGACCTTTAAGGCAATGGCAGTTTTTATAGAAAATTGTAACTCTCCATGTGATACATCCACTCCTAGGAGCATTTGCCTTTGAGAACATGACCCAGTGCTATTGCCAAAAAGTACTAAATCAGTTTTTGACCCCTACGGACCTCGAGACCTTCAATGACATGGCGGACTTTATAAAAGGGTGGTTTTTAAACCATTTCCTCCATGTGATGCATCCACCCTAGAAGCAAATTGCATGCCAATGAACACGCCATGTTATTGCGAAAAAACTATCAAATTGTAAACTTTGACCCCTTGTAAATACCAAAAGTATGCGTCCGAGCGAAAGCGGGAGTTGGTATCTCATAAAGCACACAAAGCGTCTATCACATTATCACAAAAATACAGTTTCTATTTTTTGTGCACGTACCTCCTTAAAATTAAGCACATTTATGCAAGACTCAACCTTTAACTTTAACCACATGACAACCCGACAGAGGTCAAATTGAGTAGAGGGTAACACACATGCAGGATAACATAATATCACATGGTGAACCTTCCACCCTTCTGGATATTCATTTCTCGGATTATGGCCAGAAAAAACAGTTGTTGACCCTAAGTGACCTTGAATGAAAGATTGAGTACATTAAATGACCGCTGGGGCCCTCGTCCCTACTGTAAAAAGTCATTGGGACTATAGATAACCATCTCCACCAAGTTTTGTCAAAACCCACAAACTTCAAAAATATCACAGAATAGCAAAAATTAGAACTATTAATAGCATATATCCATGCTAGGAATCTGATCGATTCGTGTACTCTTCATAGGTGTTATATGCCTGCTCCGGCACACCATGCATCCACCGATCAAGAGATATCTTTTACACAAACTTCCGGGCAATTTTCATTAAATATGCAAATTTATGCAAATGAGAATGGTCTTTTGGACCGAAAAAGGCGATGCACATCCGGAAAAATCCTTCTTCATCCTCGCGCACCTCCACAGAATGGTCACAGCATGTATGGCTTCCATCGGGTTCAGGAGAGATCTAACCGAACATACGGCCAGACAGAAGCGACAGGAACAGACAGACCGACGGCCGGACAGCACAGACAGACACACACCACACAACAGGTGACAACGATGGCGCTCCTTGAACAAAGTTCAGGCAAGACAATAAAAATGAAATTTGCCATGAATTAGAAATGGACGCAATCTTGTCCCCAGTGGACATTTCATTGGGCGCATTGCGGACCATGCGAAACTCGTATGAATTCGAACTGTTTCATAATATCGACACGTGGTAACATTATGACAAGTCAAACTGTTTTAACCTCAATGATCATGTTTTTTTTCTTTTTCGTATTTGACTCTACAGCTAGTTCACAAGATTTGTTCGCATTGATAGGGAGTAACCAATTGGATGTTAGATACTGGCTTGATGTCCTGTTTGTATATATATATTATAGAGCTCTATAGTATAATATATATATACATATTATATATTATTATATATATATATATACACTAATATATATATACAAACAGGACATAAAGCCAGTATGCTACATCGATTGTTCACCCACTATACATGGAACAACCTTCGATCTTCCTGTAGACTTCTATTTAGTCTAATCAGCGAGCACAAAAGCTCACCAACACCCTCTACTCTCCCACAGCAAGGACAATAACATGATGGAAATTCAGCTTTTTTTTTTGTATGGGTGTGGTTCCTGATCCCGCTTTCTGACAATGCTATCATCCTCTTCCCACTGCTGCCCATCACTCAGTGTGGAATATGTAGCTATGAAGAATGACAAAGCTGTTGAACCAGGTTAATCCAAAACAAAAAATATAGGGATTTCGTTCTGGCCTGCCTTGTGTTCACTTGTATGCCTCAAAGGCATAGCAGTGGACTCCTGTATCAATCAAGTCATATATTCACCAAAGCAAATGAAATTGATACAGTTGTAAAACAGGACACTAGACAATCAAGGATAATTTATCACGTATTGACCATGGAAACAAATTCTTCGAAAACGATATACATAAACCAGAAAGCAAGAGGCTCAGTCTCAGTGATCATGACTGTTCTGTCAACCTTAGGCCAGGACACACAGATATAAACGGGAGATTGTACGAGCTCATTATGGGCAAAATAACGTCTAACAAATTTCCTATCTTTCCCAAACCAACTAATTTAGCGGTTCCTGTACCGATCTGTATGAAAGCTACACACTAAATTTCAAGGTTTTCAGGGACTTTGAACTCTGCAACCTCTGGTGACCTCTGAACTGACCCCAAACCGATAGAATTCATGTACACATCATAGGGAACACACATACCAGTATGAGCTTCATGCATTAAGTTGGGGGTCATGACCAGATCGTGGGTTTTACAAGCCAAAAATTGGCCAATATATCCAATTTTCGCTGAATTTTTCTATTTTCGGACTAAAATTCACTCCTGACCTGAACCAACAAAAACAATAGCGTTCCTTGTCTCCCCACAAGAGATGGTGATACACCTAATTTCAACTGATAGGACCAACCATTCTGGACTTACGTGTTTACAAGGTTTTCTGACTGACCTCTGGTGACCTCTGACCTGACCCCAAAATGAAGGATCATGTACTCATATGGGGAACCAATACCAAGTATGAGCCTGACCAACTCAGACCTGTTCAAGTTATCGTGGTTACAAGCTGGGCGTCACCCACAAACACACACACGGACAGGATGCCCAGATTCCTCTGGCTCGTCAAGGAATCAAAAAAAGAGGCATACGAGGGAAAACTTTGAGTCAAGTATACATAATTAAAGTACATTACGATAAATAAGACCAGTCCACGGACAGGCATGCTCACTACTAAACAGCGTGATGTGCACAGAATAGCCTTGTGCCTAAGCACATGCTAAAAAAAAAACAATGCCGATCGAGTGGTAGTGTCAGCGTTAACGCACAATCAGCTATGCAAAATATGCTTTGTGAAATCAACAGTGGAATTTGCAGGATCACCTGTAATAGTGAAGTCAATATAAACAGTCTTTTGGAAATCGTCGTACCATACAACTTAGATTGGTTCTGAATAAAAAACCTACAGAATCGTGGAAAAGATTTTGGAGAACAAAGGAGGATTGTGAAACCTTTTTCGTCTTTATGTTAACAAGTGCGCAAAAAAAAAGCATTTACTGTGTAGGGTCATTGCATCGTTCTCTTGTGATGTCCATAGATTCTCACATTTTTAAAAGTTATATTACAATATACAACAAGGCAGCATGATAGAACTTCCAAAAATTTGGGGTATGGGAGTTTTGTTATGTCCTCTTCGCACCAGTGCTACTTATAGAAGAACATTTGTTACATGACCATGGCCCTTTAAGTAAGGTATAATGTATACTGAACGGTATGTTCATTTAAAGTATGGCTAGTTACCAAGGCATAACATCAAAACTCAGATGAAGCTGGCCTCAGCCTAGTGTAGCAATGCTGAGTTACTTCATCTGAGTTGTCATAGTCTTGATTATTCAGTGTGTTCAAAGTCCATTTCTACAGGTATGATTCCCACAGATGGTTATGCCGTGAACACATGACACAGCAGCGCATCAATCGCCCCAGACAGTCTGTACGTGCCCTTTAGAGCTCATCAGTGCAGCTAGAGTGCAAACCGCGACTGAAACATATTTATGCGAGAAAACCACACACCACTCTCTCTCTCCTAATATTATAATATATCGGCCATAAGTCAGATGAGTTATGTAGAATATGATCAGGGGGGGAAGGGCAGTGTAAAGTGTGAGAAACCGTCCAAGACAGCACTTTTTTCTGGCAGCCAATGATAACCATGTTTAGAGTTGACCTAGTGCAATGCTACATGAGATTCACTGACATTGCCTCTGTTCAGACACCACCAGAGTGAAGTAGTCCAGTACTGATCAGGCTCCAGGCTTGGCTTGCGATT
>JAODTK010001541.1:0-10976 GCA_026419785.1 Sclerodactyla briareus | reverse complement strand
GCAAAATTGCATACCCTTGAATATATTTAGAGATATCTCATATTAAATATATTACTGAACATCATCATTACAGGCAACTGTGCATCAGTTCTGTACTGTAGGACTCTGTCATGGTGAAGGCGGGCTTGCATTCGCTTGCATTAGCAGAGCCGCCAGACACCATTTGCCTTAGACTTCCAGAACTATCAAAGCATTATGACTGGCTAAATGCCTAAGACTGACACACACCAGTAATGGCCTAATATGACTGTTCACATTTGCATGCAATCTGTATAGTCCGACCGTTGTTGTAGATGTGATTTCACATTCGACATTGCTTGCTCAAGAGTCATTTGCAAACAAGACCGTATATCCTTAATTGTGAGTTACTCTGACCAGCTGCTTAAAAATGCAAATAGAAGAGGTTATCTGAAAAATAACAGACCCGGGACGGCCGAACAGCTAAACCAGTTGTTTTCATTGTGGTTCATTACTTAGTGAATAGTGCAGAGATAATATTTTAATAAAGCGAATGTGAGCATGCCACAGGTTTGGACCATTGTGTGTGGCAATGACACAGTTTTACCTCACCAATTTAGACACAGGGTTGTCCACCAAAAACCTGTGTCATCTGGCTGGTACCATATTTTCCAGTTTGAAGGGTGGCAAAACTGTGGCAATGTGGGCAATAAATATTAATTCATATGTGAACGGCTATGTGAGTGAAACATGGAACTTAAGGATCCATAATATGATACCAGAAGGTTAGGCAGCTGAACTGGCTGTCACTAGCAGGGTAGTAGGGACTCTCCAGTCTAGCCTTGTATCCAGTGCTACCTGTCGATGACTCAATGTATAGGTAACTGCCGTAAGAAAAATTTACGCGATTATTTATCGCATGTATTATATGTAAACTCCTAACAGATTTTATTGATCCAATGTATCATGTTCTATTGAAGAGTCATCAGAACTACTCTACCATTATAAATGGATGAGCATTGGTTAGCAATAGCAATACTAAAACATGGGACAATTGTATTATAACATAACATATCTGCAATAGAATTGTCCACATTACTTTTACTCTTATTAGCTGGATGAGCACAGCGTACCAATAGGAATGCTATAACACATGCCGATGCAAGAGAAACCATCCGTATACCTGCCTATCATAAAGCAGATGACATTGGGTCACGCCATGGTACTCCCAATAACACGACCCATTGCAATGTTACAGTGATATCAGGAGGAATAGCATCAGCACTACTATATAACAGAATGCACATTGCTCAGGAATTCGTATCAATATAGTAACATGAATATGTGATATTAGAGCTATAACATATCATGCATCAGTAACAACAGTATACTTCAATATGATTACAGGATGTGCATCCGTCCATGCAATACTAATACTATAGAACATGCTATGTGATACTTAGCTATCACATGATAGCATTAATAACCAACAGTATTATTACTCACTATTATTACCTGGATGTGCTATCCGTCATGCAATACTAATACTATATAACATAACTATGGTGATCTATAGCTGTCACAATGAATATGCATTATAACCATCATTTACTACTCACTATGTTTTTTTACTGACTGAGCATCGATCATGGCAACTAATCATACTACTACTGGGTCCTTATTACAGCCTACTATAAATGATCCTACATAGCACAACTATAACATACCAATGTGAATACAGCAGCTATAAGCAACATCAACATCACGGTACTTTACTTCAACATATTTGATTGAACTTTATCAAATTGCATGTCCCCACAAGAGAAAAGTAACAATCACCTAACCTAAAGTTTTACCAAGCAATAGTCCTATGAGGGCCATGTGCTAGTGACTGCCTGAGTAAACAATCACCTACCCTAGCTGTTCCGTAGGTGTGCTCAACCGAGGGCCAGTGGCTAGTGGATTTGGTCGGCCCATAGTTCTGAATCCAGTCAAAGTTGTAGCCTGACGCAGCATTGGATCAGGTACAAATCATCCTCAAGTCACCTACCTAAAGTTGTACCATAGCAATAGTCTATCAAGGGGCGTGCTAGTGGCTGGCCTAGAGTACAACACCTACCTAGAGCTGTGCCATAAGGTGTGGGTCCACCGAGGGCCCGGTGCTAGTGGCTGCCTAGAGTGACAATCACCTCCTAAGTCTGGTCCATAGGCGTGGTCCACCAAGGGCCCTGTGCTAGTGGTGGCCTAGAGGACAATCACCTAACTAGAGCGGTGCCCCAGGTGTGGCCATGAGGGCCCTTGGGCAGTGGCTGGACTAGAATACAATCACCTACCTAGAGCTTGGCCAGTAGTGGGTGTGGTCCACCGAGGGCCCTGTGCTGTGGATGTGGTCGGCCCAGAGTTCTGAATCCAGGTCAAAAGTTGTTCGCCTGACGGCCGAATTGGACCAGTTAAGAGATGTATCCGAAAGTCACAGTACCTTGATTGAATAAGCAAAGAGAGAATGGGGGATGTATTACTCCTGAAATATTATGAGAATGACCCTATTATCATAACGGAAACATACTAGCACCAATGAGTAGCAGTGTTCCTAGGCATTCCGAGACCTGGAGAGCCAAAAAGATTAGTGATCATTGATGGAATTCTGAGCATTTTTAGACTTGTGTGCACACACGATTCCTCAGATTTTCCTCTGTTGACTCAAAGGACCTTTGACTGACCCCAGACAATAAGGTTCATGGGCCCATCATGGGGAACCCAGCAGGAGTATATGAAAATGACCCATCAGATGGGGTGGACTTATCGTGATCACAAGCGGAAATTGCCAAAAATATCGATTTTCACAATTCCTAATTTTTCACCCCAAATGACTCCCAATCCACAATAGGGTACTTGTACTTCCCTAAAATAAGGCTGCACCATATTTCAGCTTGATCAGACCAGCTTCTAGACTGGGTGGCATTCGCGAAGTTTTTTGAAATTTTAAAATTCCAGGATGGGAATGTTTTACTTATTTCCAATTCATATGAAAGAAAGTAATTACAGACCAATTAGAAAAACTGTGAAAGCTGTACTTTTGCACTAGTTTCCAAGCACTACAGCACTACTACACTTAGTCTAACGTGATTATGTAGAAGTATCACAGAGGTAATCAGACCAAGCATCCTTGACTTATCATGTTCACACCCGATTTACGGCTTGGCACTTCTGTTTTGACCTCAGATGTCCATTGTGACTTGACCTCGAGAATCATGTACTCAGTATTGGGAACCCATATACCAGTATGAGCTCACCCATCCAGGTGTGATTGAGTTATCATGAGCACAAGCCCAGGCATCACATGCACACGCACACAAACACCTACACAAAACCTTTTGCCTCAAATCCCATGACTTCCCGGTTTGAGCTGTATCATCTTTTTTGAATTCCCAGGGTAATCATAGTGAGGTCTATGAACCATGAGTAATGAGGCAAAATTAATCATTCAAGCGCACATTACAAACAAATTTTAGCTATACAAGAATAATATTAGCTTATCGTACATTGCTGTGAACCCAAACACAAAACTAGTGATCGATCGCTTCCCATTATGAGTTTTTTCCCTTTATGATAAATGTTCACTGATATGTGATCAAATTGTTTAATCAATTTGGTTGAAATGGCTTACAATGAAAGGGTGTGGGGCCCACTACTTCCTACAGGTTCTCCCAAAAGATAAAGCATACAATACACTAACCTAATGGAACAAAACAAACGGTCATATATGTACGTATAGTTCACGTCAGATCGGATCGAACATCGGCCAATGTTGGAAAGGGGAAAAAACATTGGCCAATCGGATCGGCATGAAAAAGTCAGTTTGGTAGAGCCCGTGGATGATATAAAAATGATCTGAATGTTGGCACATCCTTGATTTTACCTTCACGTGGATGGACAGCCCCCTGCGGTGTCTGGACTCAGCTATTGCGGATGCGCCAGTACTCAATGAACCAATCGGCCTCAATTACAATTGGAAGATGTGAGAGTGATGTAGCTTGTCCCTTGCGCCATGAGAGTCCACGGTTACTGTAAAACAACCAATACACGTTGTATCCCAGTATGATCATTATTAAAAATGGAGAATGGCGAATGTTAAAACTGGAGAGAATAAGTACCAAGCTGATTATAAAAAATGCCACGGTGTGCCTCCAAACTCTGGAGCTTTCATATCCCACCATGAATAAATGCATCGGTACTATAACTACACCTTATTGCTAGTCTCAAATCGATGATGAAAATTCTACGGTTTTTTATGTTCTGAGTTTGTCTCTGGTATTTTCACTCCATTCTGTTTCGTATTTTCAATTTCTCATTCCGATATTTTTGTACAGCTTTCTTTTTAATGGGCATTTGTGCTCCAGTGTGCTGAATTTCTATATTTGCTTCTGCATATGTTTTCTTGTTTCCGTTGTATTGGGGTGTTTGTCTCAAAGAGCATCAGGTAAAGATTGCAAGATCAGTACATGTAGCTGTGTAGTTGAGAATTGAGGCTTTAAATGCCACGGTGTGAAAAAACCGTTCCATCGATCACCTTCAAGACTTACCAAACCTTTTCCCAGAGAGGGTCCATATGTCGTATAACGATGACATCATAATTATGACACAGCCAGCGCACCCACGTTGATGTCACCGTAGATGAATAAGAGAAGGTAGACAGTTGATCCTGAGGTCTCCTGATAGGAGGGGCTATTAGAGTCTGCTACCTCGCCTGTAGTGCGTGGAGGTGGGTGTAAGCATACAGGAATGTACCTGAAAATAAAACAAAAAGATATCCAGCTCGGCATGGTGCGTTCCTTGGTGGGTTGTTCTCTCCCGACATGGTGTCATTCTCCATCTCGATCAGAAATACCAATGACTAACTAGAGAACTAATGAGTTCAGAAGTTTCAAACCACACACCACAGTTACCTTCAAAGCCTGCAATCAGAAATGAGTGCAACTGATAGTCAAATAAATTACACTCGGATAGGTATCTGTGATGCATTACTGGTCTATCTTGGCATTGGACTTCGTAAAGCAACACAGTATAAATCATATAGAGGACATACCATAATAGAGTTTTGGTGTAGTCAAGTGGGGGTCAGGCCATCATTGAGGATGCCATTGCTACCCTGAGACCAGTCAAAGTCATTCCAGCCCATCTGATACCACGAGAGGACCCAGTCTCAAATGTACAAGAGCCTTATATAGCAAGTGCGAAAATTTGAAGAAAAAAAAGTGTAGCAGGGGGGGAAAATTGACAAATGTAACCAAAGAAGTAGACAGCCAAATGGTTTAGTGATTCTTCAACTCTTTTATGATAACTAGCTATATCCAGGAGGAACAGAGGCAAATGGGGGAATTGTAACATCTCATTAGGCCAAACATGACATTTCTCACAAATTCCCATTGTTCACGAAAAATTACACCAATTGGCAAACGATAGAGTACCTTTACTCTTGAACAGAACCACACTGATTTTCAACTTGATCAGACAGCATTCTGGACTTATTGTGCTTACAAGGATTCTTCCAACTCTGGCTATAATAGACTTCCGACCTGACCAAAAAACAGGCTTCATGGAAACACACATATTAATTATGAGATCCATGACACCTGGGGATGTGTTATGATGTTTAAAAATAACCAAAATATCAATTTGGCACCAAAATTCAGATAAGATCTGGATCTTACTGCCTAGACCAAAATCAATTGGCATTCATGCACTCGTCGAGAAGCTACACACTAATTTCAACTTGATCAGGACAAGCATTCTGACTTGCCAATGTTACAAAGTTACAAAAACCATGTCCTCGAGTTGGACATTGGAAGACATCTGACTGACCCCACCATAATAGGGTTCATGCAACCACACATCACAGGAAACATTGTATACAAAATCATGTGGTTTGTACATTAAGGTGGGGTCGATCACAAGTTTATATCTGAAATTAGCCCAAATTACATTTATTTTACAGAAAATTTCAATTGTTTACCAAAAATTTACCCCAGAAACCATCTAAACCAGAAAAAATTCTTGGGTTTCTTGAATCCTCAAAGAAAACAAATTTGTATTGATCAGACCAACACTCTCGAAAGGATTTTTTTAACTATGAACTCCGGTGATCTCTGAGAACTTCAAGATGACCTCTGAACTGACCCCAAAAACAATAGGGTTCATGCAGTCCATCATGGCGAACCACAATCAACCTAGTGAGTTTCATCATTCAGGTGGGGTTGATGTATATGTGGTTTAAGGCCAAAAAATATAGATATTTCACCAAAATTTAAAGTTCATACAAAAGAAACCACTCATTGAAACCACAACCAATGGGTTCTTTACTCCCACGAGAAATGTACACCACCCAAGTTTTGGGCTGATCAGACCAGGCATTCTGGACTAGGAAATCTAGTGACCTCAAATGACCTCTGACCAACACAATGGGAGTTCAATTTTTCAAAATATGACCCCTATTTGTACCAAAAACTATAAGGTTATCAAAACTCTCCTTGAGAAAGCTACACATCAAATTCACCTTAATCAGACCAAGCTTTCTGGACTTATTTCTGTTTACAAGGATTTCAGACTCTTGGCCTCGAGGCTAGCTGTTATCTCATAAGAAGCAGAAAAGAAGGAAAAAACACTCACAAATTATCATTATTGGACGGGCTGATTATCTACATAAAAAAGAACGCTTAAATTCATGGAACGGGAGGGGGGTGGTGAATGAAGTTCAAGAAGACCCATAATTTGCGACAAGTCAAATGGCAAATGACAATGGAATTAATCCATCTCGACTAGACTAACTTGTAGAGTGGGGGCACCAGCAAAAGGGACCGGAAAATAGAAAAACATCATTCAATTGCGATGTCGCCTGTGAAAAGATAACCCTCGTTTGCTCAAAGATACCTGTCAGAAAGAAGATAATGCTTGATGATGCTCGATGAGGGCGACATCAATTCCCGCCTCATGCCACTAGCTAATAATACAAGTTCCTCGGAGAAGAAGAAACACACATGTTCCATTGATGGGGGTAAAAATGCTTCAAAAAAAAAATCTGCATCAATTTGATGTTTTTCTCAAGATATTTGGAAACTGGAGTGCCCAATGTTGTTAATAATGCAGATAGGGACAAGAACACCACCTTATTTTTTTATTTTTTTTTGGGGGGGGGTGGGGGGGGGGGGGAAAGAGTGAACAAATGGGGTTGACAAATTGAGGAACAAACTATGGAAAAGTGATTGATGTTGAAACACATGATCAGCACTCTGACCTCCACTAACCTGCAACTGTCAGCCCAGCAACCACTCTAATCCTCCAATGAGCAGCAACCGTCAGCCCAGCCAACCACTCTAATCATACACTTAACCAGCTACTGTCAGCCCAGCCAACCACTCTAATCCTCCACTAAGACCCGCCCCGGTCGCCAGCAACCACTCTCATCCTCCAACTTAACTAGACACTGTCGGCCAGCAACCACTCTGATCCTCCATAACCAGCCACTGTCAGCCCAGCAAACCACTCTAATCCTCCACTTAAACCAGCCACGTCCGCCCAGCCCAATACACCTCTATCCTCCACTTAACCAGCCACTGTCAGCCCAGCCAACCACTCTAATCCTCCACTTAACCAGCCACTGTCAGTGCAGCCAAACACGCTATCCTCCACTAACCCGCCACGGTCAGCCCAGCCAACACTCTAATACCTCCACTTAACCAGCCACTCAGTACAGCCCAGCAAACACTCTAATACTCCACTTAACCAGCCACTGTCAGCCCAGCCAACCACTCTAATCCTTCCACTGAACCAGCCACTGTCAGCACAGCCACCACTCTAATACTCCACTTAACCAGCCATTGGCAGGCCCAGCCAACCATTCTAATCCTCCACTTAAGCAGCACTGTCAGTCCAGCCAACCACTCTAATCGTCACTGCCAAGGAATGTTATGATAAACACCAACTAACAGTAGATTTACATGTACGTTTTATTACTGTTACACAAGATGCAGAGTTTCTTTGAATCTTTTTAGGTGTGTCCCTCTACCACTTTATTCGTTACCTCATGTCAGAGTAACCCAAACTTTGGAGGTGGCATACCGGCCATCCGAGGGTAGGGCTTTATGTGAGCCAAACCCTTCCTCCAGCGGTTGCCCTGACTTTGGCTCCTGTTGTGAATATGAATCGCCTCTGTGTACCCAATCCAGTATGACATTCAGTGTGCGAATGGTGCCCCGTACATGTGGTAAGTATAAGATAAGACAAGGCCTCGTCCCCCGTTGCTCGCTGCGGGTGATGAGTGCTAACCGGGCTACCCAGTAGTTCAGGTTGGGGGCTCGAGCCGCCCCCAGGTCTACAATATACATGTAGTAACCTGTTGGGTGGAAATGAATAGATAACGGTCCTTCTCTCGTATTACAGATGTGTTCTTGCTTCTGCTGATACTTACTCTCCTAATGGAAAAATACCAATCAGTACTATTAATACCAATCAGTCTACTATTTTTTTAAATAAAATCAGTCTACTAATAATACCAATCAGTCTACTATGAAACCAATCAGTCTACTATTAATACCAATCAGTCACTAGTAATACAATCAAGTCTACTATTAACACAATAAGTCTACTATTATACCAATCAATCTACTATTAATACCAAATCAGTTACTTTACTACCAATCAGTCTACTATTAATACAACAAGGTCTACTATTAACCAATGACCAGCTCAAACGGTTTCACTGCTTAAGACTGTTGGTGTGCAGAAGTTTGCCATTCGTGCATACACCATATTATTTAACCCTGATAATAAATGTTCCACCTTAACAATAGCATATGTTCATGTCAAAGGAAAGAGAATCACAGGGACAGGAGGCATTCACTTTTCACATCAAAAAAGTAAAGGTTGCTCAATTGCAACATTTCTTTTTCAGCGTGAGGGAGTTATGTAAAATGAAACCTTCATCTCAGATTGAACCAAGTGAACCATTTCCATTTGTGTGTGTTCTGTGGCATGACCCTTTTCGACAAATGTGAAAATCATCAGAATACAAGCACCTCCATTAGAAGAAGTGATCTAACGTATCTAACGGGATACGTCTGAGGGTGCATAGTGGTTTACAGCTTGTAGATTGAAGTGTTTCAAGTGCCTACATAGATCCTGTGATGTGATTAACTGTTGAGCAACCAATTGAGTGTTGCATCTAAATTAAGTTTACACCTTTTAAACTTGCCGCTTATTCACCATGACTATAAATTTATAATTACAGATTCAGATTGTTCACCTGCTTGGATGACAGCTAGGTGGAAAACTCTTTCGTAGAAAAGATTCCGATACAATTCCAGGAATCTGAAGGAAAATACAATGGCGGGACCACAAAACTACATACTGGATTTATATCTAACATACCTGCCCCTGTTGTGTGGTCTGACGTTGGTCCGGTGGATGTAGATGATGTGGTCCCTTTATATCTCGTCAAGTCAAAAGTTCATCATCTTTCAACTGGTAGTAACCACAGGTATCAGCTTCAAAGGGGCAGTGGCATCGGGTGAACAAAATATTAAGATTATAAATGTACATTAAAAACTCGACACCAAAAAAAATAGTCCATTAGAGGTAACATTATTTGTTTTAACCTGGTCCTTTCCAATTGTTTTGTTTGTCACAACAACTCAATTGGAAGTGTGATGAAGGTAACCAATCTCAAAATTGAACCAGAAATGAACCAGAAAATAATTTAAAGATTCTTGACTGATGATATCAAACAAGTAAGCCATGAAAAACTTTCATGTTACTCAATAGAGGAACACACATATTATGTATGAGCTCTATCCATTTGGGCGTGGTAAAGTTATCGTGGTAAGAGCTAAATTAGCCGACAATTATCAATTTCTCACAATCTCCTATTTTCCTGAAAATGACTCCCCCGGTCTGAACAACAACCAAGATGTCATGTTAACTCTCCATGAATGTCGGCACCCTTTTTTAAAATGTACAAATTTTATGATCATTAGCCATGATGAGGACCCACACTACAAGTATGAGTCCCAAGACCTATCTAATTGTAAAAAGTTTGAACAATTTGGCAAAAATAGAAAGGTTACAAAATTTCTCCATTTTTTCACTTCATAAATGACGCTCCGTTACATAAAATACGATAGCTGGAATATAACATCCTTCCAGAGAGAGCTGCAAACCCAAACTTTATCCTGGCCCTCGCAAGCCTTCTCGACTTGTGAATAAAAAAAAAAATTCTGGCTGTGAACTCTTTTGACCTTTTAGATGACCTTGGCCTGACTCAAAACAATAGAGACCATGTATTCTTCATCAGGAAAACACATACCATGAAGAATATGTTTATGCTGGCATCCACCCTAATGTCATATTGAACATGCGCAGCTAAACATGCACAGGCTTGTGTCTGCTCCCCCCTCCCCCTTCCCACCCCCCTCCGTCAATTATTTGTTCGATTATGCCCCAGCTCTATGATACAGAAAAGGAAGATAGATATTCATTATTGCACTTGGGCAGATTATATCAATTGTCAAGTTTGCTCTGACCTTAGTATATTTGGTACAAGAATACAAGGAAATCTTAAGCAACGAAATATTTGAATTCGATTTTATTTCTAAGGGTTCCAGGAAGCCAACTAAGGCATCTAGGAAACCCTGGCATATTGATCGGGATGGGCACCGACGAGAACTCGCATTTCTTCTCGACTAGGGCTCAGTTTGATTAACGAGGCCGGAGAGTAACTAATCTCAAAACTGCTCCCGGGACCACCATTTACGGCCCCATCCGAAAGGAGATCACGAACTCCAGGAACCCGACCACTTTCCGCAGAAACTGGCGGAGGGGAAGGTCGAGTTTACGTGAATGCTCAACAGCCCAACAGACAAGACTATTGCAAATACCCGTTCGTAACAAATCCCAGTCAACCCCCAGAAATCCACTGCATCAAAGCGACCACCATGAAGTGAAGACCAAGCACCTCACCATCGCAA
>JAODTK010001540.1:0-20192 GCA_026419785.1 Sclerodactyla briareus | reverse complement strand
CCAATAAAAAGGATTGAGAAAATGTGATATTTGGCAGTTTGCTGACCTCGAATGACCTGTTTGATGACATGACGGTTTTTATGAAAAATGCTTGCCTCAATGTGATGACCAAGCCCCAAAAGCATCATGTTCATCAGGTACACACACCCTATGCTATCGCCCCAAAAGGTATTAAAATAACCTTTAGGCCCCTTGTTGTACTTAAGACCAGGTGTCAGATGAAGCGGGGGTTGGTTTCGTTTATGTAGAAGATATAGAACTATCACATATCCAAATTCGACAGTTTTTATTATTCGCTGTAACTACGAAAAATAAGCACAATTTCTTAAACTTGGACCTTTGACCATTGACCTGTCTTAGATGTTGATGTACTGTAACCCGAAAATCCATAAGAAATCTCTACGAGCACCCTAGCTGCATTTCATTCCAATTGTACTGGCCATTTAAAAAATTCATAAACATTGTGTTAATTTTGCAAATTATTCACTTTAAATGACCCTAAGTGACCTTTACACTGTTGTTAAATTATCGGGACAAGGTGTACCATCTCAACCAAGTTTCATGAGGTTCACAATGAACAACACAATGAAAACAATTGAACCACACAATTTATAGCGAAAAAAGCTATTAATTAAACTTTGACCTCTTGTAATACCAAAGTATGCGTCCGATCGGAAAGCGGGAGTTGGTTTCCTCCATGAAGCACACAAAGGTCTATCACATATCCAAAAATAAACAGTTGTTTTGGCCCGTAACTCCTTAAATAAAATAAGCACATTTATTCAAGACTCAACCTTTAATCACATGACACCGGCAGAGGTCACATTGAGGTCAGAGGTCACACACAGCAGGTCAACAATTATATCTCAAGGGGACACCTCCAGCCTTTCACGGATATTCCAATTTCCGATGATGGCCGAAAACAGTTTTTGACCCCTAAGTGACCTTGAATGACCTTGTTTAAGGACATGGCAGTTTTATGAAAATTGTAATCGCCATGTGAGACATCCACAAACTCCTAGGAGCATTTTGCATTTGATGAAACTGCCCAGTGCTATTGCCAAAAAGTACTAAATTCAGTTTTGACCCCTAAAGTGTCCCTTGGATGACCGTCAATGAATGGCAGTTTTTATAAAAATTGTACTCTCCACGTGATGCATTCACTCCTAGAGATTTGCAATTTCCAAGAACATGCCCAATGTTTTATGCGAAAAAAAGTATTTTACATTAAAACTTTGACCCCTTGTAACTACCAAAGTATGCGTCCGATCGAAGCGGGAGTTGGTTTCCTCCATGAAGCACACAAAGGTTCTATCACATATCCAAAAATAACCAGTTTCTATTTTTTTTGCCCGTAACTCCTTAAATAAGCACACATTTAATTCCGAGAAGAAGAACAAACCTTTAAACACATGACCACCGACAGAGGTAAATTGAGGTCCGAGGGTCCACCACATGCAGGTCAACAATTATATGACAATAGGGAACCTTCCAGCCTTCACAAATATTCAATTCTCAAATTATAGCCAAACAGTTTTTGACCCTTAAGGGACCTGAATGACCTTAAGGACATGGCAGCAGCTTTTAATGAAAGATTGAACCTTCCATGTGATAATCCAATCCGAGGGCATTTTGCCATTCTGATGAAATGACCAGTGCTATGCCAAAAAGTATATAATCAGGTTTTTACCTACGTGACTCGATGACCTCCTTCAATAACTTGACGGTTTTTATAAAAATTTTACTCTCCATGTGATGCATCCAATTTAGAGAAGGCAGATTGCCATTTCCAATGAACCACCTAATGTTATTGGGAAAAAGCTAATAAATTAAACTTGACCCCTTGTAACTACCAAAGTATGCGTCCTGTCGAAGAATGACAGATTTAGTAACATTAAAGACCCTGGGGCCCTAGTCCCTATGTAAATCATTGGGACTTAGATAAAACCATCCACCAAGCTTCGTCAAAATCAAACAAACTTCAAAATATCGCAGAAATAGCAAAATTTGACTACTGAATTAGCATATATAATGCAAGAGGAATCTGATCAATGTGTACTCTCATAGTTGTTAGATACCCTGAACGCGCATCACCATGCATCTACCGATTCAAGCAGATATCTTGTACCACAAGACTTCCGGGCCAATTTTCATTAAATATGCCAAAGTAGGCAAAGGAATGGTCTTTGGGCCGAAAGTGGATGCACATCGGTAACTCTTCACCGCACACGTCCACAAGAAGGTCCCAGCCTGATGGCTTCACGGTTCGGGAGATATCTAACCGCACATACGCACGGACAGACTACAGGACAGTACAGGACCACCACACACAACAAAAGTGACCACTATGTCTCTCCTGAACAAAGTTCAGGCGAGACAAAAATGACTTTCGCCCCAAATGACCCCCTAGCTGACCTTTGACCTCAAATTACTGAACATCCCATATGTAACACTGGTCACTCTATACTGACCTTTCAGGAACATCCGATTTGAACTACGGAAGCAATTTGCAGGTTTGTAGCTAGAAGACTTTTACGTCAAATCCTGCACACTTGTATGTACCATTGGTCAATATAATAATAACCAAATATCATGACATTCATTTTAATATGTGGGAGGATGAACGTTGTGACTGTTTGACCCCAAAAAGGACCTTGGCCAAATGACCCATAGATGACCTTTGACCTCAAAATTCTGAACACCCCGAATGTACCATGATCAGATAATACTAACCAGTTTATGAACATCCGATTTGCTCTTAGGACTGGAGAAGAAGCATTTTGCAACTTGTCCCAAATGGCCAAAAATTGACCTTTGACCGCAATTTTCCGAACATCCAAGATGTGATACCTTCATTCAGTAATCATTGTGACCAAGTTTATCCTGAACCGGACCACACACTGCAGGAGTAGCAGTGGTAGGTAGGTAGGTCGGCGACCAAGATAGGCGGGAGGGGGGAGCCTCCGGGTGCTCCAGTGAGACCAACACTATGGCGACTGGATTTGAAGCTGCAAAACTCACTCAGGGAGTATAGACAAAGCGAATGCTCAAACACAGTGTCATGTATATTTAGCCGCATTTTGTTCTGTAATCCCCAACTATTACTGAAATATCATGGCCAATTGAAAATAAACAAGGAGATACAAATAATGACAAAAACCATTGGAAGAATGTTCCAGGGCCAGGGATAACTTGAAGGCCCCAAAATAGTATCACACTATTGTGAGACACAGGTGGACCGGGTCCACACTCACAGTTTGGAATGGGGCCTGGAACAGCTCCCGTGGACATTGGGATCCAAGTGGGAATGTGGCAGTATACTCTGTAGTAGGCACTTCATCCAAATTATGTCTGCGGACGACTTGGGAATTACATCAGTATACCCAAGTACCAATGTTACCAATACCTCCCCCACCCCCACTCCTCCCTCCCCAGGCTGGCACTGTCATTGTAGGTCCGTTGTGATGTGTGGTGCGTTGGGTGACACAATTTGTGAGAGAAGTGCAATTGATTAATATTTACGAATAAGCTGTAAGAATCCACCCCATATAGATTTGTGATTAAGACACTGATGAGGACACAGGGATAAAACCAGTATAGTATACAAAGCCATTCAAGGGGATGGAAAACCTCATGAAACACCAAGAAGTTGGGGGAAGGGGATAGTTCAGAGCAGATATGGGGAATTGAGGCAGCAATGATCAATGTCCCCACTCCCACTGTGGGGCGCTCTTGTGGAACATCACTAAATTATCATATCTCAATTGTATCTTTTAGAAGAAGTTGAAATGCTTTTCAATCACTGTCGGCATATTGAGGAAACAGCAATTTACACTCTCGAAGCCCCCCCCCCCCATGCCCTCAAGTAGGAGAATTTGCCGACCAGCATTGTGACCTTGCCAGTCAGGTCAGCCACTAACCGAGTCACAGCAATCCACCGTGGAGCGATGAATGCCGTAGATCGATTCAGCGAGTGGACTTGGTAACATCTCGGCTATGTGTAGCCTTCCTGCCCTCCTGTCCGTCTTACCCGAGGAGACCCATGATCTACACTGGGCAAAACTTTTTCATTCTGGGGCGGTGATTTGTGCACTCAACCACCTTGTTGTGGCCAAAGGTTCATACATTCGTATTGATGCCCATGGCAGAGGCTTTATCATAGGCAAATTATCATTCTGAACTCATTACATGCTGCGTTTGTTCAGGGATTAATAAGGGGCGAGCGGGTAGTCGTGTTTAACCAACGGGATAAGTGACGACCGGGGTTATTTCAAATTAAGGCATATGCTTTATAAAAGTCACATATACCATTGATTAACCCGTCTTTATATAACGTGAAATTAGTGGAAATGGCATCAAACGACCCCTCCACCATGATATGACAAAAATAGGAAAACCGCGAGGATAGAGTCTTGTTGCGAGAATAAATTAACAATAACAATACGCGCATCTCTCGAATACATCTGGAAATATGAGCGCGCACAAAGTCAGTGGTGCTAACTGTTGTATATGCGCCGGTAGATGCATAAAAACAAGTGGTCTCACCCAAAATTGCTTCTGAGAGCAGTGCACTTACATCACATGTGATTGCACATTCAATCGCGGCGAATGTTTCATGCACGTGCATTCAAAAACATTCTTATGCTATGATTGTGGCACTAGTAATACACATAATTAATGAAAATAATGCACAAGGATTCTTAGCCATACAGCAACGAAGAGTACACGTTATTGTAAAAAAGATACACGTGACACACACCCAATGGAATTCAAACACCAGTCCAATAATGAGGGTTAAATGCACATTCAACTGCCATGATTCAGCAATCAGAAAGGAGTCTTCACGGCGAGTATGATAGGAATGATATTTGGAACATCAATTCGAACCTGACTCAAGTGGGTTGACGTGTATCAGGTAGTAAACATTGATACTGCCAACATGCTCCCCCCCCCCCCCCGGCCCCGCATTCAGGGGCCTTAAAAACTGATGCCTATGGGCACACCTTAGAAAAGAGAAAATTCTCACACCATAAAAATAGGCACAAGTATCCAAAACTAATTAAGGGCAAGCATTTAAAGCTCACTAACTCCAACATGGTGGGGCATCAACATGAAGTGAGAAACCAACCCACACATGGTGCTCCATCCCGCTGTCCCATCTGACTACCCCCCCCTGGGGTGTCGTAAATGATGCCCAGGGTTGGTATACAGGTAGGTAGTAACGATCAGACCAGACTCCTTTTGACATCTCATGCGATGAAATTTCGAGTAGCATTAACAGCGTTGATGATTGATGTGGACAGGGTCGTGTCTGCCAGGTTGACCAATCAACAATGGCATCCATACTAAACCGGAACACCCGACACACACGTTCAGGACAAACCTGTCGATGTTAGCCAAGAAACGATTCCTGGAACCCTCGCCAGTGCATACAAAGATTATGGAGGAAACTTGTTGTTACCTGCATCCAGGAAGGTGTTATCAGGGGTCTGGTAATACAGTTCAGACAGCTCGCCCCTGGGGTGGGGGTTAGGAGGATCCATGGGCGATTTCGTTGCCCCCTCTGTGATGTACTTCTCCTCGATCCGTTGGGGCCCGTACAGTAGGACGTACGCGCAGTGCCAGTCCCCGCCGCCAGAGAGTCTGAGAATGTCCTCTGAGGTCACCGGGAACGTCATCATCAGCGAACTGATCCGTCATTCGAGGGGTAGAGAAGGAAGATAACATCAGATGGGTGGGTAGCTAGGTAGATGAATCATGTTATAATGTTACATAACAGATTGAAAGAAACTTAAGGACAGATAGATAGGTAGAACTAGAGCACCAATGGTGCTGTAGCTCAAAAAACGCACAAAGGTAAAACAAGATGATGTGGTAAATGTTCAGATATTGAGGCAGAAGGAAGTTTCAAAACAATGCCTTTTTTGCCCCTGTAATGACTTTTGACATTGATCTTCATATGCCATGGATGTCAAATAGCCTAGTCTTCAACCATTTTTACTCGTGTGGTCTGATTCAACTAAAAGGAAAATGGCCAATTGACGAGAGAAAAAAGTCAATAACACACAGTGGCTTAAGTGTCCTTTAATGAACCTATGGACCTTGACAGGGGGCCAAATATGTACAAAAGGTTATGAACAAACATGGGCACAGTTTGGTCAACATACATAGAAGAATAACTGTTTTGGATCATTTCATCAGATGTTACTGTCTCAAATCTAATGACATTATATGATGTTGCATCCAAGTCTGCAAACAGCTGAACAAAGAACATAGACAGGTTCAAGAGACTAATGTAAGGTTGTAGGAAATACATTGGAAGTATACACATACTGGCTATATTGACCCCCTTAGACCTTGGACCCTAGTGCCCTCACAAAGTTAACATGTCCTGTAATCTGGAAACTACAAGG
Source organism: Sclerodactyla briareus (assembly GCA_026419785.1). Classification (NCBI taxonomy): domain Eukaryota; kingdom Metazoa; phylum Echinodermata; class Holothuroidea; order Dendrochirotida; family Sclerodactylidae; genus Sclerodactyla; species Sclerodactyla briareus. The sequence continues at coordinate 13,779 of JAODTK010001540.1, read as the reverse complement.
ATCCGAACAATTCACAGATTATTGTGGTCTCGCTTAAACAGAGATTGAATTCAGACAAACAAAGTGACCACAGAATAGTGACTAGATAATTGGTTGAACTGGTTACTCCAGTCTTAAAATTTGCTGACCCTATGATCTACTTTCTCTCTGGGGTAAAATAAACAAACAATAATCTGGGTCAGGCTCTGGTTTCACTCTGGGGATTAGTGAGCATCCATGCTAGGGAAAGTGCACTTGGGAGAGCAACAATTACCATAAGAGCTGTAGCAAACATGAATCCAGGTTGTATATCAGTGATTCATGAGTGTTATCACGGTGCTCAGCAGCGGGAAGTGACGCGGTGATGTGTGGCAGGGATTCAGGGGAGTAGTGGAACCCCTCCCCTCCAATATGCGAAAGCGAAGGTCTGGCAATGGAGACAGGTGTAAGAAGCAGCAACCCCCACCCCCCCAATAAAAATTGTGTCCAAGTTTGGTTGACATGCCCATCACACGAATGGACTGTTGGGGGCCAAAAAGGCAATGTTGGAAAACGGTGGAGCAGATTCTGAAAAGCCTGTAGGTAGGGCTAAATCCCATCATTGTGATCAACAACGCAATGCGCACCAAAATATGTTAGAAGGAGACGCATTTTGCAGATAGCACCTGGGGCTCACACTGGAGTCTCAAGCCCAAATTCCTGAGGAACCCTGAAGATACAGAGACCGTCATTATGACGAACATCAGCACTCACCTATGCATCAAAATTTGTGAAAGTATTTTGATTTTAACTGTGATTTTATATGATGGGCCCTAGGACCCACATTGGGCCTTGAGGGGAAGTTTGCAAACACAACTGATGGACCACTAACCAGAGAGCATTACATGTAACTTTGAAGAACTCAATTGCGAACTCAGGAAGAGATGCATTGCCAAGTACCAATGTGCGAAATTCCAGGACTTCATAAAATGGGCATCGGGCCAAGTGGAACCTTGGATAAAAAATTCAGTGAACACCACGGAGGTAGACTGTTAGTCATCATTATGACCAAATGTCAGCATGTTCACCAAAACTGTAGGAGGTGGAGAATTTTGTGTGATTCAACATGATGGGCCCTTCAGGCCCACACTGGGAATTGGTCCTAAAAACTTGGGCACCTGAAGGTATGGCTATTAACAATCAAATCAGCACTGTGCCAACTAAATTTGAAGGAGATCCAAGGATTGCGGTTTCACATAATGAGGCCCTATTGCCCAAAACTGGGCCTTGGGCCCCAACATTCTTTGAACAACTCCAATGTTCCTCTACCACAGGCCATTACATGAACTTGAGAAATCATTGAAGCTGGTTGGGAAGCGAGGCATGTCCATGTCACAGCACATTGGTGGAAGATCATAAAATGGCCCTTCGGGCCCAATTCGGACATAGAACCAAAAAATCATGCAACACCCCAAAGGTACGGCTATAGACATCAGTATGACTGAACATCAGCCTGTGACAACTAAATCTGTAGGAGATACAAAATTTTGCCGGTATTTCACATACTGGGCCTATGGCCCAAGCTGGGCCCTGGTCCCAAAATTCCAGAACAACCAAAAGTGGGCCCTTAACCCAAGAAGCATTACGGTAACATTTTGAAGAAAATTAATGAAGCTTGTGGGAGGAGATGCATTCAAGTACCATTGTTGAAATTCAAAAAATGGGCCACCGGGCCCAAGTGGGACCTTGGAGTCAAAAATTCCTGAACACCCCAACGTACGGTTGATAGACCCTCATTTATGGTCGAACATCAGCACTGTGCTTCAAAATTTTAGGAGGAGATACATTTTGAAAGTCTACACCTAATGGCGATATGCTCATTTAATAACTTTTTTTTTTTGACCTTGACCTCTGCAAGGTCAAACATGTCCCAGGGTCAATGAACATTGTGTCAAGTTGATCGACACCATCGCAGAATAAACTGGTTGGGAGGGAAAAAAGGCAATTGTAAACATACTGGATAGATAGATAGAAGAGTGAAGGCCCATTCCAATAGCTAAACAGATAGCTGGTCTTCAGCTAAAAACTAGAAAGCCAAAAGGCTCAGTGAGTCCTGGACTATTTCTGACAACCTTATAGCCAGGAACAAGGACAACTGGGAGATTGTACCCGCCATTATGGGCAACATGACGCCCCCCCCCCCCCCTCCCATTTTTCCCCTTTTTTCTAACCAACCAATAGGGTCCCAGTACCCTTGATAAGAAGCTACGCACTAAAGTCAAGGTTTCAGTCTGTGACCTCTGGTGACTCAGATAACCTCTGACCTGACCACAAAAATGAGGCGCAAGTACATCATCGGGGGAACACACATAATACGTAGAGCTTCATCCATCCAGGTTGAGTCACATTTATTGTGTTTACAATCCCAAATGGGCCAACAAGACCAACTTTTCACACAATTTTCTACCTTGACCAAAATTCACCCCCAACCTGAACCAAAACAATGGGGTTCCTGTTTCCCCATGAGGAAACTAGGACAGTTATAACACAAAATTTTCAACTGGATCGACCAATTGTTCTAAGCCTATCAAGTTTACAAGGTTTTCAGACTTTGACCTGACCTGACCCAAAACAACAGGGTTCAGGTACCCACCATGGGGGAAAACCATACAAAGAATGCGCTCAATCCATCCAGGTGGGGTCAAGGTAATCGTGTTTTAAAGCTGGGCGTCACCTAAGCACACACACACACACACACTGTCATGACTGCATAGATTCCTTTGACTTCGTCGAGGAATCAAGATACTGCTGGGTTTTTTTCCCACATAGGCATTCATGCATTTCCTGTTCATAGCCAAGCCAAGCACTGCATCCTAATTTTACCTACAGCTTTGAACAAAAAGTGAGAATTATTCTAGGACATGATAACCAAATGGATGAGTGAGATCATGACAGGAACAAGTCCCAGTAATCTGCTAACACAAGTGGGAAGCACTATTCCCAACAATGACTTGCATTGTTCAGAGCATGGAATGAGCCAAAGACAATGTAACATGAAATATGCCATCGCAACAGCGACTAATACCAGCTATTACTGCTTAACATAGACTGTTAACATGGCAAATTTTTTGCATTTTTGTGAACTAGCCAAAGCATGCATACATGCTAAACTGCGAAGTCCTCTGGGCCCCATGATGCATTTAAACATGGGAAGATTCACTATAGGTCATGCTGTCATTATTTGTTGTTGCTTTGTTTTTGTGTCACTGTCAATGGCCAAATAACTGGTATGATTCAATGAAAGACTTTTCAGGAATTAAGGGATCTCGTTTTGGTGCTTCCTGATTCAGTGTTCTGCACAGTCCTCAAAAATTCCAGAAAAATTATACTTTGCAAGGTTAACAGGTCAGGAATTACTTAATGAGAAATCAGCTCATCAAAATATGCGACTGACCATCAATGGTTGAATGACTGAACATCAATGGTGAATGACTGACATTCATGGTTGAAATGACTGAAAAACCCATCAACGGTTTGATGGACTGACCATCAACGGTTTGAGACTGACCATCAACAGTTTGAATGATATGACCATTCAACGGGGCGAATGATGACCATCAACGGTCTCGAATGATGACTATCACCTACAGTTTCAGTTATTCAGGAGTACCAAAAAGGTTCTTGATTTTTTTTCTCTTCATTACATGCACCACATTCCATTGGAAATTTGCACAGCCTTTTCTTTTGATCAATATTTGCCAAAAATTTGAACTCAAATGACTTCCAGGCGCAGCAAATGGCACCCAATATGTCAGAACCAAATGTTATTCCATGCCGACCAAGTTTCATGAAAATCGGCAGGTCCAAAATTCACATCATTATGTGGATTTGACTTTATTTACACAATAAACGAATGTTTCTGAATCGAACAGGAGTGAATCCACCAAACTTGAATAAAACTGACCAAATACAATGCCAAACCAATTAAGAAAACAAAAATGGTGGTGGGGCAGTAGGTAGGGAAGCTACAAATCTAGAACCATAGTCTGCCAATAATATTCTGGCGGATTCATTGGTCTGGATAATACTGGCCAACCATATGATAATTCAACCAATCGTAGAAGGGAGGAGCATTTCGCTCACATGAACTACAAAATGATAATTTAGTGGTGAGATGCGCCCATAGGTGACACTTTTGAACTAAATCCGCGTGAACAGCAAGGATGTACCACTGGTCTACGATAAAATTGATAGCCTCAGACCTCCAGCTTCCAGACAGCAACTCCCAAGCCCCAGTGACATTTTAGACAAAGCCTTTAAATTATGATCCATGGATGTAGAGAGTAGCAATTTGATAAAATTGTAGAAGTATAGGCAGATAGCCGTGCATGCGAACAGCGAAGGGGGTCTTGTCCTAGTCAGTCAGTCCGCTTTGATTGTTTTGAAGTCGAAGGGTAGGAAGCAAAGTAAAGCTATCAAGAGATCCCTGGCCAAATTGATGATGGATAGCATCGCCAATGCACTCACTTTATCTTCTCAGATATAGTCGATGGCTCCCAATTGTTTTAAAAAATCATTGGTAACGCTGGAATGTTCTTCAAGGAAGCATTTAAAATTTTCTGTATCAATTCACTGTTTATAATTCTAATTGCAACAAATAGGCATGACCAAATATTTCCCAAGCCCTAATTATTGGCTACCTGAAGGAGTTGGGGGCATCTAAAGATCGAAAAAAGGTGAGGAGGGGAAGATGAATATCTGATAAGGTGCAGCAGAACTGCTCCCCCACCCTCATCCTTCCCACCACCTACCAATGTTCACCATCAATACTGGACTTCAAAGCTGTACATGCTACATGACTCACCTCCTTTCCTACGAACCCACCGACGTAATGCCCAGAGGAGCTTGATCTACTAACCCGGTGTGGTGAGAACGGCCTGCAGCTCATAGTAACCACTGCTGTTTACAATCCCTTATCTGTCAGAGAGAGCACATGAGACACTGAAACACATTCATAGGCAGTGGTTGGAGGCTCGAGGCCGGCCTCGCCTCGAGGCCCGGCCTCGAGGCCATTTTCGCTGGCCGGCCTTGGAGGCTGCGGCCTCGTTCTCGGCCATCGGGCTTCCGTCCTCGTATTTTTGGCCGATGCCGGGTCGAGGCCGACAATATTTTTTTTTGCTATTAAATAAAGAACAAATGAAAATTTTATGTCAAATGATGCTTCAGATTTGTTTGAATTTCGCGAACAATTTTTGAACAACGTAGCATACTCGGTATCACCCAAAGGACTAACCGATAAAATATACTGGCGATGCGCTCGGCCCGCCGTTCAATTCCCCAGTGCAGTGCCTAGAGTGTGCCGGCTGCCCTTGCGAGCTAGCTGGCCATAGCAACTTAACAGTACTGATGCAACTTGCAACTGCAAAGGTGGCACACTTTATCATATTGTATGCTTTGTGTACAAAGCATGGAATCCTGCTGGCGCGGCCGTTGAACCTCCTCCTGTCGCCCCCCTTAGGTCGTAGTAGAAGTTGCGAGATGAAATTCTTAGTCTCCCTCCATAGAACTAAACGTGCATAAGCTGACCAATAAAATACGAAGATGGTCTGTTCTTGCAGATCGTGATGTTTTTTATCTTCAATATGAATTTATATTATATACTGAGCGGTGTAAGTCTGTATTGTGTACATGAGAAAATCACACCAAAATATATTGATTCCTTCATGCATTATATCCCCACATGGGAATTATGGTTCTGTCTTTTCCCAAGCTCCGCCGCCGCTTTTAGCGCGATTACTCGCTCCACGCAATTGTCGGTTTACTTGACTTTGCACACTTTTTATCGATAATCCGGATGATTCAAGCATGGGCGTCGCGACACTACCACGAGGGCGGCATCCTGGATTTTTTGACGTACTTTTATTTCGATGATTTGCGTATTGGAAACATGGCAAAAAAAAAAAAACAAAAAGATCGGCTTGAAGATAACTTTCGTGTTAGCCTCATGGGGGAAAAAAAAAAAAACCCACCGATCCCAGTCGTATCGACTGAGATCGACCTTGTCTCTCCCGGCCCACTGATTGTCTCCAAATATTGGATATACGTTGCTCTGGTTATACCCTCTGTCGATGTGTAGTTTATGGTTACTTTAGTCAAGGAATCTATGCAGTCTACAGTGTGTGTGTTGCGTGTGCGTGTGCGTTGTGTGCGTGTGCGTGTGTGGTGTGTGTGTGTGTGATGCCTGGATTGTTAACGCGATAGCTCGACCCACCTTTGTGGATCAGCTCATACTTGTAGGTGGGTTCCCCATAATGAGTATATGATCCCTATTGTTTTTTCGGTCAGGCGGAAGGTCATCTGAGGTCAACAAACGTCAGGGCAGTCAATGTCTCACCTACGCCTCTGCCTCTGGTTTTGTTTTGTTGATGTTGTGTTTGAGTCACTGTATGATTTTGGATTGCTATTGCCTAGCCAAATGGATTTTAAAATGTAACTTTTATAATTAAACAAAATTATGTGTCGTACACAATTGGTTGGAGGGGCAGGTCCATCTGCTGATTGCAATCCACAGCCTTCAGTAAGCCAGAGGTGCTGAATACTTGATGTTTTCAAATGCATTGCAGTGTCCTTAGCATCTAAGCTAGTACCTGTCTGCCTTGCACTTAAAGAGTCATATTGAAGAGTGTACATTTATGTGATGGTATGAGTATAACCTTTTATAGCAATCTCACAAGCATTAACATTTTAACAACTGCATTCATATTTTTTTCATTCTGAGTCTGACTTCAAGAATAAATTGGTTGCATATCAACTTTCGCTTGTTCGTCCTTCATTTTCGGGACTTTCAAACATTCTTGTCTCCATATATTAATCATAATGTCTAACTGGTAGCCATGGGGCAGACAAAACCATAATTATTAATGTATTCAAGCACTGGTAATTTAAAATTTATGCTGTTTAATATTATTGCCCGGCTCGGCCTCGGAAGGTGGCCCTCGGCCCTCGCCTCGAGGTGCGTCCTCGGCCTCGGGTTTCAGCGGCTCGACTACAACACTGATTCATAGTGATGTGCTGTTTTTATATTTTTAATACAACATGCCTTGGTGTTTTCCTTTCTTATCTTGTGCATATTTCTTTTATTCCTTCGCAATGAAACGCAAGAGATTATCAACCGGTCACAAGTTCCTCCCTCTGGGCCCTACCCCATTCCACGTCCTTACCCAACATCAGTTCCAAAGCTTTATTTAAATATGAACCTTGTCCATTATTAGTGAAAATGGGCCAGGGCAGACATTAGGCTCTGTCCAGTTACACATCACTACCCCCCCCCTCCCCGCTTCGCCCCTTCCCTCAGACCCTCCCTTTGTAAGCGTGGCAAACTGTACCACCATCCTCAAAGTCATAGGGGAGGTATTTGATTTATCCTGTCGTCTTGTGGGAGCTTCTTTTGGCGCTACTTTTTGTCCAGCTGGTTTGGCCTGGAATAAACTGTACTGGTTGTAAGCGTGGTAGAGGCAGCTTACATTGTAAAACGTGTCTCTCCAAGGACAAACAGGGGTTCCTTAAACTCCATGCATGGGGGGGGGTACCATAGATGAGTAAAGAGCAAATCGAGCACCCATGAGGTCATAATAGGCTACCGAGGCTCTAGGCCTAACTTACCACTTACTCAGCCCATGACTTCCTAAGAATCTTCCTCATAAAATTCATTAGGGTTCATTGTCATCTGAATAGTCTGTTCAGTCATTAGCCCATTATGTCCTTCCTTTAATCTCCATTAATGTCCGGGATTCTGTATGTATAACTACATTAAACATCAGTGTTAAAGAGGAGCAAGGTGTCAAAAAAAAAGGGGGGGGGGGCTATGTAGTTTACACTGTATCTTCAGAAAACACCGTAAAACAATGCATCGAGCAAGGACATCAATGCCTGAATGTAGGAGAATGAAGAGGGAAACCCATGACCCACTATGTGGCAGGTGTCCCTTTTATCAGGGATCGGAACAAATGTCTTGAAAGTTACAAATACACAAATCGGAAATGTGGTTTGTAGCTTATTAATTAAATAAAATGCCTCGTACTTGGTTGCAGAGGACGTCTAACCAGGGTATGATGGACTTGTAAGAGGCTGGAAGCTTCAAAGGTGTTCATTTGCAATGGGCCATACTGTAGCTCGCAATGTGTCAGATATCATGAATGTCTGACACCACCTTCCCCTAATAATTAATAATATGTAGTATAATTCAGTCATTGCCTCCCCACCAATGAGGATATATTCAGGTGGGTGATGGGTGAATTAACGAGGCACTGTGTCAGACAGCAACTAGCGAACAAGGGACAGCATCGTCTCGCATGACGTCAGAGCAGAAAACCAGGCAGTTGATGAAGATTTTGTATACCAGCCTATTTATGTCAATACAAATATTGTGCATATAACGATGGATGGAACTACTACTGTAGTTCATGGAAACGAAGTGTCCTTCTTAGCCACCGTGTTGCAATACATATTGTATCTTTATGAAACTGAGACATGGAAATGTAGGCTCCTTTAGTCCATGCAATTCTCAGAATGATCATTGCATTGTCCGTGTGCGTCTGAACCTCCCACAGCAAATCTCCGTCCATTCATGAGTGTTTGTGAGTGATAATTGATCTTCAACTCAGAAGAAGACAAACTTCTCACCTTCTGGCTTCTTCTGTTTTCTCTCCTCCATTATGTGACACTTATCCCCATTGGAACTCGTCTTTCTGTAGAGTCTCCGAGGACAGGTTCCCAGACATCCGGATCATTGGGTATTTAACATCCTGGGGAGGTGAACATTTGGTAAAAGTTAGGGTGAGGAGAGCAGGAAGACGAGATGCATGTCTATTGGAATCATTTTCTCATATGACTGACAGCATCTATTTTTACGATAATCATTACAATTACTGATCCATCTGGAAGGACGCTCATGGCCCTAATTAATAAAAGCTCACCTGCAAATTTGTGTGTACTTGTTGTGATTGTGTTTTGTGACTGGAGCCAGTAAAAATCAGAGAAGGTCCGAGACAAAGTTTTACCAAAAAATTTGGGGTTTGATGATCGGAATGACCACATTGTTCCCCATGGTTACATGAAACGGGGTATGGGGGTATTTTTTTGTGTATTGGAACGTGCCTCTCCATTCCCATGAATTTGTTTGGTCGATGGGGACATGTGCATCATTCAGTACATGTGCTATTTCCCGCAAATCGACGCGCATCACTCGTTGGTCACCTTCTGGTAGAATGAATATGGTATCACTCGAATACTAATGCGGCCCATCCATTGGAATGAATTGAAGTTGCCAACATAAAGACTGGCAGAAAGCTGTTCTAAACCTAAATTAATGTAATCAAAATATACGAACTGACTATTCCCAATGCAATATTTGACAGGGAAGTTCAAGCTTGCAGATGCGTGGTATAAGTGAAACACCAGGAAAGAAAATGGAATTTTAATAAGTGTCGATCAACTTCAAACACATGTAAATGGCAAAAAATGCTAAGGTTTTGTTTGCCTGGATGAAGAACCTTGCAAAAAACAGAAGCAACAAAAACACTAGAGTCATAAATAGGCTTTCAGCCTTGGTCTATAATCCTAGGGCAACGCTCAAGTCCAGAAAAGGGTAGGTTGTTATACCATGAGAAGCCTCTTCATGGCTGTGAGTACACCTACGACAGGTGAATTCCGTCCCATGGGTTTAGTGTATGCCGATAATCGTTTGGGAACTTCTTACAATCAAGTGAGCTCCCACACCTTGTAGCCATTCTAAATGAATTATTGCCAAAACATTTTATACATATCAGCCTAATAAAAAACGGGAGTTAATGATCATGGTTTGTCTTTATATTGTTCATGTGCTAAAGCTAACAATTATCCACGTAATAGTTGGAACTTGTTGTGCTGCGCTGAAAATCATACATTCAAGTGCTGCAAAAAAAAATATTGAAATGTTTGCACTACCTCCACTAAACACTAAGCCCCATACACACATGCTGCTCTGAATTAATCACATTTTTCGTGTCTGAAAAAAATAGCATCTCATTTACAACTTCATCGCAGTAAATGATGCCACAAAGACTACACGTGTGTCTTGAAGTAAAGTTGTGAGTTTTGAAATTGATGTCGATATGATTTATCAGTAGAGCCCTCGTTGTAAGTGCACATGCTCACCGCTTGAACAGTCAGGGGTGCGACAAGATTTACCCATAGCTCTACATTATGGCCTATTTTCCAACTGTCATGGTCGTGAGCTTGCAACCAAATCATTCCATTTTTGGTGTTATGTTGATAAGTATTTTGGTTTTGTAGGGAGTCTTCAAAATGAAAATCATTTGCACAATATTCTTGCCAAAGTAAAACGAGGGCCCCAATAGTGCTGTTAGCTCAAACCGCAATGAATGTACAAGACAAATGTAAAATTGTGTGTTAAATGTTCAGATCATGAGCCAAGAAGGCAGTTTCAACAATGGCCATTGTGCCCGTAACAACCGTTGACTTAATCTTCATTGGCAAAAAATTGTTTAGCAGTCATGACAGGTTACTCAGCTTAGTCAAATCTCATCAAAATGCCTAGTGACAGCGAAAGAGGCAACTTCACAGCCGAATGAACATTGGGTCTAAGTTTGGTCAAGATCATCAAAGAACTAGACATTTGCAGGCGAGTGTAAACCGCCAACATGTATTATCGCCGGAACGGCCTTTGGGACCTGTATTTCCATATATAAAGCGTGAATGTTTAGCCGTGCACTTGCAAGAAAAGGGGGTTGTTGGAAGTTGCTAAATTGCAATTAAATATTTCGCAATCACACTTATCCTCCAAAAGTGGGGTGGGAGAGGTTGTTTAAGCAAGGTATTCAAAATTGTAACTTTATGTTATACTGTTCTTTTTAATTGTCTTCATATTGAAACAAAGCTTAGCAGATTCCATGAGCTGGCTGCAGTACACTATCTTTAGAATTTTTCAATTCAAAGGCTGGACACTGTACACAATTGGATCATAGTGAAAGCTATGTGCACTTGCCAGTCCCGGACCAAGGGGTGGCAGGGGGAAGGGAACTGTTGTCAGAGTCGTCTTTTTTTTCTGAACTCATCAAATTTTTCGGGGGGAGGGTTGTCTTCAGATATTTTATTAGAAACAATAAATAATATATTTAGGTGCACATATTAATAAGGGTTGCAATTTCAATATTCCCTTTTCCTAAGGCTGTGTACGTTTCCGCAATTGTTTTTTGTAAATTCTATTCAGTTCGTTTAATGCAATGTAAACTAACATACCTCCTCAAGGCTGTCGAGATTCGACGTCGACTCGAGTCGCATCTGAAAATACAAAGATGTTGGGAGATGGGAATCTTGTCTCGAACGGGATCTTGGCGTTGGGGATCTTCACGTACGATATTTATTGTCGTGCAGTATCTTTGACGAGCGCCGATGTGCGCCCTATGGTGAATCGTGCGCCGACGAAAAACAAGAGCGTTGTCGAATGAGCGTGTATATTGCCCGAGTTTCATGTTCAGAGTGGATCGATAATTCCCTTTGGTTTCTCATTCGTAGTTATGAGGTGTATCCATATCAGTTATACTGGGACCGCCATTCAACATACGTCACAATCTTTGTGTGGAGTGATAGCATTCCGTGCCAACATAGTGCAGTGCGAACTGTGCCTTCGCCCATCTGAAGTTTTATTGCCAACTCCGCGTTTTTGGAAACGGGCAAATTTAATAGAAAATCACCAGCTGAATGAAAATCTAAATCGGCCACCTATGCCTGGAAAGGTTTTACATAACGTTGAAAGAAGGCCGAAATCATTCTGTATTTTTCCAAGAGGCTAAAAAATCAGACCCGGTCCAGCTACACGTGGTAACCCCTTTTCCATCTACGGAAAAAGATGTGTGGTCCGGCGGGGTTTACGGTCTGCTATAAATTCATATTGCCTCGTTATGTCCTTGTTGCACGATCGTAAACGGAAAACCGATTCGAGGCCGGGTGTACCAGGGAGGTGAGTAGCTACATGTCTCTTTCGATTGAAGAAAAATGTCGGGCCTTTATTGATGAGTACATTTTTTTTCCCCTGAGAAGAGGTGACTCTTGGCCTAACACTTTCAGGTTGGTTGAATCTTACGCTCATAGGAATATATGTTCCAATGGTGAACGCGGGTACTGACGGAAATAGACAGGGCGGTGAATCTTTGTCTTATCGTTTCCACATGGTGGTGAATCTAATTTTTCAGTGGAAAAAGTGAATAACGGGTGAATGTGAGGGGTATGGTGAAGACTACATTTGCGCCTTGCATAAGGAGGGAGGGGGGTGGGTGGTAGACAAATCATTTGTAAGTCTATTCCATTCTCTTGATGTTTATTACAGCTACTGCCTCGTCTGGAGTTATTCATGGACAAGGAGTTAGACACTGTATATACTTAGGGCTACTGTACATACTGGCCATGACGACACTATGCCTGAATGCCACCATCGTACAACCTGCTCAGGTGAAATCTCCAGGGGCTATTTGGGTATAGGCGGGTAAAAATCCATGTGATATATCAATTGCCTGTGACATGTTACCAAAAATGTCAAAAGAGGGTGAAAGTGAATTGCGTTAATACAATAGATACAAGTTGCATGAAAAATTGTATTTTGGGACATCCTTGAGGGGGGTGAGGTGATTGGGGGTGCCAGCTAGATGGGGGCAGCAACCCCCCCCCCCCCAGTATGAGGAAATAGGGAGCAATTAAGGAAATGTAGATCTCAGAGGAAAACAAGGGGTTGCTAGGGGATTCAGGAAATTACAAAGCAAGTTATTAGAAATTTGGATATTTACAGACGGAAAATAGTTATTAATTAAATAGTAGTGTTATTTTGTAGCAAAATATAAAATAGTTGCCCTATAACTTTGCGTTTAGGACTTTGATAATTACAAGCTATGCACTTTTTTTTTCCTCTTTTGGTGTGTGGGATAAGGATCAGGGTATGACAGAAAGACACGTTTATGACAGGGGTGGGGGGGGTTGGTGGGGTTGGGGGGAGTGTCATTTCATTAGATGTTACTGCTTCAATTATAAAATATTAATGTTGCATCCAAAATGTGCGAACAAGCTGAAAAAGAGCACCTCCGAAGGAACATTATGACACAGTTTCGAGGAAAATTAATACTACATTATCGGAGGGAGGGATAAATCTTGAATTTCTAACGAATGGACTATGTCATTATATTGCCCACTGGCCCTCAATGACTGTGGACCCAGGACCTTACAGAGGCAAACCATGTCTCATGGGTCATTTACAGTGTCAATTAACAAGTTGGTAGACATTGTCACAGAATGGACCGTTTAGAGGCCAAAAAAAAAGGCAATGTTGATTACTGGATAGCGTTAGCTTGGATTGTAGGGCCAAGGGGTTCCGTTTGGTCATAAAATTCTAAAGGTGGTCCGTAGGTATGGCATTCCACATTATGACAAAGCATCGCACTGTGCAACAAAATTTGTAGGAGAGACGCATTTTGTGTGATTGAACATGATGGGCCCTCGCGGTCCAAAATCTGAGAATCTGAAGGTTACAGTTAACAATCGTCAATGAACCAGAACATCAGCACTGGCCTGTGTATCAAAATTTGTAGAGGCATTGTGCATGATTTAACATGATGGGCCGGCCCTAGGAGATACAAAGAATTGGAAGAATTAATACTGAGCCTATGGACGAACTGGGCCCTGGGGCCAAAACTTCCTGGGACACCCCCAATGGCCCTCTCTCTACCCAAAGACCTTATATAAATGGAACTTTGAAGAAGATCAATTGAAGATTGT
>JAODTK010001539.1:0-11332 GCA_026419785.1 Sclerodactyla briareus | reverse complement strand
GGGGAACTTGCCCCTCCCCCCCCCGCCCCCGCCCACCCACCCCCCACCCCTCACCCACAGTCTCCACACACGCCAATTGCACGTGAATGCGTGACGATACTGGCTTTTATTTGAACCTGTATGGACTCACTTGGTTATACAGTTATACATGTAGTCATGATGGATTGCTGTCTCATTATGTAATCTTTCTTACATGCTGTACAACTACAAGCAGTGATGAAAGGGAAGAAGAGAGGTGTGGTTAATGATAACAATATGGCCTGGAATGATGAATCATGTACTCTTTTCTGGATGGATTAGGACGGCCTGAATACAAGTAATGAAATCAATAAGTCTGGTAGGCTATCTGGGTCTGTATTTCGTGTGTTGTAATGTCAGTACACGCTACATAAATACATGAAATGGAATTTGTGCATGTTTAACAAGCAATAAAATGGTTTTTAAAAAATCCGGCTGAATTGTCCCATTTATTCCTTCAACAAGGGGGCGACCGCCACCATTGTCTCGCCTGGTTACGCGATCAGTGTTTTCATCTATTAGTCACCAATGTGAACAATTACAAGTATGTAATGAGTTGCTTTAAGATTCTGGTTATTAGCATTGGACAGAAACACCCTATAATCAGGGACCAATTTCAAATCCGTAGGACTGATTATGGACAAGGTCTACCATATAATGGTTTAGGGAAATGTGACTAGATTGCCTAAATTATGCAAATTAGACAATAAACAACTTTCTGTTGACCCCATTTCTCACTTCACTTATCTTAGGTCAATTGTGACCCACACTAATACATTTCATCGGAATTCATCAAACTTGAACATTTGCAGAATCAAGCATTATACAAACTGCATCACCCCTAGTGAGTGATTTTTTTTTTTTATTTCAAAATGTAACATTTTGGCGAGACTAAAGGTATAGACCACAAGCTCATTAGTGGAAACTGGTCCTATCTAAGTAAAGTTCTTGATGCTGTATATCCTAGTGTCACACCATAAGGACTTCAATCTATTAACCAGCCCATGCCAAGGGGTATTCCCCCCCCCCATCTCACAACATAGAGTATGCAGTTGTAACCTGACACCCTTCATTCTTGGAATAGGTTTTTGCCTGGGCGTAAGTGAAACCAAATGACTGGACACCTATAATGACCACTTATATGGTCAGTGTAGGGGGGCCGAAGAGGGTTTAGACAGGCAGAAGTGACCGCAGGTAAAAAAGCAGGTTGGTTTTGAAAATAGATGAAATATCTGTCTGTTATAGGTAGGAATACTAGTTAAGATGACTGGAAATAACATGCCTGAGGGGTTGAATGAGTAAAAACTCTGCAAAATTGTTTATTGAGACGCATGCTATATTGATACGTGATTTCAGCATAATGCTGGTCAGCTAGGGTGCCCCAAGACTATACAATTCTTAAAAGGTAGCATACAGTCTCTGGAGGTTGTTGCAGGGAAGGAAATGCTATGATTGACAGTTTTGGTCATAAGTGACCTTGTGTGAATGACTTTGATGACAAACGGTTTCTATGAAAAATGTTACCATTGATCATCTGAAGTTATGCCCAAAATTTCAGCCATATCGCACACAGTCAAGAAAATGATTGCAGAACAGAAAGAAAATGTTATTATTCGGGCCAGTTTCTCGACCTTCGAATGACCACTATGATGAATGGACGTGGTTTTATGAAACTGTTTGCATCAATTGTGATGCACAAGCCCAAAAGCAAGTATGTACTCAGGTACACATGCCCTAATGCTATCGCCCAAAAGTATTAAAATCAACCTTTGGCCCCTTGTAACGCGAAGACCACGGAAGGTCAGATCGAAGCAAAGAGTTGGTTTCGTCTAGTAGAGACAGAGAAAATATACATATCCAAAAAATGACCGTTTTTCATTCTTGCCCTGTAACTCCTAAAATAAGCACTTTCCTTAAAGACTTGACCTTTTAACCTTTTGACCTCGTCTTTAGATGTTGTTTGATCCCACTAACCCAGAAAATACCATGACCAATCTCTACGAGAACCCCTTAACTGCACTTTTCCAATTGTTATGGCCATTAAGCCAAAAATTCGAAAAATTGGTAATGTAAGTTATGCAAATTATTCACAATAAATTCCTTAAGGACCTTTGCGGTTGTTAAATTTATAGGATCGAAGGATTGTTGTAACCATCTCCACCAAGTTTCATGAGGATACAGAGTCAAACCCAACTTTAAAATCTGCATAATTATGCAAATTAGACTAGGTAAATGCGAAGTTAGTAACATTGAATGACTTTTGGTTGACCTCGTCTCCTACTGTCAAATTCAGTGGGACTATAGAAAAACCATCTCCACGAGTGTTTCGTCAAAATCCAACGAACTTCAAAAATTTATCGCAGAAATTATGCAATAGAACTAACTTAAAGTAGCTATATCATTAAGAAATCTAATAAGTCGGGTACCTCTTCATAGTCTGTTATATACTCCGAGGCATCACCAATGCATCTTACCGATCTCAAGAGGCTATCTGTACACAAGCTCAGGGCCAGATTTTCTATGAAATATGCACTTATGGCGAAGGAGTATGGTTTTCGCGGACGAAAAGTGGATGCACATCGGCAACTCTTCTGACCGCCGCACCTCCACAAAAGGTCCCAAGCATGATGCTTCACGGTTCAGGAGATTATCGACCGCACATACGGACAGACAGACAGGCCAGACAGACAGGCCAGACAGACAGACACACACACAACCCAAAGTACCACTAGTTTCTCCTGAACAAAGTTCAGGCGGAGGACAAAGAATGACACCCCTTGGTGACTACCCCACAAAAAACAACACACTAAGACAGAAATGGGACAACTACCAACAAACTTTCTCAACTGAACTATATTCGAGCTATCATTGTTTTTACATGATAGGCCGGACCACCCCACATTCCTTCAACCGATCCAACCAAATTACAACAAATTGCGATAAAAACCTGACATACGTGTAGCACTGACTATGGGACCAGAGACCTTCACTTATAGAAGCTAATTAGACAACAATAGAAAGGCGCTACTAATAGCATGTCTTCCATGCCTCGCTTTCTGAACAAATACGAAGGAAAAGGGACACCAAATACCTAATCGCCGAGTGAGATCCGAGGCATTGTGAGGGACAGTTCGATTTACCCTTATAGGACGTCTCTATAACGCCCTAACTCATTCAACCAACACTACTTTTTGCCAGATATTACCACTTTAAAATAGATTTGACAACGAGTGGTAAGAACAAAACAGCTCCTCGCCTTGGACAGCACAACCCAGAGATTCTCCAAAAATATGCTATAGCCGAAAGAGAACATGGCAAAAAACTGCCATGATAGCTTGCATACTTGCATTTGAGAATCACCCTTCAAGGAATCACTACGCAGGGATGCGATCCAAAATCCTGATGGTCTGATCCATGCTTGATGATTTTGTTACAATCCGCGCACCAGGAATGCGCGGAGTGTATCACACTTAACGGAGCACGGCTATACAATGAATATCCTGTTAAGATGGAGGTCATGCTTCTTATCATATGACGTTGATTCTTGTTTGGATAGGCTGATTCCGCTTTTCACTGGGTTGATTCTTTCTATGAGGCTTGATTTCAGTTTAGACGGGAGTTTGATTGATTCTTTTTCGATGGGTTTGATCTGTTTTCGATGCGGTTGATGTTTTGATTCTTTTTTTTTTTTCGATGGCTGGTGGTTGCTTCCAAACTTTGATGGATGTGTTACGTTTTCGCGCTCCGTTAGAGATGGCCCTTATCGCTAGGGAGGGGACGATTCCACAGCTGGGGCGTGCGGCAAGAAAACGTCGATCGCCAAACACAGGTGTTTGTAGGTGCAAGGTTCCTGAAGCATTTGTCGAGCAGAGCTACGAAGGTTGGGTTGGTTGTTTAGGAGGTTACACATCTCAGACACGTACTGTGGAGCCTTCTTGTGTAGTGCTTGAACGTTAATGTGGGGGTCTTGAAGCAGATGCGTGGGGAGGAGAAGCCAGTGAAGCTGCTGAATCAGGGAGGCGTTTTGTAGTGTGAATTTCAGTTGGTGATAAAATCAAACGTGCGCTGTGTCTCGAAGGAGTTGAGGACGAGACTTGAATGTTGATCACGGAAGTATTGTTGAGAAGAGAATCACAGTAGTCCAGACGAGCTGTTATCTTCAATGACCTGACTGCACTGTGACAGGGTCAGTTGTCAATATATTTACGAACTGACCTAAGCTACGAAGAAAGTTTATCGACCTTGACAGGTGTGACGTTGGTCAGTCCATGTCCCATGAATATCGAATGTAACTCCGAGGATTACGGACGGACGATTTTTGAAGGGTTAATCTAAACCCCATTTTCCAGGCAGCAGCAGAGGGTCACGGTTTGTGGGAAAATGATATCATAGGGTTGTTGAGGCAATAACAGAATTCCCGTTTTTTTTCCCGGCTTTTAAGTTTCAGTTTCAGTTAAGTGTCATCCAACGTTCGATTTCTTTGATGCACTTCTCAGGCGATAACACGCACATTCGACCAGTCTTACGGGGGTTTTTTTCGGGATATCCAGCGTGGGTTGTATTAGGGGTAGAGTAGCGTATGTCATCAGCAGGTCTAGGTATGGATGCCGATGTTTGTGCAGGATTTCGCCGATCGGGCTAATGGACCTTTGTTAAGATAGCGGACCAACCACCGATCCTTGAGGTGACACCTTCCTCTAAGATGCGGTAGGAGAATGACGTCATGATAGTTACAAGATATTTTCGATTGTCAAAAATAGGATCTGAACCATTCGAGTCGTTCCACCAGTGGTTCCAAAGGCATCATGAAAGCGATTTGAGCATAATGGTTGTAATCAAGAGTGTCAAAAAGCAGACGGAGAGGTCAATAAAGTAGGACGAGGGAAGGAAGAGGAAAAGACAGCTTCTGTATCCAGGCGCTTTTATTATTCATTATTAACATAAAGCAGGCGGTCTGCCACCCGTCTTTGCTCGATATGCTGACTGCATAGGATCTGCGACGTTGGTTGTTCTCGATTATTGTAGGATGTCAGTGGGAGACAACTCCTCTCTCAATGATGTTTTACCGAGGAAACCGCACAATTGGAGACCGGACGATAATTCCCCAGGTTATTCGTGTTCTACACCCGGGGCTTCTTTGCATGTGGGTAACTTGGTTTAGTAATGGCGCAGTAACGAGGGGCCAAGGAGCAGCGTTTTAAAGTACCAGTGGAGAGAGGAAGCATGACCAAGTAGTGATCGAGTGCCGAAATGGAATATGCTGTTGAGAAGCCAGTTGGGCATAGGATCGAGACAACATGCGTGTTGTTGTTTTCGCGCTCGCAATAAGTCTAAGGAGATCGGCGGAAGGATTTTTGTCGGAACTCGCTGATGAATGATGATGAGATGATGATGATGAAAACACGGCAGGCTGGAGGTTGATCGTCGGGTTACATTCAGCTGGGTAGCCCAGTAGACAGGCTCCAATATAATGGCAGGAGTGGATATGAAGTTGGGATCCCCGAAGAAAATGACGGAGGAACTTGTTGGCCAGTTCGGGGTATTGATTCGACATCAGGAAGAGGGAAGAGGTTTCATTACGATTCAAGAGTTGAGTGGAGTCCGGTGCATATTTCGGGGTGTATGTTTTTTGTACTGGTATTGATAGATCTCGAAAGTAGGCTCTTGATTCAGAGAGTACCACGTTAGCAGCGGCTTTAGATTCCATGTACGTATGGAAAGGTTCGCGATCGGATTTTGACTTGCGCCATTTCCGCTAACAGCGTCCTGTGTTCGGCTCGGGCGTCATCGATACGGTCATTGTACCAGGACTGGGCGAATTCGGCAGGTTTGATTGCTGACCAATCGGGGCATTGCATGGCGCCGTTGACGTGAGAACGTGGAAACGATGTCATCAAATCACGAACCATGTGTATTGGATATCATCAGCAGCCGTCAAAAGTCAGTAAGAATGACAAGTCTGGGCAAAAGTGTCATGGTTGAGATTTCGATATGATCTGCGGTGGAATGTTACTGTGGCTATATGTTTTGTACATGAATTTACGATGAATGAACGCGTGATCTGACATCAGGTTAGTACTGATTAATTGAGGAAATAGTATGGCAGTGGTCTAGTGATGCCAGTCAGAGTATGACCAAGCACGTGCGTTGGCCAGTGAACACATTGGGTGAACCCAGTCGTCGAAGTTATGGGTGTTGAAGGTTGACACAATCAGGGGTTTTGTAGGACAGTCAGAGGGAATGTTAAAGTCACCCAACAGAAGCACCTTCCCGGGCAGAGAACAGACCCCAGAACATCCATCGACGTTCAACGAAGGAGTCAAATTCCGAAAGGAAACTTGTAGTAGTAAGCAGATTGCGTGGCAGAAGATGGAGGTGGGCGGTAAATGCTGTAAGTGACCGCAGCGCGTTCTCTCAGAGGATGGACTACATACTCAAAATGATTGATGGTCAAGGATGGTTTCCATGATACGAGTTAGGTCAAAGGCATGTGTTGTACAAAACCCCGTACCAAAGTGGCGTCCCCCCAATCACCAATATAAACGGTGACGTGAATATCAGTTTCATGCCAACGCCAAGTCTCAGTGAGAAGAAGAAACAATCCTCATTGTATTTGGGTATTATGAATCACAGAGGGGAGGGTTTTTTGTTCCGCACTGAATACGCATTCCATAAAGAATAAAATAAAAAACCCTTTAGCATGTCGATACCACCACAGCTATGTTTAGAGGACACATCATTTGTGAATGGTTATTCAGATGTTTAACGTTTTCGGGAACTCCCTCGCTTACCTCTGGGAGTGTTACCTCTTCTGTGATTCCAAGTGAACAGAGGTCATCCCAAATTTTCAGGTATTGGGGGTAGAAAGAAGCGCGGGGCGGAGGGGGCGAATGACCATTTGAGTTAAGGTTGATCATTTCGTCTCGTTTTTATGAAACCCGCGACAAAAAACATTCTCACATGACGGTCCAGGTTCGGGTGGGTCTCTCCAGCAGAGAGGAGTGATCGGCGCAGTCCAGTTTGGGCCATCGCCGTGGGTTAGGGCATCAAAGTCAGCACTTCGGCTTCTTGCAGCGGCATGAAAGCCGATAATTACCGGCACGGGATTAGGTTGCCCAAATAGTGGAGTGTGACAAGGGACAGATTAGTAGTAACCGGGGGTTCGCCTAGATACACTCACCTCAGCTTGTGATGTTGTTCATTAGGGAGGAACCATGTTTATTGGTTAGAAAATCAACAAACCGAGCACCCTGATGATAAGAACAACCAGGCATGACGATTCCTCTTGCCTAAGAGGCTAGGAGATTTTAGTGACTGAGTGGTTAAGGACGTCACTCCTCAAAAGATTATACGACAGCCCTCACACCGGTAATCTCAGGACACAGAAAATGCTGTCATTGTCGGGGAAGCAGTAAAAAGTAAGTAGTTAGTAGTAGTAGTATCTCTCTTAATTATGCTTTTGGAAGGACAAGGTTATATTTTGGCAATTCCAACGGAAATTCAGGAAATATTTGATTTAGCCGTTTCTTTCAACAAGCGGGATCGCAACATAAATAAAAAAGAGAAAATCACATATCCCCCAGGTGGTGACCTACCCCCGCCGCGGTCAACTCCCTTTACCTAAGAAGGCCGATTAATGTGAGTTTGTTTGTTATGATTTAGAAAGCCAATAGCTAAATAAATTAATAATTAGTAGGAATTAATCAATAAAAACTAACTATAGTCCAGTCATGTCCGCATGATCATTGGCCTTTGATACCTTATCAGAACGAATCAAAACACAAAAAATTATTGTTCCACATCTCCATTACAGTGAGGCTGACAAGGCACACGGAAGAGAATAGCAGAAACAAGAGAATCACTGAATTGCTTAACAATACCAGCGTGGTCAGTTTCTTACGAACAGGGTCCCTGATACTTGCTATTGAGCGCGAGTGAGGTGATGCATACGGATCTGATATGAAGCATGAGGGCTAGACATTGCAGAGCAGATAGGACATGATTCTGATGAGGTGGGACAGTTCAAAAATGTGCTCAAGACAGAGTAGGGAATGGTTACGGTGATCAATTTCACACAACACAGCCGCGTTACACATAGCTTGGCGATCCCTTCTGTTGCCCTGTGGCAACTGTCCGATGACTGTTCAAATAGTGATTGGAAGCACTGTTCAGTACCTGCCAAACCTGACAAAATCTGCTGAGGCCTCGGACCAAGGCCACCCCGATTGTTCTTCTCCAAGGAAAAGAAACTCCCTTCGACATATCCTCACCAGTTGAGAGTTGCAGTATGGCATCTTCACATTGGGAGATCTCTCGCCATAGCCATTCTCACAACATATCCTGAAACTATACGTTGACACTCTGCTTGTTTACTCAGATAGTGGCATAGGTTAGATAATCCTGTGTAATCCATGATAGAACTTGCAGGTTTTCGTGGTAGCATTAATTCATTACTTCTCATAGGAGAGCAGTCCCTCTCACTGCTGGTGGGTTGGCTATGTGCCACAATACTCGAGACATGGAGGATAGAGGTTTGGTCCTGGCTCTCTTGGCAGTGGTCACCAACACACTCAATCTCATGTCTAATACAGTAACTCTTGTACGAGGAGGAAAACTGACGGGCTGGGGATGTTGTTATGATCTCACGCACAAAAAAAGAACAGCTCTATGTGGTCCTGGCTCATATTATACATGAGGAGATACTTCAACTTTGGGGACTCCCCAGGCAAACAAGTGTCTCAGACATGTGCATGCACTATTGATGCCAAAGAGGAAACGATGTTGAAGGGGGTCTTTCGATTGGTGGTGAACATTTTCCTACCTGTTGCATCCGGTTAGTGACTCCAAGTAGGAAAAGGCTATCGAATCAAGAATGGTCTCACAAACACTCATTTGTAGGGTCGAAGAGGGCTTTGAAGTTCCTGGCAAAGGGGGGGTGGGGGTACGTGACGTAGAACTGTCAAAGAGGTTGCTCTTTTCTATCAAACTAATGAAGCGCACGAGTCGCCGTCCACGACCCTGAATTGCGGCAACGCTTGCTCCAGAGGAATTCGAGGGCATCTGCCAACACTATGGCCTGAAGGTAGGGCAGAGATTTACCTTCATTTTTTTTGCTTTTGCAAAGGATATGGCATTCGCAGCTTGTTACCCAGCCATAGCCCTTCTTATCTTCCTGGACCTTATGCAATTCACTGATATATACTGCAATCTAGCATTCGCCACCTCATCTTTCATCAGTCCATGAGAGGCCTACAAGTGTTCTCATCAGCTTTAGGCATGTGGCATATGCAAGGAACCGCTACATGACGGTTGGGTTGGTGGAGGGGAAGGATGGAATTCAAACCCGCAATTCATTGGGGACCCAAGGGTTACATCATTGTACAATGCACGATCAGGACCATCAACACGTCAAGCAGAAGAAGAAACCATACCCCAATATCCCCCAGCTTACAGATGCATGTTTTCAACCAGATGGCTCTTTTCAGACCCACACATACAATTTAAAAGAAATAACCCCACAGGTAAATTTCCAGTAGCATTTAGCCGCAACAACCCCATGAACACTAATGCGTCCGCTGCCACTGGATTGTCATCATCAGCTTTATCAGTACCAGGATATCGACATACCCTGCAGCTTTCCCCATCCCACTGAACATGTTTCTTGATTGCATCTCATCGACATGAGACAGCAAAACCAAGCTCATGGCATACCTTCCTTCGATGGCGGCTTTTTTTTCATTCCAGAGTCTTGAATGCTCTCTGTGAAGCCTGGCTGCCCATCAATGGAACTGCACCATTTACGAATGACGGAGGGGTTGTGGCAAATGAGGGTCAAAGACTTGGTTATACATATCGATAGGCCTTAGCAGAATAAAAATGGAGGGTGAGGGCATACTCTCCTTTCCCCCTCCCCGCCTTCATCCTACATCCTCCCCCCCCTCCTATCCCCTCCTACCCCCCCCCCCCCCACAAGCACAAAGTTAAACGCATACCCCTCTCTTCCCTCCTCTCAGTGCAGGTGGGACTTCTCCCTCGAGGTCTTGTGGATCTTCGGCCCGTCACCAACCTCTTCATAGCTAAACTGGTGACGTCGCAGGTTTCAGTCACCATCTCAAGACCACTTCATTCGTTGAGGTAATGCTTGTCCTCAAGTGCTTTAACAATGCCTGAAGGGAAAGTCGACCTTCCCTGTAAGCGTCTGGAATTGGCCCCCTGTGCATTCTCAAGCGTTTGTTTTGCATCGACTGATGCACAGTCATACATTTATCCAACTTACGTTTTCACACTCACACTTCCTCGGGCTGTCCCCGATAAAATAGGTGTGGTCATGGTTCGATGGACTTGGCAAGAGGTCAGAGGTGCACAGCTGTTCCTGGGCAGTGGTGTGGTCCCTGACAGGATACCCTGTTGTTAGTAATCTCTTCGTTTGGTCCCAGTCCCCTCAGAAGCCACTGCATCAGATGCCACAGGCTGCACGGTCCTGGTCCATCGGTGGTTTTCGAGGGACTGCACATTCTGGAAAGAACAAGTTAAAAAAAGGAGATGAAATAAGAATTTCACCGATAACAGTAACAAATCTTCAAGTCACACCACAAAAATAGGTAAAAAATCAGTTCACTGATTCTTACAGTAAATTGGGTTATTATTCGGCAGTTTCTTGACCCCTCGACATATGACCTATGATGACATGACGGTTTTTATGAAAATGTTTGCCTCAATGTGATGCAACCAGCCCCAAAAGCATTAATGTAATCAGGTCACATGCCCTATTGCTATCGCCCAAAAGGTATTTAAAATCAACCTTTGGCACCTTGTAACCTCGAAATAAAATGACAAGTGTAGGATCGAAGCAAGAGTGGTTTCGTCATTGTAGCAGACAGAGAACTATCACAATCCAAAAATTGACAGTTTTCATTCTTTGCCCTGTAATCCTAAAATAAGCACCATTCCTTAAGACTTGACCTTTGGACCTTTTGACCTCGTCGTTCGATGTCGTTGATCCACTGAACCAAAAATTACCCTGAACCAATCTCTACGAGACCTAACTGCACACTTATTCCAATTGTTACTGGCCATTTTTAACAAAATTCGAAAAAATGCGTAATTTATGCAAATTTATTCACATTAAATTACTTAAGTGACCTTTGCGCTGTTGTTAAAATTAATCAGGATCGAAGGTTTTGTGCAATCTCCACCAAGTTCATGAGGATTAAACCAACTTTAAAATCTGCATTAAAGTATGCAAATTAGCTAGGTGTAAATGAAAGTAGTAACCATTGAATGAATTTTGGGGACCTCGTCACTATGTAACATT
>JAODTK010001538.1:0-10842 GCA_026419785.1 Sclerodactyla briareus | reverse complement strand
CTCGGTCTATCTGAAATGATCATTTCAGGTATGTATAGTTTATCGTTTAGCATTGATCTTTTCAAAATGGCACACTGGGCCATTGGAATTGGGCACTACAAAAAAGATAATTCCAAAACTCACATTTACTAGACGTTCCCCAAGCGTGTAAAACTATAATGGTAACCGATACTATATTTGCTATGCCGTTACACCGTTCCCCCTCAATACCAGGTTGGTCATTGCATGACACACCCATAATACCCCGGACAAGACGAGTCATTGCACTTAGGTCGGTCAACAAGCTGAGTACAACCACTTTGTGACTGAAAAATCCTGAAAAGATGCACTTCACAGTCATTTTGAGAGACCCAAAGACCATACTCTCTACAAACATGCCACAAAGTAAAATGACTAACACTACCGATAACCATTCCAAGTCACTGTCATGAGCAAACATTCTCAGTAAAGGAGCACTTTGGCACACCATCTGTGTACGGGTGAAAGATTCAGACCTCGCGGAAGATTACAGAACTCGGACAAAAGGTGCATATCCAGGTCTGCACCTGGTGGGTTTGTCTGTCCTGGATCACTCCATGAGAAAAATCAGTTTTACCAGCTTTAAACTAGGCATTAAGAAACGCAAATGTTACAAATTGAGGCACAAAACCATTGAAGGTTGCTCAAGGGCCCATAGGAAATGATATACATGTAACACACAGGTTTCAGAGTGCCTTTCAGAGCTATCCAACTACACGTAACTTTGTCTTGTCATTGTTGGTATTTCCAGAACACGGTGAAGGCTACAAAACCAGTGGCTTTAAGATGTGGTCGAGCCCGCCGTGTCCGATACATTTTCCAGATCTGGGCTGAATGTGAGCAACCAGAGGAGGCCCTCGCCGGGGGTAAGCCATACCTCACCCAACGGGGACCCTACACAGACCGGTGAGTAGACCACCCCTGGGCCCCCCCTCACCAGGGGTACTAGTTAGTAGGCATACTCAAAGAGTTTTTTCCCGGTCCTGTCAGTTGAATACCGGTGTACAGTGAATGTGGAGTTTTGGGGGTGAACCATAGTCACAAAGTTTAATAGCTCATAGAGAATCTTTGACCTCATTGGATACTGTCATACTTCAGTGTTATTATGGAATAGTAATTACCTATGGGTGTTCAGGATTTTTAGGTCAAAGGTCCTTGGATGACTTGATATTCTATCCTGTGAAACACTGAAAATTGCTTCGCCTGCAGGTAGACGCAGGGTATACTTAGCCAATTTTTAGGTCGACATGAAAAAATCTGAAAGCCTTCTCATCCTACAGATTAGGTTGATTTACATGACACAGTGTTGCATGAAAACTGATGTCAAATTTGTCAAGGGGTACCATGATGTTTATTGACAAGTGTGTCATCTTTGATCCTAAAAGTCATTATTAAAGGGACGTCATTAACCGATGTGTGAGAGCATGATAGCCATTGTGAGGAGAAAATGCAAAATGCTCCCCTCAAATGAAGATTTTATATTATGGGTGAAGGAGTGGCAAATGCATATGAATTTGTGTAAGCAGGGGTCTGGGGGCAGCAGTCATCTAAAGGATATTTCATACCCAAAGGGTGTTTTGCAGATTAACATGGATGAACATAACATAGAGGTTGGCCCATGACCAATCGTGCTTCATGGGTGTTGGGTATCTACCAATTCGTCAGTGCTCGTTTTGAGTGAAAAAAAGTCATTTATATGCAATGAAGTTTTTATTTGTCTGGTTTTAGCTCCAGACTATGTATGTGTGGTTTGAGCTACAGCCCCATCGGTGCTCCTAGTACAGTCCTACCGCTGCCATTACCCACAATTGTGCATGCCTGGATTGTATTCCCCAGACCACAAGTCCTGTTGGCCACCAATTCAACATCTCGAACATGAGACCGGGCGATTTTTCTAACAGTGTTACTTAAATACAATTTGGTTACTCTGTTTTGCAATATTTTAAATGTAATTTATGTTCAAGTTTACTTTTCTGTGAGCCGGGGGCCACCACGTTCTGAAATGGGCTCTGAATCCCTATGCCCCCAGGTCGGGAAACACTGACATATGGCATTGCATTTTCCACATGGCTTCAGTATTGCTGAGCAGTTTCCCTACTCAGGACTTTGTAATGTGTGGTAACGATGCATCTGCTTGACTGTTTCATGCCATGGAGCAACTAAATTTTACTCAGTCTCTTTCCTCATTTTCAAACGTCAAAATATGTACGGCGTCCGCCTGTGTCCCTCTTTCTTTATAACACGGCTAAAGGACACTAATCATTCAAGGCATCTTTGGGTTGACAACACAACATTTCTCTCTCTTTCAGCGAAACTAAGAACAAAGAAAACGTAACGTTCAGTGATGACTGATGGCGTTATCTCCTATTGAAACACCTGCCTACTATGAATTTGTAAGGAGAGTCAGTCGGGACCCGGGAAGAAAACCTAACACGCTAAAGTTCCATATTGTGAGGTCATTTCTACTTGACTTACGCTTACCATAGAAATCTGCCTTTGTTATTCCTTGACGACGCAGAGGATCTATGCAGTCATGCAGTGTGTTTGTGTGTGACGCCTACTTGTTAACACGAATCTCAACCCTTCTTGGAGGATCAAGTAACCATACCTGGTATATGGCGCCCATAATTAGTACATGATCCCTATTGTTTTGGGTCAGGTCCACAGGTCTCAGCTGAGGTCAAGAGAGGTCAAATTTGGAAATCTTGTTAAAGGAAAATGCCAGCCCAATTAATACTCTTCCTGGTGTCATAAAGGAGAACAAAAATCATTCAAATATCACTTGTTCAAGGTTATAGATGTTCGATTGGGAAGATTGTCTTCCTCAATTTCATATAATTTGGAGATTTGTGCAAACTGGCAACCTTTTATGAGGTCATAGCTACCAATTATAAGGGAAAAAGAAATATTTCGTTACGTTTTCTTCAAAATAGGTAGATTGACGTCATCAATGTGCCAATTTGGACAAATTGCCAGCTTAGCAGTGATAAATCATAATCTCAAATTTGGACACTTCATAACCGAAATAGACTATAAACATGAAACAAAGTTTGATCTGGCATGTTTCAATGCACAATCATATGACATTGAATATTCCATCGACTGGAATGGTTCTGTAAACCACGTAAGTCCAGAATGCCTGACCCGACAGTTTGCGAATTGAGTATGCAGCTTCTCTTGGAAAAACAAAAACACTATCTTTTGGTGTGACTGGAGACGTTGGGGCGGGATTGGGGAATTGTGAAAACTTGAAATATTTGGATAACTTTAGCTTGTATAAAGACTCATCTGACAAGGATGTAGTTCATACTTGCAGTGTTCTCCACTACGGGTTTGGCGGCGCGCGCGCGGGACAAAATTGAAATGGTCACAAGCGCCCTGACAGAAAGCTACCGCCCGGACAAGAACTTTGACCGCCCGGACCAAAAACAACAACGGCAACTTTACAAATGTCACTCAAAGCGATTTACATGATTAAAAAGTTTCGTTTCTGCCGTGGTCATCATCTCTCATGTTTGTCGATTCTCCAAAATCTACACTCATGACATAAACTGGACTCCAAGTTCCGATTTGCGCAGAGACAGTCTATACACAAAGAAAGCAAGAAAATTTCCCGCCTCCACGTGCGAGCGTTACACTGCTCGTTCATCACGAGTGCAACAGTGCCATACACCATAGGTCAAATACACCTGATTCATATAACCAACACGGTATGCAGTACGCTACATCTCTGACTATGAATTTTTAGACAGTCGCTTCAAATAAGACCGATTATCTCGCGTACAGTACAATGGGATTTGTTGTATATTGACATAATAGTTAGGACCAAATCTCGGAACAGGGTCAGGAAGCGCGATTAGTTGGTAAAATTCAGCTTTTATTGCGAGGCTAATCGACTCCTTCACTGCAATGGACTTATTTTACGAATAATGGAGCAAGAATTGTAATTAACAGCTTCAGCAATGGTTTTTATAACATTTACAAAACTTTCGAGTTGGGATTGCTTCGGTATTCATGTAACTTGAGGCAATGTTACTTAGCAGCATGCAGTTTAATTGGGCTTGTGTTGGCTACTTGTACATGCAGAGAATGATGTGTTCATGTTGGGAGTGTAATTATCGGAAAGGAGAGGGGGGCTACGTGCCGAAAATCATGTAGCAAAACTACAAAGCATGTTTGTTTCAGAAATCAGCATACACGATATCTAGCCCGACTTTTTTGTGTCGGCGTTCAATTTTGAGCAGTAATTGTCCAGTTAGGTCGCTCTAAGGTTTTCAATAATATGTAGGTTATGATCGGAACTTTTCGATCGGCAAATTACCGATACCGATTCCGATAGGCTATAATGGACAATCTGATACCGAAACGCTGATCGGTGAGCACTACAATGATGCTAAATGTTCCCAAATTTCTGATAGAGAAAAAAAAACTGAAAGGAAGGCATTCAGAAAAAAAGCGATGGTCTGAGACGTGAATGTCCGCGGTCTGTCATCGCGGCTAGGCTCTGATTTATATGGAGATTGGGAAAACATGGAAAAGTTAACGCACCAGAAAGTCAAGCGCCTGTCAGTCCATTAGCCAGCATGGTGGTGACTTTGTAAAATCGATTAGAAACGAATGCCAAGGTTGGAGTCGATAAACCAGATTGAATCAACAGTTCGCCCGGTTCGATAAGAGATATTGAATGAAATCGCGCCGCTCTGGTAGGCCTGCTATTGGGAAATGTCACACGTGATTAATCAATGCAGGAAACATGCTCTAGGATTGTGATCAAATATATTTTTTATTATGAATTACACGATGCTTGTATAGTGTAAAATCCCAAAAAGGTCAATGCGCTTTATTGGTCGTACGTGCGTATGAGAACTAGGAAAGGTTGGGTGCATCCACTTCGAAGAACGGATTGCTGAGCCAGGGATCAGGGGAGGTCGGTGGGGGAGGGGTAGGGTGGAGAAGGTTCAGGTGGGCGAGAGGGGCGGTTAGTGCTGGGTCCGGCAGGGGCGAGTTTCATATAACTTCATAATACACCTAGCTTTGTAGCTTCCAATTCACTGAATAGAACATTGGCTACCTCTCCCTCGAATATGTGAAGGAAGCATTCAAGTCAGATGGCAGGCTTGCTGACAGTTTTCGTGCAACTTATTTTTGCCGCAAAATTTTGAAGATTTTTTTTTTAACTTTGCTATCGGAGGAAAATGAAAAACTGCCTGTAAAATGGAGATTTCTGGAGACATGCAAGCAAATATGCCACCAAATATTGCACCATTGGCATCTCGCCCACTTTCGAGGGCAAAATTTTCCAGAGGGCGGGGGACACCCTCCCTTTTGTTAGTTTTAGAACCCCCCGTTTCAAGGAGTTCCCCCCCGCGATCACAACCCGGACAAAATTCGGACCTGTGGAGAACACTGCACTTGGTATGTGAGTTCCCTATTTTGATTACTACAATGCTTCCTATTGAAATCTGACAATGCTCAGCTTGATCAGTCGGAGCAGTCCAGGAATCACAAGGGGTATGAGTTAATGGGTTTTGAGAGTATAATGATAAGTCGTCTCAATACAGTCGTAGTTATTCTGCATGCTGAGAAACAGAGGAGCGGATAGGCTCAGTTGTCAAAACTGAAGTTCGACCAAACGACGTTTGTGAAGAGCCAGTTTTCAGGTGCCATTGAGCTAGGCACTTCATCTCAGGGCTGGTGCTGAAGAGGTCAATGTGGCATAGGACCTTTGGACAGTTTGACCATGAATTTGTATATGGCCGGTTTGTTTATAGAGTGACATAGAGCGTACTATGGCGCAGCACAGACTTGAGAGTGGGTTGATGACGGAGTGTTAAAAAAAACCTATGTATCAAATACAAAATAAAATGGTAGGTTATTTTGTGGTTGACTAATTCAGGGAAATAAGATGAAGTATTGTTAACTTACATACTTCGCTGAGAAATCCTAACCTCAGTGGGTACTCTAAATATGGTATGTTAGCGTGGAAGCTATATTAAATCTATAGAAACGAAAAAGCCTTCTAAAAAAACGAGGTGTCAACTATATTAATGTTCATGTTATCAGTATTTCCATTGCTGTAGGTATTGATCTATGAAATCCTTCAGGAATAACAAACATCAATCCTTGTAGTTTGGTATTATCTCTGATGACAAACAGGGAAATAGTCAGGCACTAATGCTTAATGGCTGGCCAATGAGACAAAGATGATGCAATAAAATGCATGACCACAATTGCTGACACTGAAGGTACATATGAACCTGCATTGAGTCGTTAAAATTGGCTCTTGATGTTCACATGAGGCACCACTCTTCTGAGTGCTCCTCTGCGTCCCAGCAGTGCCTTTCAGGGAAGCGTTCCAGGGATGTTCGTTCCCTGGATGAAGGTATCCTCTTGTTATTTAGTATACCCTGCAATAGGGCGAGGATGGGGGAGGGGGGGAGTGACAACAATTGAACTAGGCACCATAGGCTGGAGCTCAAACCGCACAAATGTACACGACACAGTACAATTATGTGTGATCATGAGGGCCCGGAAGGCAGTTTAAACAATGGCATATTGTTCCCCTGGATTAAACAAACCTTGGACCTTGATTTTCATATAGCCAAGATGTCTGTAGCAGGCAATAATCATTGTCATCAGTTTGCGTCAACATCCATCAAAGAATGACCAATTGAAGGCGGGAAAGGCAAATTCGCACAGTGCCTGTTATGCCCCTCTAATGACCTTTGACCTTGACATCCAAATGGTAAAAGAGTCCCAAAGGCGATGAACATTGCGATCCAAGTTTTGTCAACATCCGTCAAAACCATTTCATTCAATCAGATGTTACTGTTTTTATTCCAACGGCTTATATGAGTAGCATCCAAACGTGCAAACAAACTGCAAGAGCACTCCAAAGGACATATGGCAGTTCCAAAAAAATCTGCGTGTACTTTGTATAGTTACTTTGTGTATGATCAGTTGAGAAAAATTTTCATTGTGAGTTATATTAACACATTGAACCACCTACTTCGAGGCGATGTATTTCCCAGGGGAAGAGTCAGAGTTACTTATCTCAAATGCACAAAGGCCTATTGAAAAAAACATTCTTTTAAGCCCATGTCTATTAGATGGATAGGCACAGGTAACAACATCCATATGATATGTCTTTGTGCTATAGCATCACCTGTGTTAATATGACATTGAACTCAAGGGTACTATGGCGAAAGGGGGGGGGGGGGATTATCCCCACATTTATAGCTCAAGGTTGGGTTCATTTCTCTTACAGAACAGGGTTTTGCAGGTTCAGGCTAATATACTGTAGCATTCTCATCTAGAGGCCCTTCACTGCAGGAGAAGGGCAGAGTATCTCGGTCACGAACCCTCAGTGCAAGATAGATACAAGCCTGTCGAATATCATCCAATCAAGCCAATGTCTATTAGAAAGGAGGTTAGGCGGTGTGTCATGAGTTGAGATACAGAAATTTTGAGAGTGCGTTACACAGATCTGTGATTGTCAACTGAGTGTTTGCGCATACAGTAGTTTATGTAGTATTTTTTTGAACTTGCTGTACCTTGGTACCGTTTTACATTGGAATTCTTCCAAACGCCTCCTCAAGGGACTTGTACTTTCGATTGGCACTGAAAAAAAATTCTAATTGCTCGAGTAAAACCTTCAAGAGGCATTTTCCTCTATTTTTAGCTCAACCAGCTATGTGGGTTGAGCTATTGGAATCTGATGTCCACTCTATCGATCTATCTATCTATCTGTTGTCTGTCTGTCTGTGGTCCGTCCTGTTCGGTCCGTCCGTCCGTTCCGTCGTCGTCGCCGTCCGTCCGTCCGTCCGTCCGTTCCGTCCGTTCTAGTGTGTCAAAACTTGCCTTTTTGGCTGCCAATAGTCATCTGTTAATGGAGGTTGACTAAACTTGGACACCACGTTCATGACCCAGGGAATGTTTGACTTTGTGAAGGTCAAGGGGTCAAAGGTCATTGAAGGGCAGTATAGGCCATTATGTGTAAAATTTCAAAAGTATCTCCTCCTACAAATTTTGGGGGCACAGTGCTCTGTTCGGACATAAGGTGGTCTAACAGCGTACCTTCGGGGTGTTCAGAATTTCATCACAAGGTCCCTTTGGCCCAAGGGTTCATTTTTATGAAATTTCACACAATGGTACGTGAAATGCATCTCCTCCACAAGCTTCAATTGTTCAAAAGTTAATGTAAGTTCCTTGGTAGACATCCATTAGGGGGTGTTCAAGAATTTTGGGCCGGGCCAGTTTGGCACAATCAGCCATTATGTGAAATGCCGCAAAATCTTGTATCCCTACAAATTAGTCGCACAGTACTGATGTTTGGCCATAATATAGTCTAGTAGCTATAACTTGGGGTGCCAGATTTTCGGGTCCAAGGTCGATTGGGCCGGGGCCCATTTATGATATTTCCACAATGGCGCTTTGAACTGCATCTCCTCCTTCAAGCTTCATTTTTTTCTTTGAAAGCTACATTATGGTATTTAGGTAGAGGGCCATTGGGGTTGTTCAGGAATTTTGTCCCTGGCCATTTTGGGCCCTATGGCCTTATATGAAATACTGCAGAATCTTGTATCGCCTACAAATTTGTTGCACCATGCTGATGTTTTCCGTCATAATGAGTCTAATAGCCGTACTTACAGTGGCTCAGGGATTCAGGACCAAGGCCCAGTGTGGGCCCAGAGGCCCTCAGGTGGATTTACGTAAAATGTAAGCTTCTCCTCTCACAAAGGTTTTTAGTGCACCATCTGACATTCACTCTAAGTGATGTCTAACATCGTACCCCCGGGGTGTTCAGGAAATGTTTTGGCAATATCCACGTCCCTCTTAGGCCGAGGGCCCATTTCATGAATTTCACACATGGGTTAGTGGTCCATAAGGGAATTTGCAAACTTTTGACTCAGGGCCCAATGTGGGCCCATCATGTTACGATCATCGCAAAATGTTTCTACAAATTTTTTGTTGCACATCAGTGCTGATGCTTGGTCATAATGACCATCTAAATACCGTACCTTCAGTGTGTTCTGGAATTTGGACTTGGGCCCAGTGTAGGCCCGTGCCCATCATGTTGCATCATGCAAAATGCTTCTCCTACAAATTTTGTGGCACGGTGCTGATGTTGACGTAATGATGGAATAGCCATAACTATGGGCTTTTCAGCCCTACAGCCTATCTACCCTATCCAGTTTGTCAAAACAATTGCCTTTTGCCCCAACTAGTCACTGTGACGAATGTCAACCAAATTGGAACATTGCTAAGGGACCCATGGGACTTCCACTTCGTGGAGGTCAGGGTGAAAAGCCATTGAAGGGGCGATTACAGGCCCTTATGTGTAAAATTTCAATGCAAATATCTATAAAGTTTACATTAGATTTCCTGAAAACTGTGTCATAATGTTCCTTGGACGTTTGGATGTGCTCTGTTCAGCTTGTTCGCGAATTTTAGATGCAACATCATCTGGTGTTGTTAGAAGAATTTAAACATAAACATCTGATGAAAAGAAGCAAAACAGTCAAATTTCTTGGACCCAATGTTCATTGGCCCAAATAGCCTTTTTCTCTCTCGATTGGTCCATTCTCTGATGGGTGTTGACAAAACTGAGTACAATGTTTATTGACATTTTTCTTTGATCCATGGCATATGAAGACCAAACTTGAAGGTCGAGTCATTACAGGGGCAAAATGGGCCAGTGTTTGGAACTGTATCTGGGCCATGATATTAACAGTGCCACATTGTCTTGGTTACATTTGTGCGGTTTAGTAAAGCACCATTGGTGACCTCTAGTTCTTATTCCTGTGAGACTTCACTAGTGTATCATGGTTTACACAAAATGTATATCACATCTATTTTATACTTCTTTTTAGACCAAAACTGTATGACGGTGAAGAGAGAGGGTAAAAGAGAATTCAATAGCAGGAAGTGTAGGTGCCGGAGGGTTCTATCCTTGCTAATCCATATAGGTTAGAAGAAATGGAATTACCAGCACACCACTTTTCAATAGTTTTTGTATAGCATCATTTAGGATTGTTTTCATTTTCACATGATAATAAATGGTCCCATGCTTCAAGAGGTTTATTGTATTTGAAGCCATAATGCTGCTGTTAGCAACCATACGAGGTTCACATGATGATCTATATGACGGCCTGAATTGGTGTGTGTGTTGTGGTAATATTGAAACAGTATTCCCCTTTGGTTATTTAATAGATGTTCAAGTCAGGTGGCTGGCCAAGGGGGAAACTATTTTTCATTCCTGCCGGAAGACAAGAGGAATCTATGCAGTCTCAGTGATGCGTGGATGTGGGTGTGTGTGTGTTGTTCCGTGTGCAGATCCGTGAAACTTTGGGCAGAGGTGACAAACATAAGATGCAAGTAGCACTGAAGTTCACAAATGAACATGTAGGTTGTAGGTATGGTGGAAAAGATCCCTATTGGTTTTGGTGTCAGTTGGGGGGTAGTCGAGGTACAACAAAGACCAAAACTGAATTTCTCAGGTGGTTGTAACCAGGTGTTCGTTGCTCAGAGTGTGACATAATTCTAGAATAAAATAGTTTGGTAGGTGATAGGAATATTGTGTGGTTTTTTTTTTGTTTTTTGCGATGAACAACATTAATTGGAAAAGGTATTACGGTAAAAAAAAGGTCAGGCAATCTGCCTTTCATTGATATTTGGAACGATACATTTTCGAGGGATGGCATAATATAAAGTTTGTTGTATAGGTAAAAAGACATCTGATGACCAACTTGACCTCATTTGACCATTGGGTCGTTTTTAGTGATGACTGGGATTCGCTCTTTTAAAGATGAATCAAAAAGTAAT
>JAODTK010001537.1:0-11301 GCA_026419785.1 Sclerodactyla briareus | reverse complement strand
AGATAGCTTGTGATATGAGTATCGTAGTAGACAGTGTCATGTGTCCGTTTCTTTTGTTTGTCCTTAACAAGACGCCATCGCCAACCAAAAAGGCTGCAAAATCACCATGTCCAAAGGCGGATGAGGTCAAGGTTTCAAAAGGTCAAATGAGGTCAAAGTCGTTCACCAGATTTATTTCACACCAGACGAACGGAACTTTCCCTTACGACAGTCCCTCCAAAATGTTTGGTTGCAGAGATATAGAACGATTTCCTTGTGGGTGACCTCGAATGACCTTGACCTGACACCAAAACAATAGGTTTCATCCTCCATGCATGCTACCCACATACCTCAATTTAACTCGATAGATACTCACGTTTCGTCATCTAATCGTGCTTACAAGCTTTTTGACTTTGCCCTCTCGTGAACTTAAATAACCTTTGAACGGGCAACCAGAACATAGGGGTCATCCTCCCAATATGGTGGCAAACCCACTCCTATTTTGAACTTGATACCAGTTTGGTCCGTTAGATATTGTTTTTGCTGACAGGGGTTTCCCACACACACCACAGACACATACACACATTTGCACGGTGCATGACTGCATAGATCCTGTTGCCTTCGGCAAGGAATCAAAAATGTTAAAACACTTTATCGCAAACTTACCAGACAATGCATTCATGAGGAAAAATAATGAACTGTATATCGCAATGAACGATTATTGTTAGAGACAGTACTAGGTTCTGGTCCCCTGAACAGAAACTCAGGGAGATAAGCCATCAAACACTCCTCTATAAATGCAGTGCCTTTGCAAAGTACTTTTCTGATACTTGCACGATAAGACCGAAATATGACTCCCGAACAACAGTCCATTAGTGACTCAGTTCAGGCTTGTATAGGAGTTTAGAAAGTTAAAGTAAATCTAACCTTGTATCATTACTCGGCTGAAGGGAGACATTTTTGCAAAGTTGAAACGATAGTTCTCCAGGCATTGATGGTATTGGGGATGAGTTCTTAATTGATGGTGCCTCCCCGGCTTACTGTCCCACCTTGCTACAAGTTTATTCTACCTTGGTGACGTACAATATATAGTTCCTACTGTATTTAACCGGAGTTATGGTTCCCGTTCTTGAAAGTAACACTCTAAATCCGTCTGTCCCCAGTAATTATAGACCGCTCATTGTTTTCCATATTTTTCGAAAGTTTTCAAGTTATTGATAATGCCAGAGGGTTTAAAAACTTGACGAGTAATAGTTTTGGTTTTAGAAATGAGATGGTGTTTATAATGGATATTTGGTGACTGACGCTGTAGTTTTCGAATTTACTGAAACAAATCTCTTTGTCTGTATTTTAGACGCTGAGAATATTTTGATTCAATCTGGCATGACGGTTTATTTTTTCAAACTCCATAGTGTATTAACGGAACGAGCATTGGCGGTTTCTTTCGCACTGTATCTTCTTTAGATTGTCGTTTATAATTGAATGGACGGGCGCATCATGAAACGTCTTTTGAAGTTTCCAGGTACAAGCGTGGTATATTCTTTTCAACCAGTATCTTTTTAATGTGTGTGTGCGTGATCTTATGACTAATTGATAACACAAATCATAGCGTACATATTGGTTATAAGTTGTACAATTCGTTTGCTTATGCTGACGAATATTACTCTGTTCTGGTACAACTGTTTTCCAGGTTTGCAACACCTCATTGAATATCTTTCTGATTATGACTACCTAAACACTTTGTGCGGTTAATGTTGCATGAACAAATCAAGTCGTAAGTAATATTGTAAACTATTACCTATACACTGCAGAGGAGCCTACATTTCAACTGAAGAAAAATCATTGAGAATGTTGACAGCTTAGATATTCCTTGGCGTTAATTTCAACTAAGAACTATATGATGTTCTTATAAATATAAGATTAGTAAATGTAGACGGAACTTCTGAGCTCTCTGAGCTCGATTGGTATGTCATACCCTGTCTTAATATCAGTACAAGGTGTAACCTGTTTATACGGTATTTTCTCCAATATCATGTATTGGGGTTAGATGGTGTTACCTAATTCATTCAAATAGTGCCGCACTTAACATCAGCTCAATGCGGATTTATGAAACACTCATGTTGTCTAAGTAACGAGTTTCGCCATGCACATGCATTCTACTCCAATCTCTAAGTATAACCGTTTTTATTACTACACAATTGAAAGATCAAAGAAGTTGCTCCCTTTCAAACATTGAATGTTTACAGCTTAGATATTCTTGGCGTTAATTCACTCCCGAAATAAAATGATGTTCTTATAAATATAAGAATTAGTAAATGTAAACGAACTTCTGAGCTCTCTTAGCTCGATTGGATGTGCCTACCCTGTTCTTAATATCAGTAACAAGGTTACTGTTTGATACGTATGTCTCCAATAATTAATGTATGGGTTGATTGTGTGTTACCTTAAGTCATTCAATATTGACCAATTACAGTCAGCTCAGGCGTTATGAAACCCTCATTGGGCTACGTAAAGCGAGTTCGCCATGCACAATGCTTACTCCATCTCTAAGTATAAACCGTTTTTACTACACAATTGACAGATCCAAGTGCTTCCCGTTTTCACCCGATTTGCACAAGTGACTCGCCAACTATAGATTTATTGCCCATTGTGCTTGTATATAACCATAATAGTTGTAAGCCGTGGACACTGCTTGAACGCCTCGTGAATTATTGTGCCTCTCCTGTTTGTTTAATGAGCAGAAGTAATATTCGCAATTCCTGCCTGCCCCAGTCTGGTGATGGGTCCTGGTTGATAGTTTAAGTGCAATTCTATACTCTGGTAATTATAATACAACCTGGTCAAACGAATACCCCTTTTATAACTATTGACGAAATCTTTTTAGATTTTAGTTTCACTTTACAGATTGTATATTTGTGTATTGATTTTATGCTCTTTATATAATTGTGTATATACCTGTTTTACATGTGTTGATGTTGTTGTTCCATCCAGGTTTGGAGGGTGAAAGAATAAAATGAATAAAAAGATTTTGCTAGGCCTAACAAGTTGGAGATAAGGCTATACACTCATTGGTATTTGTTGAACGACTTCGGATAGGGCTAGCCTATACTCGCTAAAACCTAGGCCTAGACTAGTATGAATGTTGCTTGAAAAGGTAAATTCCCACTACTAGCTGTAAGTTTAGGCCAAGAATAGGCTAAATTGCTGGTGGTATATATAATAATGTATAGCCATGTTCGCCTGGTTGTATGAGATTAAGTTAGGAATTAGGGGGGGGGGGGGTGCAGCGGTTAGGGTCAGATTCATCCAGATGTATAATTCTCAAAACTAACCACTGATCCTCAACTAATTACTTTTTGAGGGCACCTA
Organism: Sclerodactyla briareus; assembly: GCA_026419785.1. Taxonomy (NCBI): domain Eukaryota; kingdom Metazoa; phylum Echinodermata; class Holothuroidea; order Dendrochirotida; family Sclerodactylidae; genus Sclerodactyla; species Sclerodactyla briareus. The sequence continues at coordinate 7,953 of JAODTK010001537.1, read as the reverse complement.
ATTGCATGGACCACCCAAACACCCATGGGAAGCACACCATATGGTACCCCCAGTGAATAGTTCCTAACCACCACCATGGTTACAATAGCAACCGTTGCTATGACAACCATCAATTGAGTAATATAGTGGACAACAGGGTACCCACTAGAGGAACCAATTCGTCGTTGAAAATAATAGATCATGTTTACACACGAGGCCAGACCGAAGTACACATCGAAAGATGAAATTAAGTGACCATTACCCCATTTTTTTGTGTTGAGGGAAACGTAAAAAGTATGTCAAACCGCCTAAGGAGGATATTAAAACATGAGTCTATGAGGTTATCGGCCATTATAAAAAAGATGTAAAGCATTTATTTAAATCGACCTTCAAAATTGTCCTTGGGATAGTGTGTATGGAGCGTTAGATGTAAACCCGCTCATTTGTGAAGCCTGTCAGCATCTTTAAAGGTATTGTTGGACAAACACGCGCAACTCGAAGTTAAGAGGATTAAAACCAACACCAACCACAGTGGTTCAAACTATGAGATTAGCAGGCTTTGTCTCCAGACGGAATTCAGCAAAATTAAGACGACCCAGACACATATCGTTTGAGGAAATAAAAGCTGTTAGCTTGATTAGAGTGGCTAAGGCAGGGGTATTTAAGGGGGGATTTTTTTTTTGATTGACTGTAACAGCAAAGGTGTGATTCGAAAGCAGTGTGGCAGCTCCTAAGAAATGTCCAGTCAAACGACCTCCATGCAGAGTCACAAAGAACAAATGCAATGACTGCAGATGGTAAACTATTAACAGCTAAATGCTTCTTGCTATTGCAAATGAATTCACGTTTTTTTTTCTTCCCTCGGTGTCCACTCAGTATACTACACGCCAACGGAAATGCGGGTACGATTATATGGATATGTTCGTATTTCACATCTACCAAATTACCAGACGGAGTCACCTTTCGAATCCCGAGGTGACCAGCATTATGTGTTTAGTCTCTATATCTCTTGCTTGTACGAAAGGCCACCGGCTGGATTAACAGTGCCTAGGATCTCAAGTTTACGCTACAGAAATTACGGGATAGCATCACTCATATACTCAATAGTAGTAAATACGTTCCACTTTCCCCACTCAGTGGAAAAAGCGAAAGTCCATTCCCATTTTTTAAGGTGTTCCTCTCTGAAGTTTCCACTACCCTATCTCAATATTGCGCCCGTGCAATCTACGATTCTGGCACACCAGTCCCTGACTCTTAACGAAGTCCTAATGCATAGGGACTGATACGTTAGTCACCATCAGTTTCAGGGGGTCATTCCTGCGAAACAACCCTATAAAGTTCATTGCTTACTGGAATAAAGCTATTGATAATGGTTACTTAGTTGGTTCTGTAATTTTAGACTTACGAAAAGTTTCGATTTAGTTTGGGGGAAAATCATTTCATTTAATTGATAAGCTGTCAGTGTACGGTCTGTCAAATCAATCCGTTGGCGGGTTCCGTTCGATTTTATCGAATCGATAGCATGTCACATGTGTTATGAGTATTAATCGCCCCCTATGTCAGTGACTTGTGAAGTCCCAAAGGGTCCATACGTCCGGTCCCACTACTATTGTATTATATTTGAATGACATGGACATTATCAATCACGGTTCAGCTGATCTGGTGCGGACGATACGACTTATGTGAAGGCAAATCGAAGCTATCTATATGAAAATCAAATGAAGACATGCCCACTGTCATAACCTGGTGTAAACATAATAACTGGTGATAATAGCAAGAAAACGAAGTGGATGCTGGTTGGTTCAAACAGAGACTAGGTCCCATGCCGAACGCAGTCTAAATTAACCGTCGTAATTTAGATATTAAAACGTACAATGTGAAAGTACTGGGTTTTAATAATGACGATTGTCTGTCGTGGAACAAGGTTGACTATCGTAAGAATGTATCCACAAACTGCTCTCTAAGCTCTGCTAAGGCACCTAAAACCTTTTCAATTCGTACCAATAACTTGTAATTTGTTTTATAACGGGTATATTCTACCTTTACTAGAGTACTGTAATAGTATGGTTCCAAAGTTCTCATCGGGACCGATGAGATAAAAATATGGCCATGCAGGCTGATATCGTATTATATAATGATCGAATGATGGTAATTTTATAGTTTGTTAAAATTGAATCTCACTTTTGGTTCCATTTAACTGCTAAATTTATATTTGGTTCGAAATGGTGCAGTTCGGTCCCAAACTGACCTATTCCAGGCCTTTTAGGTGTGGATCAATGCGGCTTTGAGTTCGCCAACAGTGGTTGACGGTCTGGTGATATTATCCTATTCATTGGCACAATCATGTCCGAATCCAATTCTAGCTGAAAGGCCCACACCCATTCCTAATCATTACCCCCCACACCTGAACCTACCCCAACCTCACTAACCCTACCCCTAATCTACTACAGTCTAACACTAATCCCATACATCCAGTTACACTGCGTATAACCATCTACTGTACAATCGTACCGGGGGGGGGAGGGGGCAATAGCTAGTAAGCCAGCCGTAGAGTGATTCCGATGTTCACACCCGCCTTGGAATCTCCAGCTCCAGGTTCGTCTTGCTCTGATTTGAATTATGTGGTAACTTATCACTTGAATTCCCACCTCTACACCCCCCCCCCCCCCGCTCAGTCATCCTGACTATCCAGTGGGTTATTAAATGAGTGTTTTTTTTTTCTTCCACTGTAAAAAAATTCATTAGAAGTAAAGTTGAAATATGTGTTTCGGGACTTTTGTCTTAACACTTCACCATAGATGAACCATTCCCGCTTTCAGTCGCCAGATATTTTTAAAAATCTTCACATTTGGCCGAAACATATGTGGGTTTCTCTCTAATTTTGGCAATTTTGCCTAATTGCAAGGGAACAGTCATATTTTGTTACTTCTCTATTCCTGCCTAAGCCTTGTTTAGAAAATCTCAATTCTTTGGTTATCGTTTTTGGGTCAGTCACCGGAACAACTGAACACTGAAAAATGGGCAAAATGACTTTTTTCCTTTCCCTCCCAAATGCCATTTTTCACCTCCCCTCGTGTCCCCTGAATTTCATTATTCCGAAGAAATGTGTCCAATTTGGGAGTAAATGTATTCTGCTTGACTATTTAGGAGTGGTGCGAATTTCGCCATGGTTCGCCACCGCAAAGTGGAGATATATGGGCGAAAAACTATCAAAAATCTGAAGGACAACGCAAACGCACACACCAACACAAACACAAACGGACACATTGCGAGTGCACCCTCATTGTTGGAAGGAACCATCCACACCATGGTCACCCACCATAGATACCATTCAGTGGATAGTTCGCAACCACCACTGTAGTTCCCATACAACCGTTGTTATGGCAACCACAATAGTACTCTATATATAGGTGACATTGTTAAACTGACTAAAATACTCATCCGGGCCCTTAGGGACCGACGAGATCATTAGATGTACATAGTTTTAGGCACTGTGGTCAGTGGCGTATACACACCTTTCCAAGGTTTGGAGTGGACTTTTGAGACTGACAAGAGTTCTGTCTGGAGACCGACCTCTTTTTTACTCAGGCTCCGTCCATTCGAATGACTCCCCAAAACATTCAGACGTATCTCGTTCCCAAGCGTTCAACTCCGTATAAAGCCTAATCCGTCTAAGCCAAAACCCCCCCATTATGTTTTACATGCCGTTCTTTTAAACTTTCGAAATCCTAACTACCGGTATGTATAATATTGTGTAACATTCATGAGGCGGGACAGTTCATGAGTCGATCAGCCCATATGTAATGCAAGACAAACATTACACGCGACAGTAAGGTGACTGACTGAGGGTCGTGCCAGTATATTCGTATTCGTAAAACGTATGGGAAAAATATATCCCAACATTAAACTGATCCGCGAATGCACGTTCGTGCATTCTGCTGCCCATATAAATGACACACAATAGTTTGTTAGTGTACCTATGACGCTAATTTTGATTATTTATGACCGGATACTTTAAAGTTGCGCCAAATCGCGGAGCGACCAGGACCCCACAATCTGTTCATTGCTGACCCTGGGGATAACAGCCCGCATATAGGGTCCAAAGTCGTATTAACATACCAGGAGAAACAAACAACAAGATTGCTACACTCCAATACATTTCGCCGTGAATGTCAGTTATCGTAAAAACAAAAAAAAAAAACCTAAATTATGGGGTCCCGATGCGGAAAAGTCCGAAGAATTCTGTGGTTACTAGGCTACACTAACATGATCCATAATCGTAATTTTCGACATAAAAAAGAATATAAATTGCTACAATACAATTCCACTAGCCAAACAAGAAATACCTTCCGAAGCAGTTGGTATTTGCTACGATAAAAATAAATTAATAAGATTGGATAAAAAATAAAAAAACACGATTCAAAACTAGAGTCTTGTCTGGTTGCTGACCATCACCACGGGCCTCACTTCCGAGTCTCCAACTGAGATACACCACAACAGCAATTGGGACAAAATTTCTCACACAACCGCGGCCGCGACAGTTTTCCCATACATGTACGCACACACACACACATACACACACGCATACATGTACGCACACACACACACATACACACACGCATACATGTACGCACACACACACACATACACACACGCATACATGTACGCACACACACACACATACACACACGCATACATGTACGCACACACACACACATACACACACGCATACATGTACGCACACACACACACATACACACACGCATACATGTACGCACACACACACACATACACACACGCATACATGTACGCACACACACACACATACACACACGCATACATGTACGCACACACACACACATACACACACGCATACATGTACGCACACACACACACATACACACACGCATACATGTACGCACACACACACACATACACACACGCATACATGTACGCACACACACACACATACACACACGCATACATGTACGCACACACACACACATACACACACGCATACATGTACGCACACACACACACATACACACACGCATACATGTACGCACACACACACACATACACACACGCATACATGTACGCACACACACACACATACACACACGCATACATGTACGCACACACACACACATACACACACGCATACATGTACGCACACACACACACATACACACACGCATACATGTACGCACACACACACACATACACACACGCATACATGTACGCACACACACACACATACACACACGCATACATGTACGCACACACACACACACACACACACACACACACACACACACACACACACACACACACACACACACACACACACACACACACACACACACACACACACACACACACACACACACACACACACACACACACACACACACACACACACACACACACACACACACACACACACACACACACACACACACACACACACACACACACACACACACACACACACACACACACACACACACACACACACACACACACACACACACACACACACACAAAACACAAACGCACACACGCACACAAACACGAACACATACACAACATACACCACCTACAGCAGAGTGAAGGCACTGTACAATTCGCTGACGAAGATAACAACACTTACTTAAGCGATAGGCGATTTAATCCACTCAAAATATCGAAGAGACTGTGCGTTCTCAGGTCGGGGCTATTTATTGTTGAAACTTTTGTAGAAATATAGCGGCGATAAACAAGAGCCAAGAGATAATCGAGTCGATCAGGTGACGGTAATTGTAAATATCCGTTGTATCAGCGAACGAAAGACGAAATATCGAACATCAGAGATGTGGAAAACCCGATTCCATCCATGGATTCACCTATCAGCCCTATAGTATGCCCACCAAGACTCTCCAAGACTGAAGGTCCAAAAGTGTTAACCGATTTCCTTCCACCTCAAAATCAGTGAAACCAGGGAGTCTTTCCACTAGTGTGAGCTAGGGTGTCGTAATTAGAAATCGCTGGCTGGCCCTACCACAATTGCTAATTGCCATGCTCATTCCATATAATTTTTAAGTGCATTGAAAGCGGGCAAGGTTGATTTTTCGGAATTCTGATCAAAATCAAAAGCGAGTTCATTCAAGTTGAACGTCTTAGGGAAAGCTAGGATACGCTTTGACACATTCAGTGGGAAGAAGGGCTAAATGAGGCGTGTTCGATCGGAACGTTGGAGTACCTCTCAAGTTGCTGCATGCGCGGCCGGGGGGGGGGGGGTAGTATTAGGATAGTATGTGTCGTAATTGTCGCTACCGTTACCGGTAGGTGTTGTTTATCGGATCCGAATCAAGGGCGCAGCCGCTGGGGGGGGGGGGGGCGGGGGGCATGTTCCCTCAACTTTCGGGAGGGCCTCCATACATAATGATTTTTTCACACCACATGTTTCCCATCACTGATTCGGACACCCCCCCCCCCAATGCTCTTGCCCCCCCACTTTCCGACAGTGGCTGCGCCCCTTGTCCAATAGCTGCGGACATTGGTGCGGCATTCGGTTTCAAGTACGGACTTTGCAAATGCAGTTTCGTAAAAACAAATCCGCCAACGACCACTTTTCGAAATCGTCCAGATTTCTTGCATGGCGGACCTTACAACAAGTTCAAGTCAATCGTATAAAGCGTTATCTTACGAAAAAGTCAAAATGTCTGCCATGTGGGGTCCATGGGGTAAAAATGAAGTATGGGTCCCAAACGATCGCCATTTTCCGACACGGCGATCTGCAAAAAGTAAGTTTTGTCGAAAAATCCAAGATGGCCGCCGTTGTAGGGGTGTGTCCTCGCCCACTTTCACACGGCTAAGATATTACTTCATGGCGGACCTGTACAGCAAAACCAAATTTCAGGTCAATCGGGTGAAGCGTTATTTTTGCGAAAAAATAAAATGGCCGCCATGTGGGGTCCACTGGGCGAAAATTAAAGTTGGTCCCAACACGATCGCCCTGTGTTCCGGAACAGTGCATATCTGCAAAAAAGTCAGTTCGTCGAAAATCCCAAGATGCCGCTTTTGGAGGGGTGTGGCCATCCCCACTCGTCTCGGATCGTCCGAGATTTCTCCATGGCGGACCTGTCCACCGAATTTCAAGTCAATCGGCTAAGCGTTATTTTTGCGAAAAATTCAAAAATTGGCCCCGGTTGGGTCCAATGGGTGAAAATTCAGTGGTCAAAAATGATCGCCATGTTCCGAACTCGAACACTGCGAAAAATCAGCTCGTCAAAAAATCCAAGAGGCCGCCGTTGGAGGGTGTGCCACGCCACTTTCGGAATCGTCTAATATTTCTTCATTGCAATACCTGTACACGCAAGTTTCAGTCAATCGACAATGCGTTGAGAGCTAGAGCGCTAACGAGATTACAATGCGTTTAGTCCGAAATCACAAAATGGCCGCCTCCAGAGCGGTGTGGCGACGTTCATTTTCGAACTTGTCCGAGATTTAGTAATGACAAACGTGGTGCCAAGTTCGAGTAATCGGACAATGCGCTGGAGAGCTAGGCGCTAACGAGGAATGCGGCGGCGGAGACGGAGACTGGAACGGAGACGGGCCGAGGACGACGGTGCAGCCAAACCTGATACCCCCTGGACACACAGTGTCCCCGGGTATATATAATCGTTCCATCCACTGAAGGATTGCATGCTTTCCGTCGTTCGCCATCGATTCTGGAGAGCTCTCCGATATAGTCCTAACGATTCAGCGACGATCATCCGTTGGACGCGCAGTTCGTTAAAGTACTATGGTCATGCACGATCATCTTTGAATTGGCAAAATAAAAAGAGACACTCATGCAGGACCCCCCACCAGACCAGCTAACGATGACGTCACAGAGAGTAACAATGCAAATGTCGCCCATAGCTCCTTGAATAAATATGTTGAAAAATTTGCCACCCGATACGCCCAATACGTTTACTTGATCTTCACGAA
>JAODTK010001536.1:7500-11200 GCA_026419785.1 Sclerodactyla briareus | reverse complement strand
CAAGAGTGCAACTTCGCAAAGGTTGTTAGTGAGGATCATGTTGGTGTTGGTACCGATAGATTTGGGATTCTGGACTTGGAACTAACCCTAACCCCCACCCCTAATTCCTAACAATAATCTCATCCAAATTCCCTTAACTGCTATACATTATACGATCATGGCTTCTCTAAATTTTCCATACTCCGTCAGTGATGTTCGGCGAGGACTGCTTGCATTGCTTTAACTTTTCAGACCTGCTCGTCCGAATGAACTCACATCATAATAGAAAGGGAATATTCTGGAGAGAAAAATACATCAACTGCAGCCAAATTCCTGTAACTGTAGACATCCTTGCACAGACTAATGTGTTTTTCCGAATAAGGTCAGAATGGAGCTGAGGAGGCGGACCCCCACATTTGGCCAAAAAGCGAAAAACATTATGGGTCTTTTGTTGAAGGGGACCACCTGGCGGATGTACATCAGGTGTGAAGGTGGTGTTCTGCTTTATCGTGTTTATCCTCGAGATAAGACAATTTGACTGCACATTCCGGAGGTCAAATGGAAGGCTCAAGAACGGAAATGAAAGAAGGGAAAAGCAAAAAGAATAGTGGAAATTTCCCAAAAAATTCAGGAAAGTTGGGATTAATTGAATCTAGAACTAGGTACGGAAGCCTGCTTTATTACGCTCTCATAAATTCGAGGTTCAACCTAACTCCCCTCCACCTGCCATTTAGAAAGCTAACCCAGGCGATTTCATGCAGTATAATTCTCTCGAAGTTCTGAACTTCTAAAGACTGAATTTTCATGGTGCCGATGAATACGCAACTCCTTGGATGCCCTCTTGTGTGTAGTGTTAACTCTGATCGGCTTATCACATGGTTTTCAAGCAGGAAAACAAACGTTACGTTGTTCTGGACACATTCCCTTTGTTTAACATTCAAGAACACAGCGCTTTTGGGGAACTTTTGAAAACAGTCAAGACTAAAAAAAAGCGCTATTTGAAGACTTGGAAACAGTCAATCATAAAAATTCAGCTTGTATATAGACAATTCAACCTAGTCCGATATTTAGCATGAATTCTTAGTTGAGACTGTTCATGACGCTATAACCAGTGAAGCCTAAATGCCTTTGTCACTGTTCCCTACAACTCACAAATTGAAAAACAATATCTCTCCTAGGGTAATCACATCTTAAATACATATTTACACACTCAATAGGCAGTTGGGCACTTCACGTAGCTTTATCATGTTCACCCAATAAGAGAAGTCACTACTTGATTGATTGAGTCACTCAGACCATCTGCCTGGTTTTGCAAAAGTAGGACATGTGGCTCAAGCTCAGGTAGTCGTCCATCAACTAGAGTAATTCGTCGATAATGACATGAAGTTTGTTCAATCAACAGATGATATCTTAGTGAAAGTTAACGTGTATGATTCGACAAAATAACGTATTTGAGTTGGCGTTTATTAGATGGGGCTTTCTTGTAACCCTACTTTATTACTTTGTACGCGAGAGGAGACGCTTCTCACACATCAAAATCTACACATATCGGCACAAAGGCTCACCGGAAGTTGTGATATCTTGATCTACTTTTGCTTTGAGTTTTGTGCACCACTTAATATTTTCTTGTTGGTGGTTATGATAGAGGTTGTATGGTTCAGTCGCCACTATCAGTTGGGCCTGGTACGTCGTTATATTTCCGCCAAACTGACAGAGTTTCAATCGTTCCGGAAAACTTGGAGGTCATCTGAATCTAGGAAAAAAGGGGAAGTGTTGCTAATCAGCATTGTAAGCATCAGTAACTATATCATTATCATTACTGAATTGAGTACAAATTTGGTACTTGCAAATGATTCAATGGGTTATAGCGTAACGAATTCACTATATTCATGTTAGAAACGTAGATTGCCAAACCTCCTATGCGCACTCGATTATAGGTGCACCATGCCTATTTCCATCATGCCGCGGAATATATACCATAATTGACTCCGAGAGAGATCTTAAGGCAGATTTGAAGTCAGTGGCATCAGTATTTATCCGCGGTTTCCCCCGGGGAATTTTCCTTGGTTACAATTTGAAGATTTCAGGGGAAAAAAATATTACAAAGGAATCATTTTTGCAGATTTTCAAAGTGTGGAATTTTTCTTTTGTTTCAAACAGAATTTGCATAGCAAGTTTAAACCCTTCCCCGCATCTCCCCACCGATCAGCCTTCAATTCAATGTATTTCATAAGGTGAACAGTTTTCAATAGAAAGGCAAAGTGGCCAATGGTCTGGGAAAAGTTGGGACCACTGATGTACATGATCTAGCAACTGACTGGAGGTCGGAGCTTTTGTAGACTCCTCGACTGGACCATGGCCTCATGATTCGCTAGTCATGGGTGTAGGCGGGTCCCTATAGATCTTGACAGAAACAAGACGCCAACCTTTGTGCCTCGTCTTCTTTGTGTAATTCTATTAAGTGTCTACACTCACTTGTGACTGGATCCTATTACACTGTCTCGCTCCGTCGCGTTATGTCACCTGCTGGCAGGACCGCGTGCCCAATGTCCCAGGTTTGTAGCGCTATGAGGTAAAGATTAGATCCTAATTCCGACTGTCACTGCGTTCAGCGGCCATATGGCGTCGCCTCCCGGTGGGCGAACCTCTCAGCGTGTCATGCCAGTAGGATCCGTGGGCTAGGGCCAGGAGTCCGTAAACGCATAGCTCATAGTTGGCGCAGCCTTACGGGTTTCGCTCTAGTGAAACTGCCTCCTCAATTGTTCACAGAGCATGTGCATACAGTAGGATTATCAAAGTGATCAAAATTTTTAATAAATATTGTATGTACGACTTATGTTTTTTTTTTTTTCTCACTAAATTCTTCACGATTTTCACTTTAGTAAAACTGCCTTCCTTATATTTCATTACGTTAAAAAGTAGTGATATGTATATTGTGTCCCGATGATAAAATCTAACAACAACAAATCACAAAATCCAACGGTACCCATTTCATCGCTGTAATGAAAACCAAGGAAATTTCTGGATGTGTACCTTCATTTTCCATTACCGCTTTTGCCAGGACTGTGCACTCCAACGTCCACGCCCTTCCGCCCCCTGTTTTGGCTAGGAGGGGGTCCGGACGTTAATCAGCGCATGTAGATGAAGCTGGTTGCAGCTAACCGCTGATTTTAATTGTGAAGACGTTCACCGGCATATTGAAGATATCTACAGATTATACCTCCCATGATAATACCTCGATACTTGGCGCCTAACAGTCTTGTACTAGTATTTACAATGCCCAGGATGCAACTCTTATGCATAATCACTTTTTCAGAGTCATTATATCCGACCGTGAAGTCTCTAAAATTTCGTAGCAATCAGAACACGTCGTTGATATACAATCTCCTGGAGAGGGGTCATGAATTGTTATAACTCTGCCCAAATTGCTATACTCACATCGGTTTGAGAAATGACGCATCTTGTTGCGCCTCTTCGTCATCACTCTCTTGTGACCTGCATGAAACGTCCGTACTTGATTTTCTCTGTTAGGATGGATAAAACTTGTTTGTATTGTTTCATTATACGTTACGGTTTAAATAACACGTTTCTCACACCATGCTATATCTGTCCATACGGAGAAACCATGAAGACCTGTATCTAGATAATGTAATTTACACACGGTAATTGAATGGAATAATTTGAAATAATAAGATCCCTAAAGGGAGGGGTAGGGGAGAAG
>JAODTK010001536.1:0-2500 GCA_026419785.1 Sclerodactyla briareus | reverse complement strand
ATGGCGTTCTTATAAAACCTCAAGAGTTTTTGCAGGACAAGCCACTACCCGGCGTCACTTTAACCTAGATTTTGCTGCAACACTTCAAGGTTTCTACTACCTTCAACCCACTTGGTTATTCTTGGGTGCACAGTGTTTATTGAATGATAAGCTACAATTTATAATAGATCACATTGAAACACGAATATTCGTTGAACCCCTTTCAACCTTCTTTTCTGTAAGCGTAATTTTTACAATGTACAAATCATCATTTTTCTTGGGGGTGCCCCATGTGATCCAGACGAGCAGTCGCGCTATGGGACAGTTTGCCCGCCGCCCGTGCGTTTTGTTCCCGTCATGTTTGGGAGGCTGGGGGGATAAAATCATTGGGGAAAGCCAATGTTTTCAGACTAGACAGTGTGTAATTACGAAGCCTGGGGGCATGGAAATTTGCCTCCCCATTTTTGCCCCTCCCAGTTTGAAGGGCCACTAGTAGGGGGCAAATATCCCCACGTATCGCCACCATGACACTGTCTATCGAAATCACAGCAATTAAAAGACAAACGTTACAAGCAACCAGCCTGGGCCTATTTCCTATCCTATCACATCAGGCATCGCATTGTCAACGATCTGCACGGCGGTGACAGCTCTACTCGAGAAACCTCGGAGAATCGACCTATAACGTCTTAATTTCTTCGTAAAAATGGACGGGGGCAATACATAAATATTATTAAAACTCACCCAATTTACCAGGTTTTTGGTTCACGCGACAACCTGCCGTAATCACGTGCGTATATATACCAGTATTCCCTAATTTACGGATTTTGTTACTCCCATTTTCGGATGGAGTTGGGTGTCGTTAGATGACGGTATTAGCTCTTCAATTGCTGCGGTTAACGTTCCCATTGAGCTAATTGATATGAAACCCGACTATTCTAATTTTCAATTGCTAACTTGAGGTCAGTATCCGAATTTTCAAGATTATTATCAAAACGGCTTATCGATAATGTTAATACATTCTATTTACGACGAACCTAACCAAAACACCGGGATCCATTCAACTACGTTTGAATAGTAGATTGGCTCATTATGGATTAGCGCCATGAAAAACTAAGATTACCATATAAGTAAACACGGGGTTTGAGAGAGAATGTTCACAGATTTTTTTTTTACAGTTTTGGAACATTGCAACGGAAGCAACAGTTCAGCACGCCCTCCCCCCCCCCTACCATTTCCACGATGGGTTTGCCAACGTGGAAGCACGCCATTCGGGTGAGACAGCCAAGCTGAACTTTCATTCCTAGAACAAACCTTTGGTCTCCAGTTTGCCAGAACGGGATCCAGGTTCTTCATTTGGTCTATCGTAAGAAACGAAGAAGAGATGTTTCGACCAATTATTATTTCGTCCCAAATCTGAGAAAGATATTATAGTAAAACCTAATATAACTTTGTTTATTGTGATTGATCTTTGAAAGTTATAGATTCCGACAGTTAATTTATTTCATTGCAAGTATCTTCCTACTCATCATTTTAGGCTCCTATTGCTCCGTTTGCTATTTCATTTATAATCCACTGTTTTTGGACGCCGTAGCTCTAAATGTGGGTTTCTATAGAAGTGCAGCTGTGACTGTAAAAGGCTAAGAAAACGGTGCCATTCCCCGCTATGTGTTCCTGTAATTACGACCACATTTGCGATGGCCGCTTGGCAGAGCAATATTTTTCTGAACGATGAGTATATTCGGAGATAGAAAGTGCCTAATGGTCCCCAATTTTTTGTCGAATGTGGGAACTTGCAAATAGAGCTCCATGGAATGTGAACCACATCGATATACTGAAGGATGTGCCTTAAAATCATGTCAAATTTCGATGAAAAATCTGTCATATGAATGTTGGACAAAAACTAGCCGACTGTGGGTGTGTCGTTTTGTTTCTCATCTTGGTAATAGATTACTATGTTACATACGTGAAACGTCTTATCGCACATTACCCTGTAAATGTGTATTCTCCCTCATTTTTCGATATCGAGACCTTTTTCAAACGTCCCAGAATAACCGTGGCATGACAACCTTGGGAAAACAAAACACACAACATATTATCGTCAAAGGAATGTATTGAGTGTTCCCGCAAACATTGATAAAGGCCCGAAATAATAATTACAATTTGAACACTTTGAGTGATATCAAGCTACACTGATTTCCCTATGCACAGCCTCTTCACACCGACAAAACAAATAAATACAAATAGGTTCATACGTGACTAGTAGCATTTTAACCTAATGATTAAGGTTTTACATTTTCATAAAAATTCTTTAGCCATCATTTCTCTGGACGGATCTGCCATTTGTGTGATTTTGTTTCTAATTGATTTATAATAATTTTATACATATTGGGTTATTCATTAGGGAAATGAAGAACATATACGAGGCCTCTGTTGGCAGAATTAAAACCGGGATGACGTCCCAGTGGCGTCTAAAAGCAACAAAAAAAGATTAAAAAAATGTAATATAACACAGAAATCAAAA
>JAODTK010001535.1:0-31088 GCA_026419785.1 Sclerodactyla briareus | reverse complement strand
GAGGTGTAGATAGTAGCTCTCAATCACTGTCCAGTAGTAACTTTGGAATCTGGATACAAAGCAAACATGCCGCTGGTTCTGACCACTGGTACGAAAACACCCAGGGTTGTAACAGAACTCAGAGGTACTACATAAATTTGACACTGTCAGTTGAAACCAGAGAATATATTGATCCAATGAACAGTGTGTCACAGATCATTTAAAACTGAAATCCTTAACAGGTAAACACTTAATAAACCTGCAAAATGAGATAGTCAAATTAGTTCGGCAGACATACCGGGCTTCACAGTTGCCACACTTAACAAGTAATCACTTTGTCCGCAGAGCATTGGCCCTCATAGGCATAAAATACTGTGTAGCTATTTCTACCTTGTGACATAGGAGTATTTTATGCTGTGGAAGATCACTCCATGTAATCGCATATCGATAGAAAGATGCCATTCAGAAATCGTAATGAAATGCATCCCAGAGAATTTGTGACATGGATCCCTTTCAATGTATTAAAAGTACAAAGTAGTAAGTGGCACCTCCTTCGAAATTTGTCGGGACCTTGTGTCCTTGAACTGGTTCATGAAGTATGAAATTTCTCTTGACCACTTGATCGAATTTTGGAAGCAAGTAGTGGGAGATTCATTACCGTTAGAGGAGAGTAGTGAAGATTGAATTTCTGTTGTTCTGTTCCATTGAACATTCTAACAATGGTCCATTTAAATCCCTCAACCCGAAAACATGAGTAAACCCACGGGACCAAGTTCCCTCACACATTCTGCCAGGGAGAAAAAACAAAAGGAATTTGATGGGGTTTGACATATGTACCGTTTCTACACAGGAACTTCGAACATAAAAACAAAAATGCTGCCAACAATTTTTCACAACTTCTCGAGAGCTCCCAAGTGATAGACTCTGAATACATATGAAAATTGCATCAACCAGCAAAGCAGTAGGCTCAAGAATGTATCATGCATTAGCCCATACAACACTGGCAGGGAATAGAAAAGAGCATGCACGACATTCATAGCTGTCCAGAACTTGCTTGTGTGACCTAATGGAACGGGGAACCGAGAAATAGGTTTGTGGCTTGATGTTCATAAAACGTTCATCAAAACCTCTTGGATTTGGTAAGCTGAATTGCTCTTTGAGAAAGACGATCAAACCATAGATGAGAAGTTTCCTAACAATCCTAGAGAATTACACAATGCATGTAGGCGATAGTAGTTCCTCTGATAATAATAATTTACCAACAGAGAACATCGAACGCGTTAATGTCGGTTCTTTCACACCATTCTGTTAACTGACCAGTGTGGGAAGCACTTTCCATTTTCAACAAAATGTCATGGGTTCGCTTAAAATGAGTAATAGGGAAAGGATATTACCCAGGTCTGGCACCTCCAGTTGTCTAGATACTCCTTATTCCATTGCATTGCCTACACATACGTTCATGGAATTGATTCATATTAGACCATGCTTTTTGCAGGGATGATCAAAGTACGCATCAGCAGCATCCCATGAACAGTTTGCATTCGCACAGGCAGGTTACCTCAACACCATCATGGGAGTAGTTTGTAAGGCAACAAGGAAGGTGTTGTAAGGGGGAAAAATGTGAAAGAGAGGTTGCTTCCCGAACAAATGGCCACCAAATAGCATATTTCCTTAAGACATTCTCATTTTGTAAGGAAGTTCATTTCTAACAAAAAGATATTGCATATGATAAAATTTGAGGATTAAATACTGGAATTCAATCAGTGTACCACGTTAATGAAAAATTACTTGGCATGACTCAGGAACCATTGTTCTGAGGTGAGATTGGTATAACTGGCAATCATATATGTTCTGCCCTGGTCATTTTTTCCACCCGTTTGAAACGGTGCTGCAATGGTTGAGAAGTCATTCCTCATGAATAACTGAAAACTTGATGAATTAAGGACTTCAATAAAATAGGACAAAGACTTCTCACGGAATGTCCGTTGCACCGGAGCAGGATGATGCATTGCCATCAGCACTGGATAAAAAACAGAATGAACAAAACTTGTGAAAAACAACAGGGGTTTGAGTCCACTGAAGTACTTCTGAAACAGGTAAACTGATGATGCACAGGTAGGCGAACCGCACGTGAAGTGATATCAGAGGGAGGAGGGAGAGGAGGTAGAAGACATTCACATGTCAGATTGTGCCTCAAAGCAAAAACAACCAGTATTAATATCACTTTTGCTCACGACAATGGACATCCAGTGATAAATAATGATCGCCTCATCTTCATTAAACACCAGTGTTCAGGTTCAATGTCTAATTCACTGTACAGAGAAGAAGTCCGAGGAGCATCAAACCAGTCCTCATTCATCATTGTGTTCTTACAGTCCTCCTCTTTAGACTTGTACTCTGTGATGTGGTCGCTAATGTACCACTCAACAGAACTCTTCATACTCCTACCTCTATCTGCAGTCAGACCCCTCTCTCTCTGTAACGGTCCACCTGTTGGCTGCCTGTGGGTATGCTGTGACTAAGAACAAAAAAAAAAAAACTGATGTCAGCAGCCAGACAGAAAGTAAGTCATTACATTTATGTAACAAAAATGCATATTCTATGTTACATTGTTATTTGTAACCAATCTTTTGGTAGATATAGCCTTTGAGATGGATGGTTGGGCAGTTGATATGAAAATCCAACCATTTGATTTCATTACGGCATTAAATCCTGAGGAGGTCGAGGAATTATACAATCCCAACAAAAAAGCCATAAAGCCATACCAGACCACAAAATGTTTGGGTGCATCTTGGACTAAACACACCAACACATATATACATCCTTTTAATGTGCTGGGCTGCCAAGTTGGTGAATTTGGCCCTTGTAGGGAGTGTGGCCAGTATTTCATTGAATAATTGTCATGGTATTCGTGCTGGACAAAAAGATGTCAAACCCTACACTGGCACGTCGCCAGACCTGGGCAATCCCCTCTGGTAAGCTGCATTCAATTTCACTGAGCGCCATGTTCAGTGAAACCACAACGTGGATGCGAACCTTCAACCACTTGATCACAAGATGCCTATCTGCCAAATAGACACCACGCTATTAACAAAGTCCAGGCCGATTGATGACCTAATAACATATAAAGAAAAACTATTTGAGAGATTAGATAAGACTGCAGGTTACAGCTATCACTCGCTTAACTTTGAAATAAAAATAAACTCAAAATAGGATCTGATGCGACAACACATTTTTATATTTTTTCAGAAAAATTTAAGTAGTGGCATGTTGTTTTTTGTAGGCCAGTGGGATTAAAAACTTGGTTGCTTTCAGAATAGACAGTATGTAACATATGTTGACAATTGACGACACTTCTTTGCGCTTACACAGGATAGTACCAAATATATCTCCAATAAATAATTCAAATTCAGTACCACTAACGTAGTGCCAAATGGGACTGGGGGCCATAGCAACTATCAAATGTGTAGGCCTACATTGTAGCCTATATATTTGATGGCCATGGTGCTCATGCAGTACTTCCAGAAACAATATGGCCATAATTGAATAATATATACCAGTTTGAAAAAAGTGTTAAAAGTACCTGCTAAATTTAGCGACATGCACATAAAAATAAACTGTAAATATACTCTGCATCTCGGTTCTTCCAACTGTATATATGAATAGAAGGCTATGGCTACCGTCAGTCAGTGGGCCGTACAGTAATATTTTTTCACTTATGCAATCTCACTCTGGTTCCATATTTATTATTTAGGTTTCGGATCGTAGAGTTATTTAATATTTTCGTATCCAAAAAAACAAGCTACAGCGGTTCATGAATAAAGCAAACAAGAATCAGTGAACAGACTGTGGGGCGCAGTCGCATATTAATTGCTGGGGGTTGACAAAGGTCCCAGGTTCGATCACACTGGAGGTGAGCCACACAGGCCATAAAATCCACATACAGAGTGCGGGCATGGATCATTCAATTATACCCCCATTTTGAAATTTAGGTAAAGTACCCTGTGTGTTATGTCGGCAACCACTCGTCATGAGCGAGCCGGAAAATCAAGCAGCCAACTCAACGAAAGTTTGTATTCAATCTGGGGGTTAGAGCAGTCCAGCTGCAAAGATCCACAGGACTGACGTCTTCACAGAAAAATGGACAGTCTTCTGCGGATGACAAGCAACAAGTGTAGTTGCTCCACTCTGTCTTATGCCTCTCATCTGACAGGATTGGTTAGAAACCGCTCGCACCATCATTACTCAAGTGGCGAGCCCCCTATACGATACCCTCTGAGGTTTCGTGATTGCTTCCTAGACGCTCCATAATGTTGTTCGTGGAAAAACGCCTTGGTCTTGGACATGTTGGCAGGAGTTTCTGGTAAGAGCATGTTGCCAGTTCATAACACTGCCCACTTCCTCTCCATAGAGTTGTTAAATTTTCTTCAAAGATACATG
Source organism: Sclerodactyla briareus (assembly GCA_026419785.1). Taxonomy (NCBI): domain Eukaryota; kingdom Metazoa; phylum Echinodermata; class Holothuroidea; order Dendrochirotida; family Sclerodactylidae; genus Sclerodactyla; species Sclerodactyla briareus. Next base: position 26,669 of record JAODTK010001535.1, on the reverse strand, counting down.
ACTCTTTGGCACAATCCTTGCCAGACGAGTCAATGTCAATGATGCCTCATGTTACTTTCAGAATCCAACTTGGGGCTGAAGAATTTATTTCGGTCTTTGAATCTCTGGGCGTACACTGTAGCGTAGTGGGGCCAGCCACTCTCCACTTCGCCTTTACAAGTAGGCCTACAACTGCAATCAGCCTTGTGATTCGGAATGCGCAGCTCTTCTTAGGCGATTGCGGAAAGCTAGCCATTAACTCACAGACAGACTTATAAACTGATCCACTCTCACTTATCAGTCACAAAAAAGTGAAGGCCCTAGTAAACGGTAGGCCTGGACTCACTGTGTTAAGAAGCGGTATTAATTGACTACAAAATATGAACCAAACAGTCCCTGCTGACCATCCACTAGGAGGTTATCAATGTAACCCTATCTACTCAGTATCGATATTAGCAGACTGCATTCACTTGTTACAACGCTGTAAATAAAATAAGGCCGAATAATCAATAATAATAATAATGATAAATTGCATTTATGAAGCGCACAATATCTACAGACGTTATCAAAGGCGCTACAGAAGGGATGCATGTCCAGATGGAACCATCAGTCCTGAAAAGCACAATTAAATGATGTGCCTTTAGATCTGATTTGAAAGTACTAGTGAAAGTTGGTGGCTATAGAATTATAAGCTCGGATGAGGTCCAAAAGACCACAGAAAAAAAGATCTGATGTGCTTGGCATACTGTCACAATCTGGGCCATAGTACTGGAATGCCCTATCCTTGAAGCGTTTCTTACTCCCACCAGAGAAACATCCTTCATGAGGTACTCCACCAGATCTTAAATGACGTTGGGTACATAGGACGGTAGGACGGTATTAGGACGGTATTTCCCACGGTATTTCGCGATATTTATTGACGCCTTTTTACGACTACGGCTCGGCTGCACAGGCACTCGAAATTCCACCCCAACTGCTAGCGAACCGCGTGCGCATTTTGATTACAGCATGGTTGTGTGCATCGTACCTCAAAAATCATTGTTAGAGTTGAAATTCCAGGTGTAGTGGTCATTGTATATCGACCATGCCCTTTCAAATCAGACGTCCAAAATACAAAGAAATATCAGAAATCGGATTTCGGAAAACAGGTGCGTTTGGTCACATTTCCAAAGCAATTAACACTAAACACCATCCATAGTTCATTCTCACTAGTACGTCTGTCCATTGACATCATGGCATGTACTTTACATCATCACCTGATGTCCCTGTCGGCGTGCAATAAAGTATGACATCACGAAGTGAACTAGGTAAAGTGACCCAGTATCTGACCCCCTAAGGAACCTTTTGCATTAGTTTTTTAGAGGTGAAATGAAATAATATGGTTCAAATGTTTCTGTTAGACATTGTCTGTTATAGGTAACAGTCACCATGAAAAAAATATGAATTCAGCCTTCCTCTTCAGAGAAAAGGCCACCCGAAAACTCGAGTTTGCCTGCCAAGTATTCAACCCCCAGTGTGACCATTAATTTCAACTTCAAAGACCAGTATTCGACCCTCGTTCATTTTACCCCCAAATTATCATTTAGTAGAGTGCAATTCATAAAGGTGAACATACAAACAAATTTGAAGTATCTGCAAGTAGATGCCAACTAATGTTACAGAACAAACTTTTATGAAGCATTTAGAATGAAATTTAGGCTCAAGGTTTCATGCTTGTTTTTTTTTAAAAGTCAGTTATGGGTCAAATACACCCATTTCATGCAAATTCATGATTTAGGATATCTCCTAAAATTATCATGAATTTCTTTGCAACATTACTTAAATGACTTGACAGCAATGGCCCATTGGATAAATGATCAAAAAAACTAGAATTCAATTCATTACCAGATGTTTAATAAAATGGATGCACCAGGGGGTTAAATACTGGGCAGCAGATCCAGATACGGTGACCCGTATTTGACCCCCTCCAATCTCCTCAATTTCACTTGAAATGTCTCTCTTATCTGAATATGGTTATAGGATTGCTGCATTATTAAATGTTAGCCTCAACAACTCATTATTTTGGGAAACCCAGTTCCTCTCCAAAAGAATTATGGGGAAAACACTTCACAACATTCCTTTAAGTCAAGGTTCCGTATGGGGACCCTGTAAGAAAGGATTGTTGAAGGAATTTCCAAAAATCTCATGAACAAAAACATCTCCAAAGCATATATCTCTTCAAAAGATTGGCATGAAACTGCACGACAAATCAAGCTGAGAAGAGTGCCTTTTGCGTTGATAGGTTTCATGTTGGAGTCTCAAATACAGTGAAATAATATGGATTTATGCCAAAGGGGTGGTACTGGTAGGGGGTTGAATACGGGGTCACCTACCCTAGAGCTACTAATGTGAAGAGCTCGAATTCAAGGAGGCTGTAAAAAACGAAACATATTCCAATCTTCTTACGAAATGCCGAGCCATTTCGCCCGAATCACATGTCACTTATAGCACTACTATAATGAGGGCGCTGTCAGAGGTTAGCAACAGGGTTCCACATGACTTCGGTTTTGTTAGGGCTTCCGCACAGCATGTCACGGAGCTTGTTCCACACTGACTTAGGTTTTGTATAGGACTAGGAGCTTCAGTACAGGCATGTCCAGGGCTTGCATGTGCCATGAGCGAGACACAATGCATTGCGAGATGCACAATTGCATTGCAAAACTTTTCGGACTTTCCTGTAACTTGCGAAATCAGACGACAACATGATATACTTAAATGAGCACGCACAGCACATATACCGGAAAACAACGAGCCTGAACTTGGAACGATTTATTTTCACGGAATGCGGTATCCGATATTGGATATTCGGATAACTGCATTTATTCTACGTTTCCTATTCAACAATTCAAGTTTCATTTTTCAGGTCTGGTGTTTTCATTAGCCTGGCCTCGGTCTAATTTGAGTTAGTGGTTATGACTTGAGCATGTATGTAGCCTAACGAAGACTAAGTAGGCATAGTCGCTGACCGCGACTGTGTATTCCGGTACCCTACATCACATAGTCGCTGACGCGCGGCTGGTATTCCGTACCCTAAATCACACAGCGCTGTTTACACGTACCAAAAATTCTGAAGTAAGTATTAGCCTAAGCTATCGTTAGGCTAAAGACACACTTACGACCATGAGTAGTTGGGCTAAAGCCAACCAGAATGCAGTGGTGATGGGCTAAATCTATCACGACGTGGACACGGGCACTGTGTAATGTGATACGTTGGGGGTTCTCTGTAAAAATGTTTAGAATGTCAAAAATAAGTCCATATATATGATATCCTTATTGTAGTTATTGTGTTTCTGTTTATTTGTTGTGTTTGTTTTTTTGTCTGGTTTTGTGAAGCGCAATTGACACGTCAGTAATATGAGCGCTATATCAAGTTCCTATATTATACTTATTACTTGTCCCCACAAAACTATGGCTTTCAGACTTTTTTACAGTTTTAGTGTCGATGGACAATGGACCCATGACCTCAGCAGAATCCGCATATGAGCAGCTGCTCCGGGGTAATCATTTAGATAAAAGGCGGGTACACAAGCGATAGCAAGCGGGATTTCTCAGTACGGAACGAAAGGCGGCGGATGCTCGGCCGATTTTAAAAGGACTTTAGGAAGATGGTTTGGTGGATGGTTATTTTATGAGGTAGTCTTGACGGCAGAAGACCAACCAATACGAGGTTCCACAGCGCTGTGAGCAATTGTCAGCATTTTCAACTGTCTTCTGCCAGTTTTTCCACTGCTTGTGCTGCCGCAAGTGACAAGAGGAGTGCATGCAGGGACGTCGAAAGTGGGTGTGGCCCGTGGGGGGGGTGGGGGGGGGGGGGGGGGGGGGGGGGGGGGGGGGGGGGGGGGGGGGGGGCGGGGAGGGGCTCCACCCCCTAAAAAAATGGTCAATGCGACCCTTGCAGTGGGAATTTCGAAAGATCCTATGGGCGAGAAAAGGGAATATATGCTCAGGAAGAAATATATATCATCTATTGTTAAAATATATCGGATGGCAGAAATTTCATCCTCATTTCAAGGAAAATATCATTTGCCTAATCAAGATATATTTGTCTGATTTTTGAAATATTGGTCACAATGGAAAATATGTTCCCCTAAAAAAAAAAATTCAGAAGCTCAAATAGGTTTCATGGAGAAATTATCAATAAAAGAAGATACGTTTTCCAATGATAAAGTATATGTTAGATATATTCATTTGCAAAAAATAATGTTTGCAAACACTAATATGTGTAGCAACAAAATATATGTTGGCAAAGGAAATTTGTTTGCTCTCACAATTATATATCAAGTGAAAAATATTATTAACGCAGTCTTGCACCCTGATGAGGTTTTGCAACAAAATATATGTTGGAAACGAAAATTCGTTTGTTCTACCATAATTATATTACCAACGAAAAATATAATTTATTCAACGTAGTCTTAGTTCAGTCATTTCAGTGATTATCGTTTCCACTGGCAGCGCATCACGCCATGGCTGCCTTGCCACCACGCGCCCAGAAACCTCCGACTTGAACTTGATAGTGACTGTGTTGCGACATCTCTACTACTGGGGCTTGTACTTGTAGTGGCTTGCCTAAACTGCGGAAACCAGATCACGGGAGTGGACAAAGAGTCGTGCATTTCCCCCAGCCTCTCGACTGCCGGAATAGGGATGCCAGGTCCTGCTGAATCCCACTCGGCATAGTATAGTTTAGTAACAGTTGAGTTGGGGACACGTTACGGGGAGTGTTTAGAGAGCATTCGCCTAGGTGCCGGTTGCCGGACAAGGTTTGCAATCCTCATGTCCTAAGGCCTATACAACTGATTGCGTACTGCGCTCATTATTATCCGAGAACTTAATTAATCGAACCGGATGCCGGGAAAATTAGTAGTTGTCCGTGTAGTTGTTGTAGTTGTAACCACGCAGCATGCACACCACTGTACCGAAGAGACTCGCGCGATGCGCGGCCAGGGCAGGTGTTTTCTGTGTATGGTTGAATGCAAACGGTGTCCATGGAATTTGAACTTGTGCCTCAAAACAAGGTTAGGAGTTAGTAATATGGCTTAAAGTCTCGCGCAGTGCCAAAGTTCTAGTCGTTGAAGGCCATGGTGGAAATAGTAAATAATGTGGAATATCAAGTCTCAATAATATCGCCTAAACGGGACTCTAAAGCACTGGCCTCAATTTTCCTGAAAACAAATTACGCGAGCATGCCCTACGGTCATTGGTGTGATCAACTTTCCACAATTTACGAACGACAACTCCAAGGAAAGGAACACTGCGATGCCTTTCATGGTTATTCTGGGACCTCGATTTCTACAAAGCATGCATCATATCTGATTCAACCACATAAAAAAAATAGTCACGTTGATGTATTGCTTTTCATCATATCAGTATCTTGCTATATCAGCCCTCGAAATCGGATCCATATAGACCGAAAAAGGGGAAAGCCGGAATGCCACTCAGGTCCTCTCAGTACAGACAGTAGATTCAGGTGCATCTCACGGATCACGGTACTCTGACGATTGAAAGCAACGGCCTGTCCCATGGGCAACGTTGATAATATATATTTTTAAGTGGCAAACATATTTTGGACAGCAAATGGATTTTTCTGTTGCCAACAAATAATTGTAGCCACATATATTTTTCGGTTTCAACATTTTTTAGTATCTTAACAATAGTCGTGTGCGGAGAAGTTTTTTGTAAGGACCAGTCTGTGAAACGGAAATCTATTGTTTTTACAATTTCTTTTTAAAAAACAATTTAGAATATTTTCCTTGCACATATTCCACTGAAAAAAAAAAAAAAATCATAAATAACTCTTGCAAACATATTGTTTCTAGGGAACATATATTCTTAGCAACAAATTGTTTGCAACGTAATTGTGTTTTTTTCTGCAAAACAATTACTGTTGCAATGAATGTATCCACATATCTTTTTATCGGGAAACTTTTTTCTTTAGGAACAATTTTCAATCGAAAATTTTGTGGCTTCCGAATTATTTTTTGAGGAGAAACAATATTTTTCCATTGTGAATAACTCTTCTCCACAATCAGACAATATTTCATGTGGCCATATATTTAGCGATAGATAATATAATTCTTCCTGATAATAACTTCCCTGTTCTCGCGCCATAATATCCGGTTGGAAATTTTATGACATCGTCAGATTGTATATTTACGACTGAGGTCCGTCACGGCCCAGTCAACTTTTCCAACTCAACCAAAGGAATATTTTTTTATTCATGTAGAAAACGGTGAAATACAATACAAAAAGAACATTGTAAATATTAATTGTTTTGTTCATCCTTATCCGATAATGCACAAAAACTGACTCGCGTGTCTTTCAACTAACACGCATATTTACATTCAACGACCGCCGTGATTGTATGGTCGTATTGTACATTGTATAGCGATCAATTTGTGTGTTCTGTCAAAATTGCACTATTAGGCTAGTGCAATTTGTACTTCTGCATGAGAGTGGAAATATACAAATACGTCCTGGATAGTCAGGCTGGAGCGTGGCGTGTCGCAAAAGGGGAGAAGGGCAGCCTGGGGCGGGCGTGTTCCCCCTCGGGACTGACCTCGTCGAAAAATGGGGAGAATCCCATTGCGCAATAACGCGTGACATCACACTTGGACAACACAGAATACGTTATGTCTTTCATTGTTTCAGTTGTTGGGAACAAGTCAACATTTAGAGATTTCTGGTTGTTTTCCCCTCTCACCAAAGTTACCTTCACACCTACACAACCTACAGCATCCTCTCCCATAGAATAATGCTTTTCAAAATAATTGATGTGCAGGTGTATACAATCATTATTTAACTTGCATGATTGATCATTCGATCTTGCGCGAAACACATGCACAACTTCAAAGGGCTGTACGCGTGACGAAAGTCGTATGAACAAGTTGTCCTTTGCCCCGGTCCCGGTTATCTTCCTCCGACCTCAACAACGATTTGACTGCAGACTACATTAATACTGTCACTTCGCATGTTTCTCCAGGTAACTGCTATACTCGTCCTTCGGACGGTTCCCTCGCGTCTTTTTTCGAGCATACGTCAATAATGTTGGGACTGTATAGTTGAAATTACTATGTCTCAATTTCTGGTGAGATCCTGTTTTCCAATTGTACGGGGGACCTTGAAAAAATTGCGTGCCTAGCGCGCACTGGTGAGTAGTCTACCCCTGGAGCAAACATTGTTTGAACATACGGTCCGCAACACTTTGTGTCTCCGCAGGCGTGGACCGAGGTCTGACAAAATGTTTCAAATTTCACTGCGATTACAAAAGTTGTGATCACAAATTGCCTATATTTGAAGCTTGGTACTGCAAGCCTATGAGCCCGAGGGAGGTAATATCTGGCCATCTGGGGGTCTTTCGCACCAAATATTCCTGTTCGCTTTTGTCGCCAACCTATAGTGGCGCTCCCTTAGATAGTATTTTGTGTCCCTACTCTTCTGCTTGCAAATGTCTGTTGCGACTGTGCCCTCTTGCCCCCCCCCGCCCCCCCGTATTAAAGTCTGCGACGCACTGAAGCAGGAGACGTGGAACACTACAGGAGGAAAGCACACGCCCCCTTCTTAGCCCTCCTGCAAAGACATATAGGCATAAATTTACGAAGTTTACAACCAAAAATGCAATTCTGAAAAGATGAAGCGAGAGTAATTTTTCAATCAAATCTCACGAAATTGAGCAAAGTTTTTGGCGTGCTTCGCAGCGCGACTACCTTCGGTGTATTCTGCTTATCATGATATTCGGGCGATTCTTCACAGATTCACGTCGGGAGTAGCGGGAACGTTGGCAAATAAAAATCCATAACCTGGGTCATAGAATGGACTAACTGGAGAGCTTGTACGGTTCCCCTAAAATGTGAAATTCCGCCAGCCCCCACGAAGGCACTTAACGGGGTTTTTACGGAGTGCTAAAATGCACTAGACTGCATCAAAGTAGTGAAGAGGCAGAAGTGAGAAGATAAAAAGACGGCTGACCTTCAAACGAATCTAATGCTGACTGGCCTAATTTATGATAAAAATGCCCGAAAAACATGGCAACAATGTACGCGCAGTACCAGTCTTCTGTATCCCACCTTCAAAATTCGGGCGAAATTTGTCGACCCCCAAAATTGGAATGGTTCCCTTCTGCCTATGTTGGCGATCCGCTATTAGGTACGCATAACAAGTTACAAACAACTACCAAAGCAGAGCTATATATTAATCCGATCTCGCATGGAGCTCAGTACATTTTAGCAGAAAAAAATCACAAGATCCTGATAGACCTAGCAAATCCCATCTGAAGACATGTGAAAATGCGAAACTATTTTTGGAATGAAGTGATTGTTTTTGGAGGTGATATTGCACCAAATTGCATCTAAGCCCACCTGAACCTGCACAGTCTGAATGGACTATATAAATAACACTTGGTATAGAGACTGGAGTATAGTTGTATGCGTTTTACTTGTGTATCTTACTCGAGATTTGATGCCCGAGTCGCCATCTTCCGTCATAAGATCATAGAGGTGTCCCACAGTCTTCACATCCAGAAAACATTCTCAGAATGAGATGGGCCGCATTGGACTCCATATCTGTGAACTCTCGGTCTCGGTTGATTATCCATTTCACAAAGCTTACACAAAACTTCTCAGAACCCCCCCCCCCCCCTTAAAAGAAATGTACAAGACAAGAATGGGAAGGGCACAATATTCACCTTTCAGTGTAGGGGTAGTGTAAGTCGTGAAAGAATGATCTAGCCGTTGGATTTTTTTTTACTTCTTCACCCCCAATCATATGACCCTAGGAACGTCTCCGGGGGAGTGGAGGGGAGAGGGGTGGGGTGGGGTGGATGAGGGCTAGGTTCAGATCCTTCCCAGGACTGGATTCGTTCCAACTTTAGCATACCGGTCCCCACTGTTTCGTAGCCCTATATCCGGTCGCCTTAATACCAACTCGGTGTGCATCAGAGCCATCTTTTCGCCCTGAAGAGACGGACTTTTATGACGCTCGGAACGCGACTTTTGGTCATTGGAATAGGGACTCGTGCCCTAAGAATGTGGTGAGTTCCACCCCACCTCATCCCGAAATGAAATGTATGAAAATATGCAAAAATTCCGCGAAAATTGGAAGCCTATAGGCTATTCATGACACTTGTTTTTACGTAAAAGACGCCAATGTAGCACGAGATGCATCTGGGAACCTTAACCGGTCACGAACACAAAGGGAGGGGACACCTCTTCATCTGTTCAGCCTAAACTGTTATTTCCACAATATTGCGCTTGCAGGGGTTTTAGAATGGGCCAAGAGCGCATTCCCCTTGGGGTCCGACCTGACCCTAAGCTTCCCTCCAATAGATGACCGTCATGGTCGACTGACCCATTCTAGCCTAGGTCTTTACCGTACTGGTGGTTAGCCGGAAAGATGCTTCACTATTTCTTTCGTCCGGAACGCATCACGGAGAATGGAATGGGGAGAAAATCATGGTGATTTTGCTCCCCATCCCCTTCCTCCGTCATGCGTTCCGGACGGGAGGGAAGGACAGCTGGTTTTGCTACCTACTGTGTAGGTAAACAAGCATGCTGCAGAGTTTTAGCGAGATAGCCTTGGTCGTATGCAACGACGCCAAGGTCATCGAGGCACATGCACATCGCCAACGCGGGGACATCTTGAACTTTGCTTGGACATCACGATCGTGGCAAATGTTTGCTATCCTCGCATTATTTTGATTGTAAACGAGTTCGACCAGCAAAATTTTTTCCATTAGGCTATGTTTCCCGCTCAATTCTTTTTTCCGAACTTTTCATGTCTAAGAATTGTTTTTTTTGTCCCCCCTCAGCTCTGCGCCATTAGTGCCATACTTCATTATATAAGCCCCCATACTGATGTGGCATGATACCCTGACCCGGTTGTTATCCAACCGTGTCAATCCGTAGCTTCCCTCTTTTATCAAGGCAATCGGCGTCAATCCTGGGGGAGATGGTGGGAGGGTGGGACGTGTCCCCCCCCACATTCGAGATGCCTCCCATGATTTTCCCATTTTCACACAGTAATGTTTGTTTTTTTTTGGGGCGTCTAGTGCATGTCCCCCTCCCCCACATACTTGTCGGTCATGTCCCCCCCCCCCCCCATCTTCTGAAGAGGATTGACGTCTGGATCAGGGGGGGACAGTCACCCAGGATCTGCAGTAGACTAAACTCTAGCCATTCATTGGCTTATCATGGGTTAGGAAAAGGGCAGTTGGGCTTCAAGCATTAGCCGGGGGGGGGCCTGAATCGTGTCCCAAACCAAATTCTCCTCTGTCCTTCCCCATATGTTCGCCGCACTTGTAACTGTCCCAATAAAAGATGTTGTTTTGCAGAGTAAAATAGAAAAAATTCTCCTTGATGGAAGTGGTATAGCATACGCCTGTCTATGGGGCGAGATGCCTGCAAAGGTAAAATCGAGCATGTCATAGTCCCACTTGTTGGCAATTCCATTGGCAAAAATCTTGGCACATGTCACATATATGTTGTGTGACTGCAATATACAGTATTGTGTAATTTTCTCCCGCAACCCTGTAAGTGTTCGGGAATATTATGGTTTGGCAGTGTCGTCTCCGCCTCTGCCGCCGGCCCGCTTCCGCCTCCGCCGCCGAAACTTTAGGCGTTAGCGCTCCTCATTCTTTAACACTTTCTATTCCGATTGCCCCAAAACTTGGTACATCTGTCCGTATGAGTACAATCGGATAAGTTCGAAAATGGGCTATAATCGTATATTTGTTGCCCTCTATTTTGCAGGTTTTTCGCAAAAATTTCAAATTCGTGCGATTTACAACACGAAACGTGGGGTGGTTGTGGTCGATGTTTGTCCGAAAAAACATGGCTACATTTTTTCACAGGTCATCCGAGGGTCAGTTTTCCATTCTCTTTTGGCCAGTAGCCTATTATAGCATATGTATGTGATATTTCAAACTTCATTGGCTTTTCATGAAACTTGGGTGATGGGCCCTATCAGTGCCGCTGATTTTTCCCAATTGGGCCCGAGGGGGTCACACTGGGAGGTCATCTTGCATGACTAATTTGCATAATAGTTGGCCCAATAAGTAATTAGGCAAATTTATCACCTTTGTTGGATTTTCACGAAACTTTGTGATTAGCGACCTCCTTCTATCTAACAGTCCCATAAATTTATTCAATTGCGTTGAACATCACGAAGGTCATTATGTGTGTTTAATTTACATATTAGTTAGCATAATTAGAATATTAATGCAATTATGTTTCTTTTCTCACTTTTAGGAATTTTGACGAAACTTTGTGAAATAGGACCCTATTACTACCAGTTCCCTGATAATTTAATTCATAGCATCAAGATCCTGGGTAATTTGTGACTAATTTGCGTATTAGTTGTACTGATCAGTCGAAATGAATGATTAATACTTTTTTCTGGCAATAACATTGACATGTCATTGGACTGCCATATGCTTCTTTCTAGGAGTGGATGCATCACATGGAGTGTCAACATTTTCATAAAAACCGCCAGTCATTGAAGGTCATTAAAGGTCCACTTGAGGGGTCAAAAACTGATTTTAGTACTTTTTCCCAATATCACTGGGTGTTTCATCAGAATGCAAAAGCTCTAGGAGTGAGTATCACATGGATATTAACAATTCTCATATAATCTGTCATATCATTAAAGGTCATTCGGGGTCCTTAGTGGTCAAAAACTGTTTTCGGGCTATAATCGGAGAATTGAATATCTGCGAAGGCGGAATGATTCCCATTGTGAATAAGATTGTTGACCTGCATGTGTGTGCCCTCTGACCTGAATTTGACCTCTGTCGGGTGGTCATGTGGTTAAGGTCGAATCTTGAATAATTTGCTTATTTAAGGAGTTACGGGCAAAAAAAGTAGAAACTGGTTATTTTGGAATATGTGATAGAGCTCGTGGCTTTATGGAGGGAAACAACTCCCGCTTCGAATGGAACCACTTACTTTGGTAGTACAAGGGGTCAAAGTTCAATTTCATACCTTTTTCGCAATAACCTTGGACATGTTCATTGGAATGCCACAGGCTTCTCGGAGTGGATGCATTACATGCAGTGTAACAAAATTTTCATATAAGCCGCCATGTCATTGAAGGTCTTAAAGGTCACTTAGGGGTTCACAAACTGATTTTAGTATTTTTCGGGCAATAGCACTGGGTGTGTTCAATCGAATGAAAATGCTCCTGGGAAGTGGATGTATCACATGGAGAGTACAATCTCATAAAAACTGTCAAATAATTAAAGGTCATTCGAGGTCACTTGGGGGGTCAACACTGTTTTTTTGGCTATCATCGGAGAATTGAATATCTGCCGAGGCTGGATGGTCCCCATTGGTGATATAATTGTTACCTCCATGTGTTTGACCTCTGACCTGAATTTTGATCTCTGTCGGGTGGTCATAATCGGAGAATTTAATCTTGAAAAATGTGGCTTATTTAAAAGGAGTTACGGGCCAACAAAAAATAGCAACTGGTTAATTTTGGATATGTGATTGAGCCTTTGTGTGGCTTCATGGAGAGAAACAACTAGTCCCCCGCTTCGATCAGACACTTTACTTTGGTAGTTACAAGGGGTCAATTCAATTTTATACCTTTTCGTGCAATACTTGACATGTTCATTGTAATTCACTAATGCTTCTAGGAGTGATTGCATAACATGGAGTGTACCAATTTACATAAAAAAACCCCGCCATGTATTGAAGTCATTAAATGTCACTTAGGGGTCAAAAACTGATTTAAGTACTTTTTTCGGCATATAGCACTGGGTGGGTTCATCAGAATGCAGAAAGCTCCTAGGAGTGGATGGATCACAGGAGAGTAAAATTTTCATATAATCTGTCATATCATTAATGTCATTCTAGGTCACTTAGGGGTCAAAACTGTTGTTTGGCTATATAATCGCAAATTGAACACTGGCGAAGGCGGGATGGTTCACCATTGTGATATAATTGTTGACCTGCAGTGTTTGACTCTGACCTGAATTTGACCCTGTCTGGTGGCCAGTTGGTTAAGGTCGAATCTTGAATAAATGTGTTATTTAAGGACGCACTTTCCCGGGGCTGTCACGGGTGCCTCTACAATTAACCGTGCATTATGGAATATCCATTTACCTGTAACACGTTGTTCCCTTCACATGTCTTTAAATGTCTTCTTTTCCACGAAATATTGTCCTGTGTCATGTTCACCAAATGTCTGGAATAAGAGATGCGGTGATATATACTTCTGGCGGGTTACCCGCCCGACACTTTCTAGTTAATATGCGATTATTTTCACACTTTTAAGGGATTTTGATGACTTTGTGAATGGACCTACTACATCCTGTAACTTTATTCAATACATCAAGATCCTGAGGGTAATTTTGTGAGACTAATTTGCATATAGTTTTCCTGATCAGTCAAAATGATGAGTTTAATCCTTTTTTCGCAATTGGACCATGTTCATTGAATGCAATATGCGCTAGGAGTGGATGCCTCACCTGGAGTGTAACAATTTCATAAAAACTGCCAATGTCATGAAAGTCATTAGTCACTTGGGGTCAAAACGCCTTTTATACTTTTTTCCCAATAGCATGGGTGGTTCATCAGAATGCAAATGCTCCTAGGAGTGGGATTTCACCTGGATAGTAACAATTCTCATAATATCTGTCATATCATTAAAGGTCATTCCGAGGTCACTTAGGGGTCAAAACTGTTTTTTTGTGGCTATAATCGGAAATTGAACATCTGCGAAGGCTGGATGGTTTCCCATTGTGAATAATTGTTGACCTGCATGTGTGTGACCTCTGACCTGAATGTGACCTCTGTCGGGTGGCGGGTGGTGTTAAGTCGAATCTGAAAAATGTTCTCATTTAAGGACGCACCTTGTCCGGGGCTGTAGGGGTTCCTCATACAATTAACAGGTGCATTTTGGAATGACCCATTTACCTGTATCACATTGTCCGCTTCACACGTCTATAAATTTCTTCTTTCCACGAATATTGTCCCCGGTTTCATGTTCACGCCAGATTTTTTCTTGAATAGAGATGCGGGTATTATTCGTCTGGCGTTTACCTACCACCCGACATTTTCTGGTTTCTAGTTCACTTCTGTTACAGAGAACTTTGAAATAGAACAACCCAATTTGAAAAATCCCTCAGTGTGAAGGTCCAGTACAGTCTAACCACTACCTTGTTAGAGTAAAGACCAAATTTATAGCAGTATTTGAAAAATACTGTCCCAAATGATTGGCCCTGACTATATTTTTCAATTTGTGGTGTGACCTACAAACTCTATTCCTTCTCACAGGGTATGCCTGTTGTTAATCTGCCAGGATACATAACAGCAAAATTGTTGACATGTTTGTACGTCAAACAATTTGGGTGCTCCTGGAAGTTAGACAGCAAAGTTTCCCCCCAACCTTGTGTGTGTTTAGATATACCCTCCTACCGGTCTACTATTACACACATGAATAATCAAATATCAAGGCCGCACCGCCCCCAGTGTCTCGCCTGGTTACGCGATAAGTGTTTCCATCTATTAGTCACCAGCGAACAATTACAAGGCATTTAATACTTGAGTTGCTTTAAGATTCTTGTATTAGCATTTGACAGAACACCCTACTATCATGACCAATTTCAAATCCTAAGGACTGATTAATGACAATGTCTACCATATAATTTTGTGAAATGTGACTAAGGATGCCTAAATTATGCAAATAAACAATAATCACTTTCTTTGACCCAGTATCCGTTCACTATCTCAAGACCAATGTGGACCACACTAATACATTTCATTGGATTCAAACAAACTTGACATTGGCATGAATGACAATTTATACACACGCATAACCCCTAGTGACCTGAGTCATGTTAACATTTTGGCGAGACTAAAGGTAGACCACAGCTCCTTATGAAACTGGTCCTATCTAATAAGTTGGGTGTCCTGTATATCCCAGTGTCCCCTAAACTTCATTTAATACCGCCCTCCCAAGGGAATTACTACTCACTTTACTCCCTCCACCCCGCAGCCGATCTCATCTCACACACCAGAGCGACTATACTGCCTGTGTAACCTGACAAAGTGACCCACTATGTCTCTCTTTGAACAAATTTCAGGCGAAACAAAAATCAAAATTTTGGCCCCTACGTGCCCTTTGATGACCTTCATTAACAAAAAATGGGGGCCCCCCCCGGTTTTTATAAAAAAGGTTACTCTCCATGTGATGCATCACTCCTAGAAGCATATTGCCTTCCCATGGAACACGCCCCATGTTATTGCGACAAAGCTTATTAAATTAACTTGTACCCCTTTTAACTACCAAAGTAAGTCGCGATCGAAGCGGTCGAAAGAGTTGGTCCCCTCCATAAAGCACCCAAAGGTCTACACATATCCAAAAATAACCAGTTTTTTTATTTTTTTTGCCTGTAACTCCGTAAATAAGCCATTTATTTCAAGACTCAACCTGTACCCATGACCACCCGACAGAGGTCAAATTGAGGGTCAGAGGTCCCACCCATGCAGTCAACAATTATATCACAAAGGTGACCCTTCCACCTGCCAGATATTAAATTCTCCATTATGGCCAGACCAACACATTTTGACCCCTAAGTGACTTTGAAATGACCTTTCATGACATGCAGTTTTTATGAAAATGTAACTCTCCAGGTGATACATCCACGCCTAGGAGCATTTTTTGCATTCTTGATTGAACTGCCCAGTGGATTGCAAAAAGTGGACTAAGTACTAAAAGTTTTTTACCCCTACTTGAGCTTTGATGCCTTCAATTACAATGACCGGTTTTTAATAACAAGCACCGCCCCCAGGTCCTCCTGGTTTACGCGATCAGTGTTTTCATCGATTAGTCACCATGCGAACAATTACAAGGCATTTCATGATTGCTTTAGATTCCTGTTATTATATCGTTTGGACCAGAAACACCCTACTAATCATGACATTCAAATCCGTAAGGACTGATATTGACATGTCCTACCATATAAGTTTTGTGGAAATGTGACTAAGAGTGCCTAAATTATGCAAATTAGACAATAATCAACTTTCTGGCACTTCTGTTTGACCCTTTCTCACTTCACTTCTCAGGACAATTGTGACCACACTTAATACATTTCATTGGGAATTCACCAAACTTGAACTTGGATGAACAAGCCATTTATATCACACTGCATAGGCCCTAGTGACCTGATTCATTTTACATTTTGGCGAGACTAAAAGGTAGATATCTTATTAATAAAAGTTTGTCTGAATATCCTCAGTGTCACCCTAAGATCCCATTTATACCAGCCCTCAAGGGAGTTACTACTCCCCCCCAACCCCCTCCCCTTCTATCATCACATAACCAGAGCTACTGTCAGTGTAACCGACAAAGTGACCACTATGTCTCTGGTTGAACAAAGTTCATTCAGGCGAACAAAAAGCAGTTTTTTGACCCCTATGTGGCCCTTTACTGACCTTCAATGACATTGCGTTTTGATAAAAATTTTTACTCCACTTGTTATAATCACAATTGTATAA
Organism: Sclerodactyla briareus; assembly: GCA_026419785.1. Lineage (NCBI taxonomy): Eukaryota > Metazoa > Echinodermata > Holothuroidea > Dendrochirotida > Sclerodactylidae > Sclerodactyla > Sclerodactyla briareus. Next base: position 10,158 of record JAODTK010001535.1, on the reverse strand, counting down.
CCTTCCAGCCTTCACAGATATTAAATTCCCTATATGGCCAGAAAACATTTTTGGCCCTGAGTGACCTTAAATGACCTTTAATGACATGGCAGGTTTCATGAAATTGTAACTCTCCATGTGATACAATCACTCCTAGGAGCATTTGCATCCTGATGAACCTGCCCTTGCTATTACCAAAACGTACTAAATAGTTTTTGACCTCTACTCATGTGACCTTGATGACCTTCAATGACATGGCGGTTTTTTTATAACCATAAAGCCAAAAGGCTTAGTGATTCCTTGACTGTTTCTGTCACCCTACCCGACCACGGCAAATGGAGATATTACCTACTGGCTCATTATAGGCAACATAACCTCTGACAAATTTCCTAATCTTTACAAACCACTATAGGGTTTCCTGTACCCTTGGTGAGAAAGCTACCCCCTAAATTTCAGGTTTTCAGACTTTGAACTCTGGTACCTTAGATAAACGCTGACCTACCCCAAAACAAAGGGTCATGCACTTCATCATGGGTGGACTACCAAACCAAGTATGAGCCTCATTCACTCCCGCCCTTACTAAAAACAATAGGGTTCATGTACTCCCCATAAGAAAACCATAAGGAAGTACACACACCTAATTTCACCTGATCAGACCAACTGATCTGGACTTACGTGGTTTACAATGGTTTTGAGACTCTGACCCTCTGGTGACCTCAGATGACCCTCTGACCTGACCCCAAACAATGGGTTTGAATACTCATCATGGGAACAAACAACCAAGTATGAGCTTCATCCATCCAGGTGGGGTCCAGTTATCAAGTTTACAAGCCCAAATGTGGGTAAAATACCAATTGTCACAATTTTCTATTTCGCCAAAATTTCACTCCTGACCTTAACCAAAACAATAGGGTTCCTGTACTCCCCATGAAAGCTTTACACCTAATTTCAACTTGATCAGACCAACAATTCTTGACTTATCGTGTTTACAAGGTTTTCAGACTTGACCTCTCTGGTGACCTCAGATGAACCCTCTGACCTGACCCCCAAAACAATAGGGTCGAATTCTCATCATGGGGAACAAACACCTACAATATGAAGCTTCAACATCCCTCAGGTGGGGCGAGGTATCGTGTTTACAACCAAATTGCTAAAATATCAAATTTTTCACAAATTTCTATTTTTCGACCAAATTACTCCTGACCACCTGACAAAACAATAGGGTTCCTGTACACTCCCCTAAGAATAGCTTTACAACCTATTTCAACTGATAGACCAAAATAATGGACTTATCGTGTTTACCAGGTGTTCAGACTTTGACTCTGGTGCTAAATGACCTCTGACCTGACCCCAAAACACTGGGTTCGAACTTCCGCATCATGGGAGACAACATACCAAGTATGATCTTTCATCCTCCCAGGTGGGGTCGAGGGATCGTGTTTACACAAGCCAAATTGCTAAATATCAATTTTCACAAATTTTTCTATTTTCGACCAAAATCACGCCTGACCTGACCCAAAACAATCGGTTCCTGTACACCCCAGAAGAAAGCTTTACACCTATTTCATCAACAACTTGACGAACCAACCTTATGACTATCGTGGTTACAAGGTTTTCAGACTTTGACCTTGGTTACCTCAGATGCTCTCTGACCTGCCCCCAAACAATATGGTTCGCAATTCTCACATGGGGAACAACACTACCAGTAATGAGCTTCATCCATCCGGTGGGGTTGAGTTATCGTGTTTACCATCCAAACTTGGTTAAATGATCAATTTTCCAATTTTCTATTTCCTCCCCGACCAAAATTCACGTCACTTCCTGAACCTGAACCCAAAAACATATGGTTCCTGTATCCCCAAAGAAAGCTTTACACCTAATTTCAACTTGATCACCAAGCAATTATGGACTTATCGGTGGTTTATCAAGGTTTCAGACTTGACCTCTGGTGACCTCATGAACCTCTTACCTGACCCCAAAAACAATAGGGTTTGAATACTCATCATGGGGAACGAACATACCAAAATGATCTTCATCCATCCGGTGGGGTCGGGTATCGTGTTTACAAGCCAACATTGGCTAGAAATACAAATTTTTCACAAATTTCCCATTTCGCGACCAAATTCACATCCTGACCTTAACCAAAAACATAGGGTTCCTGTACTCCCCCTAGAAAGTTTTCCACCTAATTTCAATCTTGATCAGAACCACAATTATGGACTTATCGTGTTTACAAAGTTTTCAGACTTGCCCTCTGTGACCTCAGATGACCTCTGACATGACCCAAACAATAGGGTTCATGAACTCAGCAATGGGGAACACACATAACCAAGTATGAGCTTTAACCATCCGGGTGGGGTCGAGTTAATCCGTGTTTACAAGCCAAAAATTGGCCAAAATACAATTTTTTTTAACAAATTTTTCTATTTTCGACCCAAATTCCTCCCCGACCTGAACCAAAAACAATAAGGGTTCCTGTACTACCATAAGATCTTTACACCTAATTTCAACATTATCATCCCAACAATTATGGACTTTATATGGTTACAAGATTTTTCAGACTTTGATGAGCTTCTGGTGACCTCAGATGACTCTGACATGCCCCCCAAAACAAAGGGTTCATGTAACTCATCATGGGGAACACACTACCAAGTATGAGCTCCATCCCTCCCGTGGGTCGATTATTTTTTTTTACAATCCAAAATTTGGCCAAATAATCGCCTTTCTCCGCAACTTTTCTTTTTCGATCGAAACAAAAAATTCACTTCACATTCCCACACTCCCACCCTGCACAAAAACAATAGTTCCCTGTTACTCCTTCCCCATCAACGCTATAATACACCCTCATAATTTCACCTTGATCAGATCAACCCCATTCTGTCTGGACTTATCGTGTTTTCAAAGGTTTTTGTCCATTTCAACTTTGACCTCTGGTGAACCTCTGACCTGACCCCAAAAAATTAGGGTGCATGAACTCTCATGGGGCAACACACATACCAAGTAATAGCTCCATCCATCCGGGTGGGGGGGTCCCGAGTTATCGGTTTACAGCCAAAATTGGCCAAATATCGAATTTTAACAAATTTTTCTATTTTCGACCAAAATTCAACAATCCCGACCTGAACCAAAAACAATAGGTGCCTTCCCTGTCCTCTCCCCATAAGAAACTATACAAACCTAATTGGAATTTGATCAAACCAACCATTTCTGGACTTATCGTTTTACCAAGGTTTTCAGACTTTGACCTCTGGTGACCTCAGAATGACCTCTGACCTGAACCCCAAAACAATAAGGGGTTTCATGAAACTCCAATCATGGGAACACACATCCAAGTAAGAGCCTCCATCCATCAGGTGGGGTCGGAGTATCATGTTTCAAAAACAAGCCGAAATTGGGCCAAAATCATCAAATTTTCAAACACATTTTCTATTTTCGACCAAATTCACTCCCGACCTGAACCAAAACACTAGGGTTTCCTTGTACCTACTCAACTCCCCCCCATAATAAATCCCTATACACTAATTTCAACTTGTATATCAGATCAACAACCGATTCTATCGTGTTTACAGGTTTTTACAGACTTGAACCTCTGGTGCCCTCAAGATGACCTCTGACCCGACCACCAAAACAATAGGGTTCATGTACCATCATGGGGGAACACACATTAAACCAAGTACCCAGCTGAGTGATTACAGACTGAAAAACTGAAGTGTAAACTGAACCAATCCCCAGTTTATTTTCCCCCCTTGTTGCCACAAAGGGCGCACTCTAATTATAGGGCCAGGCCTAGCAAGCGCCAACAGACGTCAACCGATTCAGTAGGCTAGCTGTGATCAGTACCGAGCTGGAAGGCAGCATAGTAGCCAGAGCAGATCTACTACAAATCTCATAAGAGCCTCGAAGCCTAGCTACTGCGCTCACGGCTTTATTAGTACCTGTACTAAAGCCTGCGTTCACCACTCAGTCCTAGCCTAGGCCTGTTTTTTTAGGGCAGCCACAAGCCAGGAAGCCAACTTTGTTTCATCAACAACTTCAGTTTCTGACAAACTTCTTGTGCTCTCAATTACATCAACCCCAAAAGACCAATTATTGGAGTTAAGCTGAGGTTTAGACTTATTCAATTTCTCCGATCATGTTCCCCATATTGGTCTTTGTGGCATGTGAAATTACCAAGTTTGTTAAACCCTTACCAAAACCCGGAATCCAGTCATGATCTCCATAACTAACTAGCTACCGTCACCATCACTACGCAACTACTACTTAAAACTCTCCCTACTAATAACTGCCTGCCTACCCCCTATCAAAAGTTTTGTTTGTCTGTGTGTTTTACGCGTTTGCCACTCTTAAGATACAGAATCCTTCCAGGTAGATTTTTTTTTTTCCATGGTAATGGTGTCCTCGCGTGCCCAACATGAAAGCTAAAATAAAAGGTTGCGCCAAATGATAAATGAGAGTACCCTCCCTGAGTGGCAACAACTTTTCACCTTCTGTTTACAACACATTACACAAAAACGATGTTCCAAAACAAGAACCGGCTGGGCAAAAACAGGTTTGTGTGGATTTTTCCTCCCCTTTCTCCCCTCAATTATTAATTACGGTCAATTAAGGCTTCTAAGCCTCGGCCTATACTAAGTATCAACTTTATACCAATGAAATTTTAACATTGCAGTGGATAGAAATGTTCTTTACTGAGATTTTGAGAAGGTTCTAGAGGGCTGCGTAATCGGGGGAGAAGTTGGAGGCAATTGAGGTGACGGATTTCGTCACCTTCCACTGGGAAGTGTGTGACAGTAAAATTTCTTCTTCTGATACGTGACTAGCCTAGCTATGCTAGCCTGCGCTCGCGGGCTTTAGTACCTCTACTAAAATCCTGCGTTCCCAACCGCGGCCTAAGCTGGTTTTTAGGCTAGCGCTCAAGCACCAACTTTCTGTTTCCACTTCAGTTTCTGACGATCTTGTTCTCAATTATAGACCCCAAGACCATTATTATTGTATTAAGATAAGTTTGGAACTTATTCATCCCCATATTGGCGGTGGGCAGGTGAGAATTACCAGTATTCGCCCGGAATTCCGTCTGGAATCCTCCATAAATGCCTACCTTTGTTGTCTGTATTACTCGTTGTCCACTCTCTAAAATATGAATAATCAGTAGTTTTTCTATGGTGATTTCCGTGCAAGTGCCCATATGGAAGATGGATCGCCAAAAATGAGCCCCGAGTGGCAACACTTCTGTGTACAACTATGTTCCAACCAAGACAGGCTGTGGGAAAAACAGTGTTGTGATTTTCAGCTATGTGGCAAGCCTTAGGCTGTGTTTTTTGGCTAGCACTTAAGCAGCCAACTTTGTTCAACTTCAGTTTTGACAAGCTTGCATCTCAATTTTAAAATACCCAAAAGACAATGATTGTAGCTAAGATGAGGTTTAGACCTTATTCATTCCCCAATATGGGTCTTGGCATGTGAGAATTACCAAGTATTTACCCGGAATCAGTCAGAATTCTCCATAACTGCCTACAACTGAGTACAAGTTGTTTTCTGTGTACGCGTTGCCACTCTAAGATATGAATAATCAGGTGAGATTTGTTCCATTTAAGTCTCGCATGCTGGCCAAAAGAACGGCTCGGATCGTCCAAAATGAGCCCTGAAGTGGCAAACACTTCTGTTTACAAAACTATGTTCCAAAACAAGACAGGCTGGGGCAAAACAGGTTGTGATTTTCCCAATTATTACGGTAAAAAATTAGGCTTATAAGCCTAGGCCAAGACTAAGTATCAACTTTATACCCAATGAAATTTTAACATTGCATGACTTGAAGTGTTCTGGAATGATGTTTTTTGAAGGTTCTAGAGGGCCCCTGCGTAACGGGGGGGAGAAGTTGGAGCACGAGGTGACGGATTTCGTCCCACCTTAATGGGAAGTGGTTACGTAAATAAAATCTTCGATACGTGACTAGCCTAGCGAGGCTAGCCTGCGCTTCGAGGGCTTAGTACCTGTACTAAAGGCCGCGTGCACAACTCGAGGCCTACTAAGATGGTTTTTAGGATAGAGCTAAGCAGCCAATTTCTGTTTAACCTTCAGGTTATGACGAGCATTGTATCTCAATATCTACCCAAAAGACCAATTATGTACTTAAGATAAAGTTTGGAACTATCATTCCCCCATATTGGTCTTTGGAGGTGAGAAATACCAAGTATTCGCCCGGAATCCGTTCGGAAATCTCCATAAATGCTTACAACTGAGTACAAGTTGTCTGTATTACGCGTTGCCACTCAAAATATGAATAATCATGTAGATTTTCTATGGTGATGTCGTGCAAGTGCCCAATATGGAAGATAGGATCGCCCAAAATGAGCCCGAGTGGCAAAACACTTCTGTTTACAAAACTATGTTCCAAAACAAGACAGGTTGGGGAGAAAAAAAAAAAACAGGTTGTGATTTTCAGATATGTGGCAAGAATTCGAGTTATTGTTGTAGCCACTCATTAAGACGGATACCATCCCAGGACATGTTTCTATTTATTGTTGTAAATAAAGTCTCCATCTTGTCCCGGTTTTAGAGCGTTCCATGCTTTCTGACCTCCCGTAGTGGCTCAGGAATCGCCCTTTCGTGAAAATCCCTTCTTCTTGTGAGTACAGTTCTTGACCCGCTGGTGATACACGGGTATTGTTGTTGTCTTGGGTAGACTTTGACTTGCTTGTCGGTGATAGTATGGTCCACACAGCAGAATGATAATAATCGGGAGATGTATGGTGAGTTCATCCAGGTAATCGGCGGGCCTCAATAAACATGTCCCAGTCTGTTCAGTCCAGCTCGGCGCGCCGGGATGGAGGAGATGATCAACGGCGTCGTTGTTCCATTGTTGTACGGTGATAAGCGGGGTTTCTCCTCTTCATAACAATGGGTCGGTAACGAGCACAAGATTACAGAGTTGGGTCCACCTCACGACGGTTGGACAGCGGAATAGACAGGTAAGCATCTTTAACATTGGGTCTAAAGAGATCCAGGGTTAAGCGTGTTTACGAGTGGCACATTTCACTGCTGATAATAATGGACGCTGATCTTTTTAAGATTACAATGAGTGAAGTCTCCGTTTTGATTATGGGTAGAGCGTCGGGGCGGATGATTCCAAATGGCCGATCAAGTAGTAAGTTCCAGGGCCTGCGGGTTGGCGAGTTCCGCGTCGGGCACATAGACCGTTATGGGATGACAACATGAGAGAACTCCTGGGGCAAATAATACGGGCGACAGGTCACAGTTCGAGCTCCAGGTTGGGGGAGCACGAATGTCGTTTGAGATGGGCATTACTGGGGTGGCACCACTTCTGATTGATATTTTCACACCCCACCCCCCTTTTCCCTTGCCGGATTGTGCGGTTCGGTCCCCTCTCACTAATGTGAATCCATCAATCCTGCATGTTAGTCAGTATGATGTTCTGCAAGGCAGGTCTCGGTGAATGAAAGTATGGCTTTGCATTAGAATTCTTGCAGATATTTGCAGTTTTGCTAGATACACACAATTTTTGTAGTATGATTGCACATTTCCTTACGATAGACTGTAGATATGGCTTGTGTTTCAGTCTACTACGGTTCTCTTCCGCACCCCTCCGGCTTGCCTCGCTTTCGTTTGCGTACTCCTATGGAAGTCACTGCAATAGTAGGCGTTGTAACTCACCGTGTGTAGGCCCGGTAATGAAAGAATCGGCAGAGTTCGGCAATTGAATATCGAGTTGTGGTCGTAGACCTGAAATCCATCAATTTCTCTTTCTCCAAAACAGAGCGATAAAGTCCCGGAAAACCTGAATAGTCCAATAAATACGAGAGGATTTTCTTCATCTTGACGTGTTGAGAGCATTCACAATATCCAAGAAGTACAAAAAAGGACGAAAACAGGAGAGAACTTGTGCGAGTGTGTCGCCACTAGAGCAGCGCCACCATTCCCTGGTGGCGCTGCTAATGGAATTGTGGCGCTGCTCTAGTGTCCCTACTTTATTGTGGCTCTGCTCAAACTATGATATTTTGAAGGTCATAGAGGGCTGCGTAATGGAGGGTAGAAGTTGGAGGCATTAGAGGTGACGATTTCGTCACCTTCAACTGGGAAGTGGTGCTACAGTACAATTTCTCCTGATACGTGACTAAGCTAGGCCTACTCGCTAACTCGCGACTGAGGTATGTTCCGTTTCCCTACACTGTGTGAGTAGGGTATCAACCGGAATACACAGTCGCGAGTCAGCGACTATGTGATGTAGGGTACCGGAATCCACTTCGCTAGTCAGCGACTAGGCTACTCTAGTGCTTGGTTAGGCTACCATACCTGCTCAAAATCATGAACTAACTCAAATTAGACCGAGGCCAAGGCTTAATAGAAAACACCAGCACTGATGAAACTTAATTGTTGAATAGAAACGTAGGAGAAATGCAGTTTAATATATCCTATATTCCAATAGGATCAACCCGATTAACCGTGTAATCGGTTCAAGTTAAGGCTTCGGTGTTTTCCGGGTAATAGTGTGCTGTGCGTGCTCATTTAAGTAGTACATGTTGTCGGTATAATTCGCAAGTTAAAGGAAATTCCGAAAATTTTGCAATGCATTGTGCACTCGCAATGCATGTGGGTCTCCTCGCTCAGGGCAGCATGCCAAGCCCTGGACAATGCTGTACTGAATGCCTCCTACGTCCTATAATACAAAACCCGGAGTCGCGGGGAATTGTGGAACAAGCCCGACAGGCTGGGCTGAAGCTCCTACAATCCTAACACGAACCGAAGGTCAGTGTGAAGCGCCTGTTGCTAACCTGTGACAGCGCCCGCTCAATTATAGTGTTAGGCTATAGTGACATGTGATTCGGGCGAGATGGCTCGCTTTCGTCAGAAGATTGGGAAATATGTTCCGTTTGACAGCCTCCTTTAATTTGAGCTTCACATTGATAAGCTCTAGGGTAGAGTGCCAGTATTCAACCCCCTACCAGTATCCACCCCTTTGGCATAATCCATATATATTCACTGATTTGAGACTAACGCCAACATGAAAAACATACAAAGCAAAGCCTTCTCACTGATTTGTCATGCAGGTTCATGCCAATCTTTTGGAGAGAAATCTGCTTTGGAGATGTTTGTTCATGAGAATTTTGGAAAATCCTTTAAAAAACAGCCTTTCTTACAGGGGTCCATAAGAACTTGGAGGAAGTTGTGAAGTGTAATTCCCATAATCTTTTGGAGAGGAACTGGTTGGTTTCCAAATAATGAGTTGTTGTTGAGGCTAACATTTAATAATGCAGCAATCAATAACCATAATTCAGATAAGAGAGACATGTCAAGAAATTTGGAGGGAGATTGGAGGGGGCAATACTGTCACGATCTGGATCTGGCGCCCAGTATTCAACCCCCGGTGCTGCATCAATTTTATTAAACACATCTGGTAAATGAAGTTGAATTAGTTTTTTGAATTCATTTATGCCAAGGGGCCATTGCTGTCAATCATTTTTGAAGTAATTTGCAAAGAAAAGAAATTCTGAAGTATTTTAGGAAGCTCATCCTAAAAAATCATTGAATTTGCATTGAAATGTGTGTATTTGGAACATACTGACTTATAAAAAAAAAAAAAAACATGAAAATTGAGCCAAATTCGCTTCTAAAATGCTTTAAAGTTTGTGGAACATTGAGTTGGCATATACTTGGCAGATACTTCAATTGGTTTAGTATGTTCACCTTTGATGAAATTGCACTTACTAAATGGATTAATTTGGGGGGGTTTTATAAAATGGACAGAGGGTCGAAACTGGTCTTTGAAGTTGAATAATGGTCACTGGGGGTTGAATACTTGGCAGGCAAACTCGAGTTTTCAGGGTGCCCTTTTCTCTGAAGAGAAAGGCTGACTGAATTCATATTTTTTTAATGGGACATGTTACCTATAACAATGTCTAACAGAAGAAAAGTTTTTGTGAAACGTATTATTTCATTTCACCTCTAAAAAACTATTGGAAAAGGTTCCTTAGGGGGTCGGATTGGCACTTTACCCTAGTTCACGTCGTGATGTCATATTTTTATGGAACGCCGAAAGGGGACATCAGTTGATGATGTAAAGTACATGCCATATGTAAAATGGACACGTACATGATGTGAAATGAATAGTACATGTGTGAAAAGAGCCTAGTACATGATGTTAAAAAGAGCGAGTACATGATG